>BPLS01000250.1:583230-600730 GCA_019656275.1 Rhododendron kiyosumense
CAAATTTCATTTTCTTGAATAAAAGGTAGGGGGGAAGAAAATAAGCAAAAAAAATTCTCCTACTGCGGACAACAGAAAAGTTCCATTTTAATTCTAGTTTCATTAGCATCTCTGGTCATACTTACCGTGGAGAATTATTGATGTCACGTATTCAAACCACTCAATGCACCACCAATCAAGCAGATATGAAGCAAAGATAAGCCATAAGCAAGATATGTTGTTTATATGGGGCAGTAACAAATACACCACGGAATATTATCTGCAATGATATTCTAAATCTGAATGAAGAGGTAGCCCTAGACAGAGCTCAATGGAAAAACAGGATTCATGTAGCCGACCCCAATTGATTGAGACACAAGGCTTGATTTGATTTGGTTTGGGGGAGTAACAAATGTATATGACGAATATGAGAATTATGAATCGTGTTTCCAGATGACTATGGAGTGTTTATACGGATATATACTTCTGAACATAATGAGAATGAAATGAATATGAACGCTGTCATAATTAGATACCTCAAGTGAATCCAGACATTCAAATGCATCAATACCGATATTTGCAAGGATGACCGCCGAAGCAGTATTGAACAGTGTTTGTATTTGAAGGTTGATTGAATCTGCAAAATGAGCATTAAAAGAAAAACATCAACAGAAGAGATTCTTCAACGTAAACTGCAAATCAAAGTAACTTTGTTCTTCACTGCAAATCAATCAGTGTCTGTATTTTTCACTGCAATGGTAAAATTACATCAACAGTACTACACTACTTAACCCATCGTACTGAAAGCAGGTGAAATAGATTACTTGGTGTCATTCCATAACTGAAAGCAGCCGACCCCAAGTGATTGGGATATAAGGCTCGGTTTGGTATTCCATAACTGACCTACATCATATGAAGCACCGTAATAGCCCCTCCCAATGTGTGCTAGCATTTGTAGGAAGTAGTGATTGCAATATGAACCTGGAAAGGCATCCCACACGTAAATACTTTCCAGTTACCAACTTTGTGAGATTTAAATAAAAAAAAAGTACAATGCTCTAGAGATAATAGTAGTACTAAAGCAACATCTCTGTTCTCACCTATGCCAAAAGTGGAAATTCGGGGACAAATCGATCTTCCATCAGAGAGGCGACTTTTCACTTCATTACAGATATGTCTTTCATCTTCAACAGTGCCATCAGTAATCAGGAAAATGAGAGGAACAGATTCACTAGTTTTGGTTTTGGCCAACATTTCGAGTGCCTGGCATAGAGCAGTTCATGAGACTAACATAGTAATATACTTCCAATACAGAGACAAAAAAAAGACATCGGAACATTTAAAAGCCTTTACTCAATAAGGGAAACTTATAGAGAGAGACCGCAACAAAACAGGTTCGAAATGAGTAGTTAATGAAGTGTCAGTCCTATATTCCAATCCATTCAAGTGCTAACGAACACCACTCATGATCCATGATAAGAGTGAGACACATTCTGTATGGTCTTAAGCACAGTTCTGTCAAGAGGATACCTAAACAGACCCCATTTATAATTACTAGAACCAAAGACGACCCAAATGCATGCCATGTAAGTGACTAAGTGTGGCAGTAGGCTATTAGGTTTGTAGCCATAAGTCATATTCATTTATGCCTGCACCAGACATTTAGAGGGGAAGAAAAGCATATCACATGAATAGAATCAAGTACCTGATTTAGGGGAAGCAAGATGTTAGTGCCACCCTCGGCAATAAAACTTCTGCTAATCCACTGAGTGGCGTTTTCGATTGCCTCCTTGGTTGCCGGCTCCAATGATGATGAGAATAACTGAGTGCCCTCATTGAAAGCTATGATGTTAAAATAATCTAGAGGGCTGAGCTTCGAGAGGACTGCCAACAGAGCTACTTTTGTATTCTCAAGAGGCCCCTCCCTCATGCTTCCACTAACATCTACTACAAATATCACTTCCTTTCTGAAAACCTACACAGTTGTAAGAATGGGTGAGGACCAGGCTATGGAAAAATCAAAGTTTTGCCGCAGAAGAGTAGTCAGAAAACATACAATAAATAAATTTCACAAACAGACAAGAGTGAGAGACTTGAAAGTTATCAAATAATCCATCAACACAACACTATCTTGCATAAAACGTAAGAAACTGGCAAAAATTTCATGCTTTGTTAATGTTAATCCTTTTAGCATAAATTTTAAGTGCAGAATCACAAGTTTGTTAAACTTAAATCTTCAACCAGACCAATAATTTGAACAAGCCTTAGCAGCTGAGAATAAGAGGAAGGAAGGTATAAGAGAAGGGACTTATGCCCTCAATTTTGCACAAGTTCATAAGCAGCTGATTCATCAAATTCAACTAATTCTAAATTTGGCTTGGGTTGAACAGGTTTTGAAGAAAGACCATTTGCACAGGTTGACGGGTTTCGGACTTCCAGATAATAATTCCTCTATCTTATGACTCACAATTGTGCAGCCTCATTAGTACTACATCAACCAAAACAGAAATTAAACCAAATCATACAACAACAGATGTGACAAGAACCCATTTATCGCGGGCAAGTGAGACTAGAGAATTAGAAAATCCCATATAGGGTGGTTCATAATTGGGACAAAACTTACTTTCCTATGCTGACCATTGCCGGGGAAAACGTAAAGAGAAAACATCTCTCTCTGATCAATGTCATGCAGAGATGCAGATTGCAACAATAAACCACCGAATACGTCACTTGAAGGGACCTGAGATGCGGTAAAGGAAAACACTTCAGTCCATGTTGAAGGAGGTATAGATGACTAGAAATCACTTTTTGTAGTAAATGAAAAAATAGGTCCAAGGTCTTACATCATATGAAAAAAAGAAGTCGGCGCTAGACCACGATGAAACTTGTGCTTCGTATAAGAAACCTAGTTTCCCAACCTGCCGTGTTACTTCCTGGCAAGTAAAACAACACCTGTTATTTGAGGTATAGTTTTGAGTCTTTTGACTGGACCGAAGCAATTGATCAAACGGACCTTAAGATGATGGCTACTGCTCCTCAATAAAACTTCTTTCCCAGTGCCAGGATTCACTGACAACACTATCTTTTCTCTTTTAATGATCTTCTTACCTACAGGTTTGACATAAGCTGGAAAACTAAACGGCAGAGTGAGGCAGAATTGACCATCTTGGTATAATAACTTCTGAGACCAACTCACTTTCATGTAAAGATTTGTCCCCCCTTCAACCTTGGATTATCAAAACAGAAACGTTGCTCAATTAGGAAAAGCTAAACCAACCCAAATATGAAGGGAAAAAAAAAACAAACAAACATTGGTTCACAAGTTGGATGAGATTAGTACTTATTAGAACTAACCTGGGGAACTTTTAGCGTCAATATTCGTCGTTTTAGTAAAAACCCGTCTTTGGCCTTTGCGGCTTTTTCTACATCTTTTGTATCTTGCAGTGTGATCAGTCGGGTCTGGAATAATCTTGTACCATCGTCCACCTCGACACCTAGAACTGAACCCTGTTAGCCAAACCATTTATTTCTTGAGAACTAAAACGATCAAAAGCAACAATGCACTAAGCATACGAGCAGCAACAAAATGTAGTATGACATGCCATGAAGAATACACCATTAAAATCTTCTATCTTTTTTTTTTTGCTCAGCCACCATTAAAATCATTTACGCGTAACCGGGTTGGGCAGAGCATGTATAGTATATCTTTGTTTTGGTTTTTTTGAACGGTATATTTTATCGTTGTTGAAGTCTGAAAATTTCTCCATTTCCCATTAGAGCCATCTTTGGTGCCAAGAATGGCAAATTCGTACCTTAACCAACCTAGATTCATTTCAAGCAGTGGCGGATTCAATGAATAACCAGGCGTCTCATGTGTAGTACTACTGCCCGTTTATTCCGTATTATACGTGATAAACTTTTAAGCACCATTTTTTAGAACTAAACTAGATTTTTAAAATGGTGCGAAAAAATTCAAAAATTATGCAATGAATTAATTGTTTAAATTTTTTGATAGAAAAACGGCATGGTTTTCTGAAAAAATGCAAGAATTATGGAAATAGATTGTTAGAACTATGGCTCATAGTTAAGTATGAATAGATACTAAGTAGTTTTAGAAAGAATGACAGATGCCGGAGCGGAACGGAATGAGTGGAGTGTAGTAGAGCGACGGTATCGTACAAGGGTATTTTTGGGATACAAGCCAAATACCTTAGAATAGAGTAGGTATAAATATTTTATGTTGTAAAATGTAAACTCTATTTCGTACTGTGATAATAAAAACAGCAGCTACTCTCGCTCTCGTAGACATACCCGATTTTGGAATATTACGTATATTTCTGTGTTGATTTCTTTACTGTTTTACAATTTACTACTCGTAAATTATGTATGTGTGACTATCCTAAAACAGATGTTAATGGAGGCCAGATGTTAATGGGGGCCTGCTGTACGCAAGCAAGTGCAGAGAATGCGTGCTGTGCCCAATCTGGGTTCACAGTCGATGAACGACCGGGTCAAAAGAATAGTGGAAAGAGAATCTCCAGTGGGCTCACAGTCGATGCAGCCATGCAGGAATCTCACAAAAAACCAATTTCGTACGGTTAAAGTAAAATTAAGATTTTAAAGAGGGAAAACATAATTTTTAGTACGCCACTGCGAGTCTATTTTTACCGCGAATAAGAGAAAGCTACATGCAAGAGAGAGAGAGAGTGCGCTACATCATCATCAACTAATATGAATAGCTAAAATGCGAAAGTAATTTTGAGCACATCAATAAAAATGACACATAAGAAATTAAATCAATGCTTTTTCATGCACTTTCGCTACGATAATATATGGTACTCCCTCCTTTCCCTTATTAAAACCAACTTTAAGAAACGTGCATTTGTTTGGGAAGATTATGATTTTTTTTTTTCTTTACAAGACCTAATTGACTAATTCGATTGGTGCAGAAAAAATTGGTCACGAAAACAATGTTAAATAAAACAAAAGACCAAATTAACAGGCAAAAAATAATAATTGCTTGTGCAACAGCGATAAATGGTGCTCCAGGGGTTTTCTTGGTCACATATTGGTGTGGACTCCACTATGAAGTGCATAGCTTCCACGCCAATTTGTGGTGGAAAAAGCCCTCAAAGCATCACCAATTTGGTTTGGCATTTGAGATTTTGGATTTGGGAGGAGAGGTAGAAGAAGAAATGAAAATAATAATTAAAGACAAAAAAATTTTGGGGACCGTGCGCAAGAGAACCGAACATGGCCTCGATGAACAGAGGGATGGTATACCGTTGGAGGGGTTTAGGTCCAGTTCAGTCTAGTCTCCCGAGTCCCTCCCATCCATACACATCAACCTTCTGGGCTCACAATAGTAATCGGAAACCAATCATACTACAAACATGTCTTTCGGCCACTCCTAGACACTTCTCTCTCACAAGCACACTGCTTGTGAGAGAAAAGTGTTTAGGAAGTGACTGAGAGATGTGTCGCCGGCATTAAAGAAGATATAGTAATCACTACCTGCTCGCCCATCGGTATCCCAATACGACAATCACAGCTTTGCCCCGCCATAACACAATGAACTCGCCACGTCCCACTAACAGTAACGAAAGCAGTATCCAAGTAACAATCCACCTCCACCGCAATCCCGTGCATATGCAGCGGAATCAACGCCGGCGGATCGCACCGGCCGTGAACGTACGGCTGGTAGCTCGGAATATCCGGATTATCCACCACCGACGGCTCCGATATCACCGCGTACACCATCGGAGCAGTCGGAAGCAAGCTCTCCGACCTCGCCATCTCCTTCGGCAGCTCCGGGGGCAATAGAGACCTGTCTTTACCGTAGTAGATCCGTTTCGAGAGGTTCAGGCCTACTGCCACTGATCTCGAGAACTCGTTCGCCATATGAAGAAGAGATTGTTGCGCTAGCTTGTGAAGTCTGATTCGATATATGTGTCGGGCTTGGCTGATTATTATGTTCTTGATTTTTTTTGGCGTTACATGTTTATTGGTTTGGCCGATAGACAGACGAGAGATATAAAGTGTGGGTTCGAGGAGGAGAGAGAAAGGGAAATGTGGTGAGAGAGGAAATAGTACCCGCGGGCCATTAAAATGCCAGCGACCCTTGGATTACGTTGAAGACGAAGGGAACCGTGATGTCAATAAATTTTATCAGGACCAACCAATGGGATTTTGACACGTGAGCGAGTAGGGCCCAGTGTGTTTTGACGCACTTTGGAACAGAATAATGATTGGACACGTTAAGCATGTTTTTGGTTTAAGGTGTCGTTAATCGAGAAGTAAAGCATGTTTTAGTGGGAGGCCAATTGTTTGGGCTAGTAATTAATTAAAGTGGAGTCACTGTACTACTGATTAGTGTCTGTCACGCTCTCCTGATTTAATGAATGATTGAAAATAGGGTTTCACACTAATCGAGTTCGTAAGTAGCTTCAGACTTTGCTTAATTTATTAAGGAATCGAGTTGAGTTCGAGCTCAAATTTCTAAACTCGAAATTGTAAATTTCAACTTGACTTAGTTCAACTCAACTTAGTAATTGAGTCAAATTCAAGATTGAGTATTAGGTTTTTAGTAACGGAACTGAGCTCAAATACTACAAAGTACGGCTCAATTCGACTCGTTTACACCAATTAGAAGGAAAAAAGTGTCGAAAAATCATGTAGGGTCTGGACCACGGTGGTCCAGGGGCTAAGGGGCTAGGACCAAGGGTTTAGGTTAATGCTGAACCGCGGTGGTGGTCCAGGCCGATACAATGGCTAACTGTAATCTTGAGTGTTGATTGAAGTGTGGGACCAGAGAGTTAGTACAACTTCTTGATGAGATCGAACGGTCCACCACTGGAACTTGGAAAAAGACTATCTACCTACTCTTTTTCGTGCTGCTCAAAAAAAAGACCCACTAGGAGTGCTATTTTTGTCTAATACCCCCTCCGTTCCGTAAAATTTGATTGATTCACAAAATAAAAACGTAAAATCCTTACTATACAATTTTTGCAAGAAAAATTTAACAATTTAGTATTAGATATCAGTGAGTTCCTTTTAGTTTATGAAAAAAATTGAATTTTTTTTTAGAAATAAATGCGTTATTTTTTAGTCCTCATTTTACGGACCGGACAAACTTTATGGACGGTGGGAATAACCTTTTTTTTTTTTTTTTCCCAATGAAAAGTTGTTGTCTTACTTGTCTTTGTCCATAAGATTTTTGACCCATCTGCATTACCCGACAAAACAAAAAACAAGTGAGGGAATACCGTCCGGCGTCCAGCACATGTTTTTCCACTGCTCCTTTTTAATCAACGACAACAATAATGTGTCAACTGTCAAACCATTCTTGACTTTTGGTTTTACTACATGTTACAGGGATTATCCAGTGCCCTGCACGCACCGTACCCTGTGCCCCCAGACCCGTTTTCTATCTTATGTTGTGGTGGAGACCATACGCATTGCCTTGACTTCATTACAATGAGTGGTGCAAAATAACTAGGGCACCGCCATGAAGCGCGCTAGTGAATTGAATAAATTTTCCCATGGAAGATGGGTGGCACTACCACCGCAAAATGAGTTGGAATAAACAATAAAATAATTTCTGCAGAGCATTAATTTGAGGTCCCGTTCCATTGAATGGATTTTATTAACATATGCCCCGCATATGATAAAGAATTTATTAACTCTTTCGTTTATTATATGTTTACTAGTATTTGCCCGTGCCTACGGCACTACGCATCCGTGTTGGAATTGTCCGTGCCGACGGCACTTGCTAATACTAAATCGATTCATTAGTATGCAATATGTGATCCTCTTCTTAGTGACACGAAAGAAAATTACTCATACTTACAGCACTTCCCCAATTTGCTTATGGAATCCCAATAAATATCAGGTAAAAAGTTAAAACCAAGGAGCACATCAGTTAGTCTCTGCATCAACGAAATTAGAAAAAATCTAAGCATACCAACCAATACTTTGCATTTAACAACTTAAGCATGCAATTTCAAAAGAAATGTAGACACAAATAGATTCTAATTGGAGAGGAACCTACAAAAATATATAGAGAAAGAGACCATGAGCGAACCTTAGCTTAAGGCTAATCAAAACTGTTCAATCCAGAAACTATGTCGGCAACCCAACTTCTTTGGAACTTTCGTTTCACAATGCATACAACTTGAAGGAAAATGATGATGTAGAATGGTATCTTTTAGTTAGAGAAATTGGGAACGACATTTATACAAACACCTGATAGTCAATAAACAGCTCACATCATTTTTTTCCTAACCTAAGTATTGTCCTGTACAATTTTGTGAGCTGTGGAGGGAAATACCCTAAGTATGGTCACTTTCTAGTAGGAATCATAATAAACTTTGTGATTAGGGTTGGAGGAAGTAGTAGGCGGAGATTGGTGATTCGGCAGGTGCGGGGAGAAAGGCAGCGGCGGCGACGCAAGGCAATAAATTTGAGTGATTCAAATTTTGAACCCCTTGAAATCGAGAGAGAGACATGTTCCACGCACCATATTAATTATATATATATTAATTTCATTCTCACTATTCATCCTATAATTTTGAACACACACCAAAAAAATGAGAGTCAAATAAATGGTGTTACAACTGGTAGAAACTTGTTAAATAAAAAACTAACAATTTTTTCACTTTCCGAAAAATCAGCCAGTATAGTCCATAGTAAACGCCAAAGACTATATTGCTAAAAAAATCGACAATCAAAAATTATTGCTAAAAGCCAAGCTTCCCGTAAAAATCTGTCCCCCCAAAATCTGCTATTATCTCCCAATAAAATTAATCGGTTTATTGTATGTATTTAAACACAAAACTTTCCAAAAATCAATACATTAAATCTTTCCAAAAATCCTCCCTCGCCTTTTTACAGGGTGCTCTGGTTTCTTAAAAAAAAGAACTTTTAGAAAAGATAAGTAATTTCAAACTCAAAAATCATGTGTTTACGCAAATAATTTTCCTACCAATATGGATCTTGTTTGATAAATCTCATTGAAATCTTTTATATGGTGCCAAGAAAATCATAAAATTATTTTTCATTTTCATTATATTTGAGTTTGAAAATTGAAAAAAAGAACTTTTAAAAAAGAAACCCAAACTTAAAACACCCCCTATCAATTGCCGTGTATATTGTCTTGATTGCCGTGTATATTGTCTTGATATTACAAATCTGTTGAAATTATCCTTTCTACTGGGAGACGTTTCCAATATAAGCCCCAGGATTTTAAGCCCCAGCATTGCATGCTATTTACAAAACACGCCATTAGTTTGTATGGAAAGAGTAGAGAAATCTGGACCGTTGGATTTGTTTGTATGGGTAGATAAAATTTGTGTTAAGGAGAAATCTGAACCGTTGAAAGAGAATATTCTTTAGGAATATTCCCAAAGACCCTTGTGTTTTATTAGATAGATATATGAAAAATTTAAATTTGAAACAACAACCATTAATTCTTTTTGAAATGATTAATTTTTTACCTTTGGGACAGAAATACCCCCAGTTTTAATATTTAAATTATCTGCCATTTTTTTGTTTTTGCCTTCAAGAATTCACATGCTTCCGGACTTCCACAATTCCCCCAAAGACTCCACCAATCAAATAGGTAACCATTTACCTCCAAACTCTTCAGCAGCAAATTTGACTCATTAGCATTATCGAAATTCTTTCAAAAATTTAAAAACTCATATTTGTTTATTATTATTTTTTGGTCTTCATTTAATGCCTTTTGCGTTTGTTTTTTTTTTTTTTACGCGTCAATTTTTTTAGATATTTGACGCGAGCTTTCATAAACAATAAAAAATGATGATCGGAACTCAAATTTTTTTAATAAAGACAAAAACAAGGAAAAATTTGTCTTCTTGGCTTATTTTGTTTTTTTTCAAAAAAAATTGAGTTCCAATCATAATTTAAAAAATTTTCAATTCCTCTTATCGAGACGAAGTAATAATTTGTCACCTTAATTCATTGGATTGTAATCAACATCCAAATCATGTATGATTCTTCCAAAATCTTTCATCTAATATTTTATCAACTACTTCTGATATGCAAGGAGCTAACATTGTTCCGAAAGCAAACACAAATACTTTTTCATTTTAGCGAATGCTTTTGATATGAAGAGATCGAGCCAAGCAAGATGTGGTGGAGGGAAAAAGGGAAAAAAATTATCCATTACTTTCACAAAAATGGGTTTAATTAATCAAACACGATAATTCAGAGTTGGAAACCCAATTTTTTGGTTTGAAGTACCAGATGAATGTTTATGTTAATATAAATTTTTTTGAATAGACATTGCATTTGCTAATCTTTCTTATCTGATATGAGATTGTTGAATATTGTATTCAATTCATTTAAAAAACAATTCACATGAATATAATGGTCAGGAGATGAAAATATTTGCTGAAAGTTTTTGGGAGGGAATTTGGTATATTGGATTGGGGTACTTTTGTCCAACATGAAAAAATTACTCCTTTCAAAAAGGATTAGTGAAAGAGTTTATGGCTTTAACTTCAACCTTAGAATCCTCATACAAATAGTATTAAATGGAGTTAATATGACATTATCATATGCCTTAGGAGCATATGTTAACAAAACCCCTCTTGAATTTAACTTAAATCTGAAAGTTTTGTCCTTATTCAATTTTTTTTTGTATTTATTAGTTTTGCGTCAAATTTTTGTGAGTTATTAATTTGTTTTGACGAGAGGAATTGAAAAAAGTAAATCTTTTTTACTTTTACCCAAGTATTTTGATAAATAACCACTTTAAAGCAAAAAAAAAAACAGATAAAAATTAAAATAAAAACAAAACTCCCAAATTTAAGTTAAGTTGGAAAGAACGGTGTCAGAATAAAAGGGGCTACGGGCTCTATAATGCACTAATGTGTTAGGTGATTAAATTGCAATTTAGTTGGGCCCCCCAGGATATCATCATCACAGGTCAGAATCATGCACTTGAGACAATTTGTTAAGTGCTTTATAGTTGTGTGAAAAGGGGGGTCCGGAATTTTGTCGAATGAGTGCAGAGCGGTCGATTCGGGCTTTTATTTCGACATTGATGACTCATATCGAATCTGAGTGCATATAAATATGAACTGTTCATTCCTCGGCTAAAATTCGAGTCATCGATTTCTGAGTTCTGCACCGCTCTACCGGGAGATATTTATTGTGTAAAAAGGTTGATTAAGGTTGTTAGATATCGCAGCCATAGGATAGACAATACATACGTGCTTCTAACAAAGTTGTGGCCAGAATTAATCAAAAGTGAAGTGTGAAACAAATATATCTCAAAAGTGAAGTGTGAAACAAATCTATCTCGATCACATGGTTTAAATGTGTGATCTCAACTTGATTTTCAACGCGAATGAAGTTCTTAGCAAACAGTGGAGTTGTTTGCACAACGACAATGACATCTCCAATGGCCCAACTAAGGCATACTACAAGTCCACAGTGCATTTGGTGCACTACAAGTCTACAAGTCCATACTTAATAGTTTCCCTTGTAATTATGTAGAATATGTTACAGTATTTCATTGGATTAGTATCTATTCCGTACTTTGTACATATTCAATTGTACTTTGTACATATACAATTGAGAAAGCTAGGATGGCTAATCTTGATTGCCTATATGCTCTATTCAAAAAACCAGTGGAGAAAATCCTTAAACCTGCTAGGGATGCTATTTGGTCCCCTTCCCCTCCTATTGTTATTAAATTTAACTGTGATGGAGCATTCAATTCCTCCCGCAGCCTAGCTGCCTTTGGTGTAATCGCCAGAGATAGTGGTGGAAAAGCTCATGTATGGTGTGTTGGAAGAGTGGTTGTCTCTTCAGCTATCTCTATTGAAGCTTGGGCGCTTAGAATTGCTTGTAGCACTGCCATGGAAATGAACTACTCTCAAGTTAACTTTGAGTCCGATTGTGAGGAGCTTATTAAATGTGTCAATGTCAGCAATCGCCCTTGTGCTTGGGAAATCTGTTTGGTGGTGGATGGCATTAAAGCTTGGGCTCAATCAAGGAGATGGTCCTTTGTTTGGTGTAATAGGGAAAAAAATGGTGGGCAGGTGTAACAGGGAAAAAAATGGTGTTGCCTACTGGCTTGCTTCTTCTTGTCTAAGTAGGAGTCTTGTTAATCTTACAGGTTTGTATTCCGCCTGGTTTATCTCCCTTGCTTGCGAAAGATGTAAATTGTCGTTAACTTCCTTAATATAGTGATCTTTTCTGAAAAAAATAAAATAAAATGGTTTTATATAGATGTGGCAATTTCAACTCATATTTTTTCAACTCGTCCAATCCGTTCACTCATAACTCAACCCAATCCGCCCATATTATATAATGGGTTTATAAATTGGCAGTAAATTGTTCTACTATCATACATTGAATCTCTACCTATATAGTTGAATCCGATACCATGTCCGATTAAAAAAAGCGTTAAATTTATCATGTAAATTTTGCAGGTAGCATGTGAGATGGGTGGCACATGGCAGACACACTTTGTTAGAAAACTAGTTACATTAGTGTATCTCTTTAAATATATATAAACCAGATATGTTTGGTCTTTCTGATAACCATGTGAATCAGGGGTCGGATCCAGTCAAGTCTTCCATTGACCAGCTTCGTCCATTTGTTGAATTGTGACCATCCAAAAGTGTTTTTGACGGTCTAGATTTGTTTGGGGTATTTTGAATATTAATTTTAAAAAATTTATCTGAACAAATCTGGGCCGTCCAAAACACTTTTAGATGGCCACAATTCAACAAATGGATGAAACTGGCTCGGACAAACTTGACCAGATCCGACCCCTGTGAATCACTCCAATACTTGATTCAAATGGTTTTCACCGACTTACATGAAATTTTTTATATACCTTCTATTTTGTTTAGATTCGTCAAAGACTTTCTTGAAGTTAGATGGAAATGAACCTAACTATGTAGCCCGATTTCTAAAAGATTGACCCCATAACTACAAGTGCTAAGGGAAGACCATTTAGTTCGCTTATGCTTGTTTGAATAGCCTCCGGTAATCCTGTCTCGGTTTGGACACAATTGGTACATTCCAAAATAACCCTTACTCGGACATCTTTACCCTTGTCCATGAACCTCCTTTGGATTTTTTTCCTGTTTGCAAATGGCGATCGATGGAGTTTTCAGAAGGTTTGGGGCCGCGATGGTAAATTGGTCTGTGCTCAATACCCAATCTAGTACAAGTGGAAAAATGTCGGTTCAAAAGAATGACAGGCCAACCATTGTGGTTTTTACTCTAGCCTCCAAAATTGGGCCAATGAACTAGTGTCTTTTGTTTCGGTCGGGCCCAAGTAATCATACAAACCAGCATTCAAATTCCTACGACACCGTCCCAAATTAGCCCGTCTCCAACGAAAAGTCGTGCAATTTTCGATTCAAGAAATAAAGTACTTCCAACTTCCAAGCATCAATTTTCAAGTTACTTTATACTAAATTAAAGTGCTTCAAGAGCTCTTTAATATGGTGCAAAGAATTTTAAAAAATAATGCGCGAAAGTATTTTATTTTTTGATCTCAAAATTGCATATCTTTCCGTAGGGTTTCAGTAATTTGGGACATAGGAGTATAAAGCATTCCATTTTCCTTTTAAGTTCAGATGATTCAGATTAGGATGAGTTCAACAATTGGAAATTTTCTTATTTAGCTTCTCTCCGATACGATTTGAATTGGCTCACAACTTAGGCGTATAATACTTACAAAACGTTTGTAGTGAGATATTATTGCGTTTAACTCACTCTAGTTGTGCCTTCTCTCATATCAGGCATATAGTTTGTAGATGGTGGCAAATATTGAGAGTTTTACCATGTGGAAGAGTTGATCTAAAAATAGTGTTGAAAGATATTTGAGGTTTAACCTTAACGGATTTGGCCAAATGAGCTAAATAAAATAAGTATTTTCCATCTACAAGGTCGCATGTTTGAATTTCACGAGGGTCAAACATTCCAAACCTTCAGGCCGTTGGAGGGTTTGTCCGATTTTTAACTTTATGGCTTTAAAATTAGTCGAGATATGTGTAAGTTGGTGCAAACATCCGGAGAGAGAGGGAGGGGGGGGGGGGGGTGTGGTTTAAGCAAATAGGGCCCCTAAAATTATAGTTGAAATAGACCCTTGCAGTGTTGGTTCTTAGGTTCCAACTGGTCAGGGTTTATGCTGGGACAGGCCATTATTTATGGTTTGATGCCACCAAGAACTGACGCATGCCAGCCTCAACACAAAGGTTTATGGTTTGGGAAGGTTAGTAGTATTCTTTTTTAGCAAAAGAAAGATGTATTGTCTCTTGCAAATTTGCAAAAACACAAGTCTTTTAAGTCTTGAAACAAACCGTATGAAACCAATGGAAGAAGCCGAGCCCACCGCACCTATGATCCGAGCGACTATGGGTCATTTGCAAACGTAGGCAAAAGAAGAATTATACAAAGGGTTCCACCCATTGTTTCCATTACTAACCAAACTTGCCTAAATTCTCTTAACTTACAATTTGGGTACAAAGTGCAAACCATACGAAATTAGTTATTTACAAAAAAAGAGAAGAGTCGTACAAGTCAACTACGTTTGCAATAACTGGAGAATGAAGAAGTCAAGGAATGAGACTTTAATCGTGATCTGCTCATGAATTCATAAAATCCATCCAATCTTATGCAAATCTCTAGGTCAACAATGTAGGGCTAGCTTTAACTGATCTTCATGACTCCAACAACAATTGACCCAATATCCAATACTAATTCCATAAATTGCTAATCATGTAAAACATCTATACATTTAGGCCTCGTTCAAGGAAAGACAAGAAAAATATGGAAATGTATAACTTTTCTACTATATATTTTGGAGTTCAGTTAACAATAAAGTTTTGGAACCATTTGTAATTTTTTTTCACTAGGATTAGTTTCCCTCATAACTTATCTGGCAAAAACACAAGATTTTGCAGAATTTTTGGCTATGTACTAATTCTCTATACAAGTAGACCATTGGTTTTAACTTCCTAGTAAATTTCTTTTATCAAATGAACACGTGTATAGGGAAAACACTTTTCCTTTTATTTTACTTCACTTCATTAAAATCTCCACGATAATAGTTTTCTGCACCCAATTTATTGACAAGTGAATGGAGCTTTAAGCTTGGACTCTTGTCATTGTGTTGTGGTAGGGCTGAGCATCCTGTCGTGTTCATGTCGAAAATTCCCTCAGCCCGAACTTGCCACCCCAATAAACTATTACACTTGATACGACAAACTCCAAATGTTTGGAGCCGTCCAATCCAATCATCAAACATTTAAAAGTATTGAGTTTTTAAAGAGTGGGAGATAAAGGTCGGTCTACATCTCGTCTTGGCATGTGGGTCAGCTCCGACTTCATTGACTTCATCTTCAGGAGGAGGCAAGGGCTCGCATTCAGAAGGGAAGTATGGCAGACTTGTTTAGCCAGAAAATAGCTGACTATAACTCGCTATTGGAGTCGGGTTCGTGTCGTATCGGAAATTTCCACCACCATACGGGGTTAAGTGAGTGGGCGCTAGGTGGGGCTTATCAACTAATCCGAACGGGACTAGGTTGGGTCGGTTTCGCGTTGGCTTATTGTGTACGATCGACACGTGTCCCTGTCTATACGTACATAAACTCTATAAGGTTGGGCAGGTTAAAAAATGAAAGTGAGATTAGATTAGATCGTCCACATCACAGTTGGAATCAGAAACACCAGAATTAGCCTATTACTTCGTTCAGTTGAGATTCGGATGCCGTAAAGTCGAAGATAACCGCGTGAAAAAAAATCGAGTTTTTCGGGTAAGGAATCGCTAACTTATTAATCAAACTTCTCTCTCCTCGTTGTTTCTCCGATCTAATCCGCGTGGAATGTCTCCCAAGCTTCGGCCTTTTAGGGTTTTGCTTCTTCTCAATATCCTGATCATGCTCAGGTTATTGTTCTTATCATTTTTGGTAGTTTGGTTCTGTTCAATCCTGTCTCATTAATCTGCTTTAGGTTGCGTTCTGGAATTGAATACTATTATGTTAAAATACTCCGAGTTCAATTTCAATCTTTTTTGTGCTGGAAGTTGGGAAGCGAAAGAAAGTTTGGATTCTTATTTTATTTTATTTTATTTTGGGTAGTTTGCTTGGTGTTCTGGACAACCAAAATGAGGTTACTGCTCTAATTGCCCAATAGTTTCATTTTATTTCCTATTTGGAATGTCTGTCAAGTTTGGAACCTTTTGGGTTTGTTTCCAATCAATACTTCAATCGGACTTGGGTTATTAGTATCATCTTTTTTTTTTGTAGTTTGATTCTGTTCAATTCTGACTCTTTATTCTGCTTTCGATTGTGTTCGGAAAATTGAATTGTAGATTATGATTCTCCAAGTTGAATTTCTATCCTTGTGCTAAAAGAGAAGTTGGGAAACGAAAGAAGATTTGTATTTTTATATGTAATTACGGTTTGGCATCTGAAAATGTACTTTGTTTATTAGTTTGCTTGGTGTTCCTAATCGGACAATAGTGTCTTTTTGTTTCCTAATCGGAAGTTTTAGTTGAATGATCGAAGTAATTGGTTGTACGTTATAAGTCCCGTGCTTTATGAAAACCCACAGAAGTTTAGAATTTGTGGTTTCCATTGGTTTGAAACTTAACCAAGGCTCTGGTTGGATTGATGTGTGTGTGTATAAATACATGTATACATATACATGCATAAAATCAAGTGATTTGACATCATTGTTCGCCAAGCATAGGTCTAATTAAGATTTGATGAGTCATATATGATCATGACATTGCATTTGATAGCTTTATCATGATGGATACAAAAGTTATTTTAGTCGAGTGAGTACTGAATCTACTTTGAGCTGACATTTGTATTTTTTGTCTATGTTCAGATTTAAGGATCGCAAACTAATGGCAACCGCAACTATGGCCACTGCAGCTGGTGCAGCCGCTCTTTTATACTATACACTAAACCGGAAATTGCAATCAACCAGGCATATAGAAGATGACGATGAAAATGATACTGATGTACACAATCAGGTTGCTTTAGGAATTGATCGAGTTTCTCATAGACTTATTCAAGCCCCTGCAACATGGTTGGAGACTATCTCAACATTGTCGGAGACTCTTAGGTTTACCTATTCTGAGACTCTAGGGAAGTGGCCAATTGGGGATTTGGCATTTGGGATCAACTTCCTTTTAAAGAGGCAGGTAAGCATGTCTTGTCTGTTGTTTCCCTTGAATATGCTGGTTTGGAATTTTTTCCTATGGTGTCACTGGTAATTGTGCTTCCTGGTAATGATTTGCTTGGTTAATGGGATGAAACAGAGGCAAACACAGTTCTGAAAATTCACTTCCTATTGGAAAAGCTGTTGGATTTAAATATGAAATTCCTTCTTACAAAGCACGATGATGTCTTTGATTTGTTAAATGCCTGGGACATCTTTAAACTTTCACTGTGTTTGTCTAAGCTAATATGATATAGGTGGGATTGCCTTGCAGGGAAACTTGCAAGTCGCAAATATATTT
>BPLS01000250.1:605730-606857 GCA_019656275.1 Rhododendron kiyosumense
CTATAAAGGCCCATATTGGATTTGGTCCATAAATACCATCGTGAGCTGTTCCTTGAGGAAGAAGCTCCTACATCCCACATGGGTATAGAGAAGTAGTTTAGCGTTAGTCCAGTTGGTTAGTGAGTTTGTTCCTCACACAATTAATTAGGGTTCGACTCTAGTGGTCAAGCTCCAAAATAGTAATTTCTTGTGAATTCCCTAGCTAGTCCTAGCGTAAATGGCTTGTCTTTGACTGGACCGGAGAAGTATTAATTGAGGTGCGCGTAAGCTGGCCCAAATGCCCTAACTGTCCGGGAAAAAACTGGAGAAGTGTCACAATCCCACTTGCTGTAATTGATACGTTATTGTACCATGAATGTCTCTTCAAGGAAAATCACATTGTAAACTTGATTTGGGGCATTGACTGTGACATGGATTAATATATACTACTACTACTACTCAATTCCCTCCACTATTGCAACCAATGTTGCGTACCCGGTACCTACTCTATATTCTACTCCAGTATTTTTCCCTTCTAATCTTAGTGGGTCCTATTAATAATGCCTAATTGATAACAAGACAAGCTAAAAATCAAATTTGGGAATCTTATGATCTACCACTTAAATTATTTGCAATAAAATAAAGAGTACTAAACCATGGATGTTTGATATCCTTATGGCAGCGGTCATACTCGGTGCAAGAACCTTGGAAAATGGTTTGTGTTAGTTTAGTTAGATATATAAGCACATGGTTCATATACATGATTTGGTACATTAATGTGGTTCAAAAGTCATTTGTCAAGTTCATGAGTCATTAGTGTTATTTATGCATGGAGTTTTATAAGGGTCATTCATGCATCTATTTGTTTTCTAGGTTTGAATAATGTAAGGAAACTTTTTTAGGAAGAAAACAACTTTTCTGCCGTTTGGGGTAGAACTGCACCGCATGTGGTTTGGCTTGTTCTGCCTCCATTTTTCGTTTATTACGATGATTGATTTCGTTCACATTGTAGAGCTCGTTAAGTATAATAGTCACATAAAAATTCCGCATGTGGTTTGGCTTGTTCTGCCTCCATTTTTCGTTTATTACGATGATTGATTTCGTTCACATTGTAGAGCTCGTTAAGTATAATAGTCACATAAAAATTC
>BPLS01000250.1:606867-646872 GCA_019656275.1 Rhododendron kiyosumense
AAGTCAATCAGAAATTGAATAGTAGTATCTCATTGCAGCACACTTTTCTTGAAAAAGATGGGCTCTTGAAGTTGTAATCTAGTGTGCCCAACTCATTTTGTTTCCATATAAATGTGTTCCAATAATTCAATTAAATATTATTCGGGTTCCAATTGACTTAAATTTTTATGCGACTATTGTACTCAGCAAGCTTTACATGTAATGAAATCGATCATTAAAATGAAAGCAAAATGGAGTCGGAACAAGCCAAACCGCACGGGGTGCAATTCTTCTCCAAACGGCAGAAGGGAAGCCTTTTCTTTAAGAAACGTATATAAAACGTGAAAGTGGCAATTCAGAAAGCCAGAGCTCTAGGTATGTGTAGTTCTCGGATTTATAGAATGGGCGAACTAGAAAAAGAAACGAAGCGAAAGTTCATAAATTTCTTCTGTCTGGATGGAGTAATAATTCTATTGTAAGACTCATTCTCGATTTACTTCCGGGCTCTTCACAGTCATTGATATTGCGGATTTTAGAAGTTTGAGATGTTTTCTAAAATTGATGGCACGCCCCTTTCGTTCACGCTCATGCACACACATTATGTAAGTAACAGACTAGGAAAATGTAAAAAAAAAAAGTGAAAAAGACATTTTCAACAATTACGTAGGTACTCATGAAAATCTTCTCATTTGTGTTTTCTACCCACATGGAGGAACATGTAAATAGAAATTCCATTTTCACAGTCGATGTGTATGCAAACTGGCTCGGATATTTTGTCAGGGGCATGCTCGGTAGGCAAGATCTCTCGTGCCGAAAACCCCTCTAGCTGTTGAATTCAAAACATTAAAAAAAAAAATACACAATCCAACAGCTGAAAAATCCAGCAGCACATGAATTTTCGATACAGAAGAGATCGGACCCATGCTTAACTGCGTACAATGACACGTATGGTGGTGTTTCCCCATTAATCAAGTAACTGGCGACGACCATACCATCAATTATTTGTATCTTCTTGACTAGTATATTACTACTACTGTACATTTTTCAATTCTGTTGAGTGCATTAATTAATCAATGCCCTGCAGATTTTTCTTGCCGTATGATTGGTTCAAATTCATATCAATTGTCATCTCATTCACATCAATTTTCATCTTAAAGGTCTCAAGAAATATCTTTCTATTGTCCGATTTCAGATTTTTCTTTAATAGTTATGGCGACAATCTATAAAATGGTGATTTGAACTCAAAATGCACATGTATTTAGCCATTTTGCAGAGTCAAAAAACAAATCGGATGATGTTTCCACGATATTTTTACACGGTTTGCAATCCTATAAAAAAAATTACACATGTGAAATACTTACTTATAAAATGCAGGACAAACTGTTTAAATTTTCAAATAACCCGCCTGGAAAAATGGATGGTTTTTGTCTTTCGATGTTAAATAACCCGAATTTCATTTTTATGATGAGCACAAATGAATATTGCTTAAGTAAAATAAAAATGCCAATTTATAATGAGAATCGAATACGTGAGCTAGTACCGAACGAGCTAGTTCATAAGTGGGGTTACTACTAGCAGATATTTTTCAACACCATTCCAATTTCCAAGTAGTACTATTCATTTATGCAGTGGCTGCCTGGGCCTGACTCTTGTTTATGATCATCAACCGTTTGATGTGAAAGCATCACTAGGAGGACCAACCGGCTAGTTTCTACTCCCTCGGTCCCCATTCTGTCATCCACTTGTCCTATCTCAATCGGATAAAAAAATTACTCCCTCCGTCCTAATTTACTTGTCACAGTTCTATTCCAACCGGAAAAAAGAATTAGTTATATCTTTAAATTGGTAATGAATTTTATATCCAATATGGATCTTGTTTGATAGATCTCGATTTGTTCTATAATACAGTGTTTTCAAAATCGCCTAAAATATTATAAATTACAAGATATAATCAATTGAAAAGTGGCACGAACTCCAAAAAGTGACAAGTAAATTGGGACGGAGGTAGTAATTACTATTGTATAACTTTTAGTAATTAACAATATGGAATTAATATTTATATATATAATATAGATTTTGTTTGATATATTTCAATGAGCTTTTTTAATCAATGTTTTCCAAATCACCTACTCCCTCCGTCCCAAATTGATTGTCTGGTCCGCAAAACGGAGTGTTAAAAATAATACAATTTTTGCAAGAAAAAATCAAAAGTTTTTCAACAACTTACTAGATATCAATGAGTATTTTTAATTTGTGAAAAAAGTTTGAATTTTTTCTTGAAAAAATTGCATTATTTTTAATACTCCGTTTTGCGGACGGGATAATCAATTTGGGACGAAGGGAGTACTAGATTGCAAGCTATAATTAATTGAAAAATGACACGAACTCTTAAAAGGGACTAAAGAATGGGGACGAGGGAGTAAGTTTGTTTGTTTGTTTCCTACACTGTTGATTATGGTTCGATTCTTCACATCAGGCCGCAGGAAAGTAGGTTCTAGTGAATCCTTTAGTCCCGGCGAGAATGACTTGTCTTTGATCGGACCGAAAAAATGATTAATCGAGATGAATGTAAGTTGACCTGAACACTTTTCACTGTTATAAAAAAAGAAAAAGAAAAGTATACAGGACTACTACTACCACAACTACTAGAAATTTGGTTTCAGCAGTTGTACCGGTCTCAAAGATGCCCTTATTTAATGCTACTTAATGGTTCCAAGTTTCTAACAAAGATTTTCTCAAGGAACTTTCTCGAGAAAGAATCCAACGAATCCAAAAACATTGTTTTGTCATTACAAATGATGAGTGACTTAGAGCCATTTCAGAACATCTTCTTAAAAAATAAGTACTTATTTTATATTTTCAAACTAAAAATAATATAAATGAAAAATAATTTTTTGATTTTTTTTGTACCGTATTAAAGATCCCAATGAAATCTTTCAAACAAGATCTATATTACATATTTTTAGATTTCAATAAGCCCATCATTTTTGAGCTTGAAATTGCATTCTTAAAAAATAAGTATTTATTTCACGTTCCGGAACGGGGCCTAAGGATTTTGATATTCGCGCTCCGCTTTTGCTGACGGCGTTTCATTTTATTCATGAAGTTACTAATAATTTCACGTCAAAAATAAAGCGCCATCAATAAAAAGTAGACCATGAAAATCAGTTTCCTGACCAATATTAAACTTAGGGTTTTGTTAATGTATGCCCCTAAGGCACATGGTAGCCTTTGTTAATGTTCATTAAATGAGATCAATTAAACCCCACTATTGTAGAAAGTAGTGAAAGTAGTTGAAATATTTAATGAATAGTAAAATTTGTTTTGGAGACCAAAATACCCCTTAATTTTTTCCTCTACTCCATTTAATGTGTTCCTTCCTTTTTTTATTTTGCCCTTTCACCTTATCTTTTGATATATTCACGTAGTAACATTGCATGTTTTCCTCTCTCTAACCCTCTAGTACAGCTTTACGAAGCCGAGGACTTATTCCATAAAATCCCAATATATGGGGTCCATACAAGTGGCAAATGATACATACATACATTTGTCCATACCATATGAGAAGTCATTTTACGAAAAACTTCTTCGATGTGTTCTTAGCTTCTGACTTCTGAGGCCTTACCTTGTCATTTGATTTGGTATTGTTTCCAATTGCTATAACTTCGATAATCTTTGTCATTTCGGATTACTCCAGTTGTTATGTAGCAAAGACAGTGACGAGCAAAGTTTGAGTGTTTTACTAAGCTTTCTTAAAAAAATAAATATACTCATTTGTAATTTTCAAACTTAAAAATAATAGAATTACAGAAATAATAGAATTACTGAAATAAGTTTACGTGGATGCCAAAAAACAAGAAGGTGAAAGGGCAAAATAAAAAAAAGGAGGGAGCACATTAAATAGAGTGGAGGAAAAAAATTAAGGGGTATTTTGGTCTCCAAAACAAATTTTACTCTTCATTCAATATTCCAATTACTTTCACTATTTTCTATAATAGTGGGGTTCAATTGGTCTCATTTAATGAACATTAACAAATGCCTTAGGGGCACACATTAACAAAACCCTTAAACTTATGCTTAAAAATGAATAGAGTCCGGCTGCAGTGGAACTATTTTTTAGTCTCTCAAAAATCAAAATTTGCCAATCCGAGTGTGTTCGCCTATCAAAGATTTGAATAGCTAGCCCGTGGGCTGTTGTTCCCCGCTCCCTCTTCCCCTTCCCCTTCCCTTCACCTTCCTCGTTTCCACCCCCTCCCCCTCCAGTAAGATCCCGCCGGATACTCTGCTGGGTGTATCCTGTTCCGCTGGCTTTCTGGATCCCGTTATAGACCGCCTTTCTACCATGTTGGAGATAGTCGGTCTCTTGCCTAGCGGCGCTTTGGCCGTTTCGGGTGGTGAATGGTGCGATTTTGCTGGGTTGTTGGTGGCGATGCTATGAGTGGATATGGTGTGTTGGGATTGGGCATGGCGGCAGTAGGGGCTGTCGTGATTTCTATGGTTGGTGTGGTGGTTGTTGCAGCGGTGATGCGGTTGTTGTTTTGAGTGTTTCAGCAGGTTAGGGTTTTGATTTTGTGTTTCGTTTTTGTTTTGTTCGGACTCTTGTCCGATTATGTCCGGATGTTGAGGCCGGTTTCTGTCTGGATATTGGTCCGGTTTTTGTCCTGGTGGGTCTTCCCGGGTGGTTCTGTTCTGATTTGGTTTTTCCAGATCGGGTGACTGATTTCTACAAATTTTTAATGTTATCTTTGATTCGGAGTTCCGCCATTCTGAGACGTTGGTGTCTGGGTACTAGCTCCACGTTAGCTAGCCATGTTGACGGTGTGAAGAAGTGCGCGTTTGGCTCTTGCATAGGTGCTAGACACTAGTTTCGTCTCTTAATCTTTTTTTGTATTGTGTCTCTGTTTCTCTGTATTTAGATGGAAATCTGTACTTGTCGTATGTCCTATTCTGTATTCGGATTTATCTGTAGATGCCGTATGACTAAATTAATGAATTTGCTTTTTCCGTTGAAAAAAAAAAGAATCGCATGGCTAACAAGAACGCCCAAAGAGACATTTTTCCAATCCTAAGGAACACTTTGTTTTAGGATCGTGCTGCAGGGGGAAAGACATTGGATCTGTATAAAGTAAAGTTGAAAGATATTTATTTACGGCTCCACGCAATTTCAGTCTTCTGTTTCGGTTATCAATGGTCCGGATTGATTTTTAAAAAAAACTCTTCCAGAGAATAGTGTTTTTAAAATTCAAACCATTCAAAACACTTTTGGATATGCACAATTGAGTGCCATAAAATATATTCACGGCTCTACCGTAAAAAAAGTAGTATTTCTCAAGTAAGTATAGGTACAAATTAAGTTTTCATAAATTGTGAGAGACAAGTTTAATCTTTTGGTCCTATCCTATCACCGTGAAGGACCTTTTCTTGAGATCTCTCGTAAAAGATAAACTCATAGCCACTTTCATGGGTTTATTTTGCATGACACGTCAGTGACTACAGTACTATACTGGAACATTCCCTTAGATCCAATCCATGTGTACCATGATAGATGCCATTGGATTCGGATAACCCCATTCGTAATCACAAGAAATTCGATGAAGTTGGTGGTTGGTAACAAGGCTATTCAACATCCCGGGCAGGCAGGGAAAGCGGAAACGGGAAAGGGTACGTTATTGAAGATGACCCTCAATCGTATCGTGTCCCTCAATGTCATGCGTTTCATTAATTTATGTTGGGATTTGTCCCACGTTGTTTAATTATTTTCTCCAAAACTAGTATATGAGCCTGGGCAGCCTCTCAACTCTTTACCAATTGGTTTGGAGTTAGATACTTTAACATGGTATCAGAGCTAGGGTTTCGGAGGCTTTTCCCCTTTATTTGTGCTATAGTTGTACTTTACTTCATTGTGATCCGTGTGTTCTAGATTCTTTGTTGACCTCTCCACGTGCGAGTCGGGGATCACACGTGCGGGGGAGTGTTGGGATTTGTCCCACATCGTTTAATTATCTCCTCCAAAACTATCGGGGATCGTACGTGCGGGGGAGTGTTGGGATTTTAAGCATCCAACTCCAAACCAATTGGCAAAGAGTGGAGAGGCTGCCCGGGCTCATATACTAGTTTTGGAGGAGATAATTAAACGATGTGGGACAAATCTCAACAATTTATCTACTCCACTAGTTCCTAAGTCTTGTTTTGCAGGTTTTGTTGTTTGTGTGTTCGGCGTTGAGGTCGTGGTTGCATTTTTCTGTTGTGTTTTGTCGGGGTGTCTATGTGACTATATGATTTTGTTTAGGCATGGGGCTTTGTCTTGTTTTCTAGTTTGCGTTGTGCCGTTGTTTCTTTGGGATCGTTTGTTTGTGTTGTATAACTTTTAGATGTATTGTCTATTTGATATATATGATAAGTTTATGTTTCCTAAATATAAAAAAAAAAAAAAACCATTCAGATAGGCATATGTTTTTGTTAAAAAAAAAAAAACCTGAATTTAATATGTTTAGAGGCAGCTTAACAGCAATTTGGTCAAAAAATGGGTCGACATTCCCAAACCAACCATGTGATGAGTTAGAGACAGAATTAGTAGTGGTAAATGGCCCAAGGGTTTGTCAAGTTGCCAACTTCAAAGTTCAGAATAAGTTAAGATGTATGTGTGAAAACCGGTCCATACATCAGACTGAAAAAAAAGAGTTTCGTGAATTTTGAGTAGGAGGAACTCTTTTCGATTCTCGAATCTCAAATGCGAACTAATAATAAATATATAGTTCATATCATTTGAGTAGGAGAAACACGTTTCCATGATGAACAATTCGCATCGATTGCTATCAAGTATCAACTCTTTTGAAGTTAATTGATATGGAATTTTGTCCCGGATTTTATAGTGCATTCCTCGATAATTGGCGGTGAAATTGCTCTCTCAAGAATTAGTCGAAATGTGCATAACCCAATGCACCTTGAGATATATTTACAAAAATTACATAGAGACCGGTGTTTACTGTGTTCGCTTTAGCTAGGTATATATGATCTTTAGACTCAACCTCTCTCTTTGCGCATGATTTTTAATAAATTTTCTTTCAAATTATTACTCTCATTTTTTTTAGCAATCTCGTTTTTACTTACTACCCAAAAAACCTCTCTCAAAACTCTAACATAAACAGAGCCAGTTCGCTAGTTTTACTTTTCTTTAGAACCAGAAACTTATCCAGTAGAAGCACATTAAAAGAAACGAGGACCGTACCGGACCGAGATAAGAAACATGTATGTTGTGTTAAAAAGTGTTCCACAGAAGTCCCTTTCGATTACTGGTGCCCTGGTCCTGCATGGGTCCTGACATGCATCCATCAGGGTGGGCATGGAATTTTGACATATATTATAATCATTAATCTCCACGTGAAAAACTTTATCACGGAACTTTTCGTGAATAAACATTTACGGAGCTAAATCGCATGTGTCGACCAAAGTATATTGGACGGTCCAGATTTTAAAAAAACAATTCGCGCAAAAGGTTAAACTCTTCCAGTGAATAGTTTTTTTTAAAATCCGAACCGTCCAATGTCGAAATGGACGGCTGAGATAATGCAGCTCCGCAAAAGACTTATTCACGACTCTTCCGTGGATAAGCCAATCTCTTCTTTTCCACTGTACTAGACTCCATACTCCATACTCCATACTCCATAACTCTAACACCAGTACCACACAAAGAATGCATGGTTCCAAAACCATTAGCGCCGGGGGACGTCCCTCTCCTGGGCCATGCATCCAATAATTCCCTTGCTCCTGCACCCGTTAACATACATATATTCATCAAACATATATTTAAGCCTTCAATCTCCTATATATGTTCCCCTCGATCTCCACCTCTCTGTCTCTCTCTCGTACACACATGAGCGTTATGATAAATATTTGAAACGAAGAAAAATGGTTCTGCTAACCATCGCGCAAAGGCTTGATTAAAAAATAAATAAAAAATCATTCATTGGGCAAAAGAGAAAATCAATGCAAATAATACCTAGTGTGAAAGTATGAATTACCATTACCGTTGCCATTTTTTAATTTAAAAAATCCAAGAATAAGAGTGGAATATATTTGGGTTAGGAGACAGGAATTTCGGGGTAGGTGATTGTGTCTCAACACTAAGGAGTGAAAGAAATGTGAGTGATTGTCATTCATCAATAAGGATTGGTGTGCTAAGGAGAAAATTTTCAATACCGGATGGGTATCACGTGATGCCTGCTCGGTCCATTCGGGCCATCCAAAAGTATCTACTATTATCGTTAAGAGATTGTTTTTAATCCGAATCGTCCAAAATATTTTTAAACGGTCTGAATGTATCGAACGGACACCACGTCAACTGCACCCACCCGTCACTGAAAATTTTTCTCGGTGCTAAGATATGAGTGGACCTGTGACCAAAAGTAATGATGAGCATGACCCAATTTGATTTTACTCCATCGCTTACCTTTGCTTTGGACACACTCTTCTCTCCAGCCTCTGCAACCTTAACAAATCCAAAATCATTTAGGTGGAATTAATTAATTTGGTCCCATGCATATATACAGTTTACTGTATAGTCCTAGTCGTACATATTTTGAATCATGGATTGCTCTAGAATTCGGATCAATAATGTTGTTCTTTTTCACAAATGGTAAAGTGTAAAGGTCACCCAAAGCTATCGCACGGGTGTTAGTGGTTGCTTTCACAAGCATCTTTTCCTTCCTGACACCTTCAAAAGTTGTGATTTTGTGTCACAATTTCTATTTCTTTTTGGTTTTTATAAATCCCATAAAAAGATCGATACTCCACTTCAAATCTGAATCTAAATAAAAGCTAATCAATTTAAGAACCAATCTTGAATTCAGCTCCTAACAACCGATCGAATTTGCTGCACAAACAGACACCCCCGTATTCTTGTGAAAATGGATTTCGCCATATTCATTTTGCTTACTTTATTCGCTATGCCAATTGGGTATAGAATTTTATTCTTTCTACGTGTTGACAACGTTAATTTGTCAAAACCAATTAAGAAAATGTTTACTTGATCGTTACGCTTTACGCTAGCTGTGATGTGAACAACGCGGCACGAGTTAAAATATGCCAAATATGACCCCTCGAAATTGCTGGTCATAAAACCATATTCTTCATGCTTGTATTATATTCTGCACTTGGTTGGGTTTGGCATAACCTTTCAATAAAAGAAAACGTGAAAAGACTTCTGGCAAACAATGGCCAATAATTGCAATGGCGAAGTCCTTCTTTCTCTTTATTGAGCCCCTGTTTCACATAGCTTTTTCGCTGTTTTTTTGGTTTTTGTCCAAATTCAATTTTTTTTTTCTACATTTGTTAGTTTTATGTTAAATTTTTATGAATTATTGATTCGTCTCGTCAAGAGAAATTTAAAAAGTAAAAAATTACGACTTTTACCCACCTATTCTGAAAAAATATCCAAGATAAAGCCTAAAAAGCTCAAATTTTTGGGCTTTATTTTGGATATTACCAAAATATTTGGATAAAAGCCAATTTTTTTTTTTTACTTTTGCTATTCTTCTCGTCAAGATGAACTAATAATCCGCAAAAATTGATGCAAAACTAATAAATGGGAAAAAATTTGAGTTCTGACAAAAATAAAAAATCCCAAAAAGCACAAAAAAAAACTTATGTGAAACGGGCGCTCAAATGTGTTACATATCTTCTATTCTTTTTTTCTTTGTTAAACATTTTTTGATGAGGATGTCTTAGCCTTCATTCTAACTTATTTTAAACAACATTTAGTCTTCATTTTACACATACGATATAATAACCAGCGCTACATTTGAAAGTGAATTTGCCCACTCTTAGAAGCTTTGATCATTGGATATGGGAAGCCAGTGTTTCTAGAGTTCATTGATTTTCCAATAGTTTTTCTTTGGAATGGCAAACTTTCCAATTTCCCCTTTTCGTATTTTGGAGCCATTTCATCAAATTTCCTAAATTCTATACTCCTGCTTTGTAAATATCCTTCCAAAAAACACAGTAATAGGATAAACGGAGTACAGTAGATATATATTTACACCGTCAATTAGCCAAAATTACTAAATATAACGCCCTGGCCTTCTCATATATGCGTGGGCCTCAGTGGTTTCCTTAGGATCCTCAAATAACCACAAGTCTCATTTAGGACGGTTCGTTAAGACGGAAAAAATAAGGTAACAAAATGTCCAAAAAGGTTATATGACGTCATTAGTTCACATTTAAATGGTCATAAAGTAATACTTGGTAATACATAGTACGGCAGTAATTATTTCCAAATTTGGTAAGATATCAAGCTGGGATCTCCCAACCCATTGTACAGCTGGTCATCCCCACCCATCTACGGCTCTCATTCAACCGCCAGCTTAGATTGCTTACGTGGATCCTACCTTACTAGAAGGAGAGAGATTATTCAATGGTCTTCGACTGTTACTCCAAACGCCTCTTGACGCCACTCATTCTCGTGGGATCCACAAAATTAGCGAATGATCACGCGTAATTGCGTAGCGCATTGCGACACCTTGTAGCACCTAATAAAATAAATTTCCCGATGAAACCAAATGATTGCTTCCTCTCTCTCTCCCCCTCTACAAATACTATACTACTTTCTTTATTCAACCCCCCTCCTCCTCCCCTCTCTCCTCTCTCTCTCTGTGCAAAATCTAGTGGATAGTTGTTTATGAGAAACCGAAAGCAATCCCCCACTTGGTTCTTTCTTTCATGAGAATTGATATAACGAGATCGATCCTCTCTTTTCAATCATCAAAAAGAAAAGATTAAAGGTTGATCCTCGTTCAGAGATTTGTCTTTATCTGAAATGTATTTGATGTACAAATTTTTTATTCCGGAAGAAACCAAGGTCGAAGAAGGAGAGTGGGAAAAAGAGAGATAACACAAGCCAAGGAAGAAAAAAAAAAACATACCAAGATCAGAAGTAGATCGATCGTAAGATACGAAAATCGAATTTTGTTTTTCCTCTGCTTCTGCTAGTAATTCTCACTCACACGTCTGAATCAGTTTACGAGCACCTTGATGAATTTATTGTAATGGTTTTTTCTTGTTATGATTCTCTGTACAAATTCAGAATCTGGGTGTTTTTTTTTATAAAGATGTTTCTGTTGATTTCGTAGGGTTTGGACGATGTCTGCAACGGTTATAAGCGACGCGATGGTGATGTCTGCAGCGGAACCACAACCTGTTACGACGAAACTCTGTGATCAAATTGAAGTCATGTACGTCAAATGCGATTGTTGCGGATTAACAGAGGAGTGCACGATCACGTACATCGAACGGATTCGCGAGCGGTATCAGGGGAAATGGATCTGCGGCCTGTGTGCGGAGGCGGTGAAGGACGAGATTGTGAGGTGCGAGAGGCTTATCAGCACCGAAGACGCCATGAACCGGCACATGAATTTTTGCAAGAAGTTCAATTCCGCCGGGCCGCCGGTGAACCCTGCAGTTCATTTGATTTCGGCGATGAGACAGATTCTGAGGCGAAGCTTGGATTCTCCTAGATCGGTGAGGTCGATGCCGAGTAGTCCGATGAAGATTGGCGGACGGATTGAGCGTGCGGCGCTTGCGCGATCGGAAAGCTGTTTTGCTACTCTGTCTCTGGTGGAAGAACACAACGAGTGATTTGTGTAAGCTGACCCGTACAACTAAGCTATAATAAAAAGAACGCGACGAATGAGAAGGGAAGGAGGACTTGGAAATAAAAGTTAAAAAAAAAAAGGTTGTTAGATGGTTACTCTAGTATACTTTGAAGAGCAGTACAGTACAGTCTAGATTAAATTGTTATGAGAAACTGGAATTTATTGCTTTCTGTTTTGCATCTATGGCTCTTTGAATCTTCTGTGTCTTGTTCTGTTTCTATGTGCATGGTTTTGCATTTTGAGCAGTACAAATTAAACAATAGCCTTTTACCTTGGATTTGTTTTCCAAAGCCAACAAATTCCAGGGGTTGGCGTGATTAAATGTCTTATAAACACAAGTCTCTAGTTCGGTTCTCTCTGAGAGCCACACTTTTTTCGGTCACAAACAATTGGAATTGGACTCTCGTTTATAATACGGCCATGCGATTTAAGATTGCAATTGAGAAGATCATAAATAATAAACAAAAATTATCAGTAAAGAAGGTGCTTGAAGAGGTGTAGATGTTATATTAGGACGGAAGCATGATTTTAAGTTTAAGTTTTAACACTAAGACACATAAATGTGCATACGTATAACATATAAAATTAGAAATGTAGAACATAATAAATTGAAGAAGATGAACTTATATACTTTTAAAACACTACCATGATCTTATTGCACTACGGGATTCGGGGATTTGCTTCTATTTGAATTACCTTTCAAAACCTACTACTATCAATTCTTGTGTAGTCAGTCTCCGGTCCCCCCAGATGGTTGAATTAGTCCACAAGAATTAATTAATTATTTTTTTAGGAGACACAAGAATCAATTGAGGCACACGTAAACTGATTCGGATATCTAAATTATAAAAAGAAAAAAAAAACAATTAAGTAGGAAATTTCCGGAAACTGAGAATTATCTCAACTCTTTAGGAAGAAGCTCTGTTTGGTAAAAAGTTTGGGAAAGTTCGTCCTTGTTTTGATTGAGAAATTGTGGAATTATTTTTTGGCGTGCTGTGAAATGCAACCAATAGCTGCTGCGCATGTTCGGTTGTCTTTTCACCGATTATGTTAGTTTCAATTATTGGAAATCCGTATCTAGTGGTGGAAGATAAGCTTAAAGCTTTGGCTTTGGCTTTTTCTCTGCGTCAAGGCGGTTGTCCCTTGGAAGATTCTCCATATTTGAGGGGTTTTTTTTTCTTCTTCTTTATGACTCAGGATTTGCAAGTGGGTTTCTAAGAGCTGTTAGCAATTTGTTTGTTCATAAAAAGCAAACAGTACAAGGAAATCCTCCCCTGCGCCATTCAAGAAAAGATTGATTTGTAGCTCTCTGGCTATGAGCCTTTTTTTTTTTTTTTTTTCTAAAATCAACACTAATCGACTGCACATTTGTACGTCCCGATTGGATGTTAACATGCGATATGTCATCAAGAAACCAGCACAGCACTTAAAGCGACTGATAGAGTGTATGCCACCATCTTGGGTGACACGTCATGTGATTTCCGATTGACGTTTCGTTACTGGACAAAAATTGGCCAAATACGACGAATCGGAGGTGGACTGGCAGCAGCAACCCGACCTGTTGTTTTTCAGTGGTGTAGCTTCTGGGAAGGAACTCACAAGCACTGTTGTTCTTTTGTTGTGTGTGTATGTGGTTTGTATTGCTGGATGCCCGAGTTGTGTAGTCTTTGGGGGTGAAAATGTGGGCCTTGACCTCTGTTTGGTCATTTATGCTGCTTATGCACCTTCTGATCCCTTGCATGAGAGTTTTTTGGACATATCTCACTTCATCATCTTGTAATAATAACCTCCACCTACTAGAACTCAAGAGGTTTGACAAAGTAGAAATGAGAAATCTGGTAAGTGTTCATCTTCCATGAGATTGCAGATTCGAATTCTACGAAACTCAAATATTCCAAAATCTTGTAGCCTCTGTAGAAGGATTTGTCTGGTCGTTAATTTCAGGGCTCCAAAATGTGTTGAGGTGTGCACAAGCTGACTCGGGCATCTAATTATAAATAAATAATAAAATGGCCCTCCACCTACTAAACTTACCAAGAGCAAAATTCTTTAAATCCTCTCCTCTCCCCAATTGGAAGTTTTTGCGCAAAATAGCTACAGAAGAAGGTTTCAAATTTCAATGCGGCTGCGTGATCTAATGTTGGGACTCATTGGTGGATTTGATGAATTTCTTAAAAAAAAAAGGGGGCAAAGTATGAATTACCTCCCTATGAGGTACGAGTGTGTAGTAATCGAAGAAAACAAAAGACCGCACAACAAATACATTATGAGTTGTCCTTTTAACTAGTCAGCAATAGTGAGTCTACGTTACATCCTGGGAAATTTGTTACTTGCTTCTAGATGCTCCAGATACCTTCTTTACCACGTGTTTGTGTGGGCTCCATCACCAAATATGTAACTCCCACACAAATATGTGATGAAAAAGGTCCGTGGCGGCACTTCAAGAGCCCTAAATAACCACTCTACAACCTGTGCTATCCCGTCGGATAGAATTTCCATGGGTAATCCTTCCTGGAGTGCTGGAGATTAGTCTGAAGGAGAGCTTTATGACCTTATTCCAGTTTTGTACCAGTACTTTAGAGGAAAATTCTGGGTCTAAATGGGTAGGTGGGCATCATCAAATTTTAATTGAGTAGCATGACATAAGTGGTAAGAGAAAATTTAGTATTCTACTCTAAACTTTGCAATTTCGTGGGGATAATTGGATTGCTGAGTTCTTAAGAATGCATTGACGCACAGAAAATGACAAAAGAGAGTGAATTATTAATCACTTGTGAAGTTGGGTTACCGATTAAATTATTAAGCAATGATTAGTGATTAGGCACATCAAATGGGGAACACTAATGACATTTATATATTAGTAGGAATTGGATCCTTTTCCGTTCTTAATTGGGATTGAATGAGACAATCTCAATCTGGATTGTTTATTATTGTAATTAATGGTTCGGATTTGTTTAAACAAAAGTCTCTAAGTAAATCCGAACCATTGATTATATCAATGTATGGTCTAGATTTGGACTGTCCTGTCCAGCGTAAAACTTAAGCTAAAAAACCTTGGATCGGAGGGAATCCGAACCACGTATAATAGGAGTACTAGATTAGTTAAACAACTTTTCCAAGAAAAATTTAGGAATGCTTAGAAAATCTTCTACGGCTAGTATTTATTATAACAATGAAGCATCATCATCCCATTGAAAAAGACTGTTCAATTTGCTAATCTTATACCTCTAGCAGCCAAGCTAGTGAAAGCATCTACTTCTCCCTTGTTTATGGAAATCAGACCACAAAACTTTGAGGAAAATTAAAAAAAATTACAGTTTAAAGGACTCTCAATTTCCTTCCAATCCCCAATTTGGTAAAGAAGATTAAAAAAAATCCATAACCACAAACAAATTGAGGTAAGCCACAACGAAAGAGATCGCTGGGTTCTTGTAGCTTAATTTAGTGGATCCTTGTCGACCAGGCATGGAACAAGAGACAGGTAATTAAGAGTATGTTTAACCCCAATAACGATTATGGGGACTCGATCCTGGCATTGTCCAACGAAGTGTGAGGTTCCAACAATAGATCCAACACCGTATTGGTATTGGATTTTTACTACCGAGAGGTCCGAGACATGATGTCCCAATGCCAATAATTTTTATCTCGGTGTTATTTTGTATATTGTTGTACTTTATTCTTAGAAGTATCTTTTTTGGGTGATGCCCAAAATTTCTGGTGGTGGAATGATACCATTAGTTTGTTCTGGACAGATTAAAAGTGGTTCAATTGTTTGTTCATATTGGATTTCATGAAGTCAAATCCTCCTCTGGCATCTCTCTGCGTCTCTAACCCTCCCAGCTTGAGGAGCCTTCCTCGCTTATCTTTTGTTGATTTTGAAGTTAAATTTTCAGTTCTCTTATGATTGATGAGCATAACCTGGAAACAACAAACAACTCTCATTTGCGCAAGAGAACAATCGTAATAGGCTAATAAATAGCCACATTGCGTAGCATGCCTTCAGCACCCTTAAAAGATTTATGTGACAGAGGAAAGATATCTCCTATGGGGACACAGAAATTCAGAGACATTTTTTTTTTTTATCGGCAAAAGTAACATTTTATGAAGAGGGAAAGGGGGAGGGTTTCCAACCAAAGGTTGGAAAATACACCAAAATGGATGAATCCATAACACCTAATGGCCTAAAAGCCCAGATAAAACAAATAAAGCCCGTAAAAACCCTGAAGGCCTAAAAGCTCAAATATTACAAATAAGCCCAGCCCAAGAAACCCAAAACACAACCCTAAAAATTTGAGAATACTTTTGTCACCACCTCCCATAGCTGCCGCCCCACCAGATAGCCACCACCAGCACTGACAGCCACCACCACGAAACCACCACGCCACCACTAGCCAACCCAACGGTGACATTATTGGATCTGTTGATTTGCTAGAAGCCTAGAAACAAGCAACAATATGGTTTCTGCTACATACTCTACTTGGTGAACCTATGGTGACAATTTAAATTTGTTGGTGAAAATGCCTGTACTGTACAGCTCTTAAATTGTCGAAAGGAAAGTTATTTAATACCAGAAAGTTCAATGGAATTGCATGGTTCTGACCATTTTCTGCCACCCCAATGTTTGTTTTGTGGCAAATCACCAGATTATGCTGAAAATTTCCAGAATAACAGCATAATCTCTTTCTCTTTGTATGTAACAATCGTTTTGCATTCTAAGAAAATTGCAACTTTCTCTTCTTCATTGGTTACTTTTTAAACAATCTTTGCAGTGTTGGGTTATGCATATGAATCCTTCCTTGGCCCCAAGGAATATTTCACTGTTCAAGGACTTAACGTACTTGGCACAACCAGGTGGTACTGAAATTTTAAACTCGCATCATTTCTGTATCCGCGTTCCTATTGGGACACATACAAGCACTTGCACAAAGCGTGAGACAGTAGCATGATGCATGCGTATTTCTGGCTCCCTATTAGATACCTCTTGAGAAATCCCAAGTATGCAAAAGAGACTGTGTTGAACTGGAATAGTTAAAAGCACTTGAAAGCCTGCAACTTGCTTCTTGATGCTGCAAAGAGTATGTTAAGACGTCTTATATCCTCATTATAGCCCATCGTTGCTTCTTCATTTCAACAAGATATACTTGTCCCAATCTCGTCCATTTGCAAGTTTCATCGTAAGGCAAAGAGTACTGATCCTCATTGAATTGTATCAGGCATGATACTTTTACGTACGTGCAGAGGCAAACAGCAGATCCTCTTCTAGCTATGAAGGATTCTATAACACAACACTCTTTTTTTCTTAAATGTTGTTTGGTACTGGATCAGGAAGTCTTATTGCTTTTTTTGTTTTAGCAGAGAGATCAGAAAAAAGACTTCTAGACCAAATTGTCCCTAGAAATTCATGTGGATTTGCATCTTCTCGTATATAAATCAGAATAAACATCTATCCACGAATATTGTTCGTTGTTGCCAACTTTTTAAGACTTTGGAGTCGTGTTGTTATCCATAAATTTGCTACTTTAACTGCTACCCATAAAATTTCTGACTTGAACACAGCATACTCGACATCAACGGTAACACCGCCTTGTCTTATGATGTGTGATTCATGGGCGCGTTGCATTAAGTCATATAAGTCTTCAGCGCTTGCTGTTCATTGGAAATGTATCGGAGGCAAAGCTGCCGCTGCCTGGAGAAGTCTTACAAAAAATGTGACAATTGTCTGGCCATTCATGTCTGGACTGCGCTTGTAGTGAACTCCGGTCATGCATTCCTAGATGTACAAAGGTCTATCGCTTCAAATGTACCAAAACCTGTCCACTTGAGACCTCCCTAGCGAGACTGCGATCTTGTTAACCTTGTCCATTGCAGTGAGTAGCATCACTCCCATGTATATCCTGATTTCTGAGTCTCGAACTCCCAATTGAAGTTAGTGATTTTGATGCACCAAAGGAGATTAGGCTTCATTTTTTCAAGTTCAAGTCTGCATTTTCCACCACAGCCATGAAAAGTTAAAGAGATTAGGCTACATTTTATATGTTGAGATGGGAACATAATTGAAGATTCTTGTTATGCTACATAGAGATTGTACGTGAGAGAGGACTCGTGGGGTTGGCTATTTGATAGTCACAAACCACTACAATATTTTATGGTATGTTTGATAGGAGGGATAAAAAAAATTGAAAATAAGAATCTTTTCTTTTTTTAAAAAAAAAAATCATTTTATTTTGTGTTGTTTGATTTTTAACATTAAATTTCCAAACATAAAGTGAAATGAGATGTTTTAAGAGGAATAATGCTCGAGAGATTCTTAATATTCATAGCAAGTCTCTCAATAAGTTCTTTACAGAGGAGAAGTTTCATTAACATCCGGACCGTCCAAAACGATTTTAGACGGTCACAATTTGCTCCGTTAAAGTTAAAACCTTACTCATGAAACCCTCATTCACGGAACCCTCTGTGAATAAAATTTCTCATAATTCTCAATAACTTTCGCCCATTGAATTTTTAGAGGAAACTTTTTTAGAATAAAACGGAATATAAAAATAGACCAACAAGAATTATTACGCACACTTACTCGTATGCTCTACATAGCATGTGGAGTGTGAAGTAATTTTTGAGACAATAATCGAGGAGGATGAATCACACTCCTGGACATTAAATCAAGTGTATGTAAAGCAAACTCATGTACATTCATGTGTGTAAAACAAGAATTATTATGTTATAGCTTTCTTCACGCATACACATGGACGAAACCCACAAAAGAACACACATGTATAAATCATGGGCCCATTCTGATTACTGCTTGGCCTATCCCTTGCAAGCTACACAACACCTATGACCCAACTCTCACAAGCAACATTTACCCAAAAAAAAAAAAAAAAAAAAGATGTTACGAGTACACTCGTACAGATCACTCCTCTCTTACATATGTATCAATGATATATATTTAATTGTGAAATAAACTCCACACATATGTGAAAGAGAAGTGGACGGGGAATAGTGTAAGGTCCCACATCGGTAGAAATATGAAAGTTAGAGTAATTTATAAGTTAGACTAATTTATAAGTAAAAACTCACCAATTGTTATTAATTCGAGGTTAACATTTTGAACCACATGATTAGATTAAGGATTAAACGGGTTTCTCCAGTGCGGATCGTTACAAGTGATCGTAGGTGTGTCCATAGAATTTTTGAAAAACAAAAAGGCCCAAAGTTGGTTCGATTGTTCGGTCCAAAGAAGGTAAATTCTTGTCAATTATCCAATTCCAACGTGAATGGTCCATTTTTAATCGAACGGAAAAAAAATTAAGATGTGCATAAGCACGTTGATCATTAAAAAACAATATTCTAATTACCCACGAAAACACCAGTCCAATAAACGACCACAACGTGGTTGCACATGAGTGCTGGATCCTTCTTCACCCAACACTCATCTTCCCCAATAATTATTTCTCCATTGTTTCTTCCGACCATTCAGGAAACAAGATGACGAAAACAGCCATTCTCACCCACTGCTTCTCCTTCCTCCTCCTCCTCTCCATTTCTCCTTCAACATCCTCAACCCAATCTCAGCCGTCCGATCGTCCCCAAACCTTCATCATCCATGTGTCCAAATCCCACAAGCCCGCCGCCTTCTCCTCCCACCAACAATGGTACTCCTCCATCCTCCGCTCCCTCTCCTCCCCCCGCCCCACCAAACTCCTTTACACCTACTCCATCGCCGCCCACGGCTTCTCCGCCCGCCTCACCGCCTCCCAAGCCGCCGCCCTCCGCCGCCTCCCCTCCATCCTCTCCGTCCTCCCCGACCGAATCCGCCACGTCCACACCACTCGCACCCCCCACTTCCTCGGCCTCGCGGACTCCTTCGGCCTCTGGCCTAATTCCGATTACGCCGACGACGTCATCATCGGAGTTTTAGATACCGGGATCTGGCCCGACCGCCGGAGTTTCTCCGATGAAGGACTCTCTCCGGTTCCCTCCGGTTGGAAAGGCAAGTGCGACACCGGCCCGGACTTCCCTGCCGCGTCGTGTAACCGTAAAATCATCGGCGCCAGGGCCTACTATCAAGGGTACGAAGCGGCGATCGAAAACCTAATGCACGATGCAGCCTCCAATTTTACTTGTCGAGGGGAGCATAAGTTGGACCGAACACCAGAGTTATTGAAAAACCTAAAGGATGATTTTAAATCGCCGAGAGATACGGAAGGGCACGGGACGCACACGGCGTCTACGGCAGCCGGATCCATCGTGTCGAACGCAAGTTTTTTCGATTACGCGAGAGGCGAGGCGAGGGGAATGGCGATCAAGGCGAGGATCGCCGTGTACAAGATCTGTTGGAGCATGGGCTGCTTTGATTCGGACATACTCGCGGCGATGGACCAGTCGGTTTCCGACGGCGTCCACGTCATCTCCCTCTCCGTCGGAGCGTCCGGTAAGGCGCCGCAGTACGATCGCGACTCCATCGCGATAGGAGCGTTCGGAGCCGCGAGACACGGTGTTCTCGTGTCCTGCTCCTCAGGGAATTCCGGTCCCAATCCCTACACTGCCGTTAATATCGCTCCGTGGATTCTCACCGTTGGTGCTTCCACGATTGATAGGGAGTTTCCGGCTGACGTCACACTCGGCGACGGCAGAGTCTACCGCGGCGTATCACTCTATTCAGGCGATAAACTCGGCGATTCGAAGCTTCCATTGATTTACGCAGCCGATTGTGGTGACAGGTATTACCAATTTGTTTTTATTTTTTCCAGTAAAGACCGTGACGAATAATGTAAAGACTGTGTTTTGTATAACGAACGCGTAATAACAATGCCTCGACTATGACTTGCCTCAAGGATGACCGAAGATCAAACTTTCAAATTCTTATTTACAGAAAACGAAATTTCCAATAGTATAACCTAATTATGTAAATTTACCAATGTTCTAAAAGTCGCTACGCACTAGTCGGGCGATCCGCCACCTTCGAGCGATTAATCAGTGCATATTAATTAGCAATCGGTAATTAATCGTTGGTGAGACCTAGTAGGATAGGCCCTCTATTCCTTGTTTTAGAACACTGAAATTTACACAGTCGGTAACGTTCCTCTTCATGCTTTTAGCACAACATTCTCCAACACAAATAGTCTTTAAGCTAGAGAGGTCATTTACGAAGTTGAGAGTCTGACATCAGAGCTTGTATCAATTCTTGAAAGCAAATGAGGAAAACGATTAGAATAGTCTTATTTGCATTACAGTCAGTGGCAGATATATTTTACAAAGGGTTCAGCTCTTGTTTTTTTCCTTCCTTTACTAGTAAGGCTAGATGAGGGTCTTCTTGATCCAAAGAAAGAGTGTATACTGCTCGATAGGTGCTCGTAGTGGTAGTTCTGGGTAGACTCTAAATGCAAATCTACTTTCTTTGTTTAGTGTTGTTTGTTCTGAGAATGCCTTTTTGATCTTGTAGTTGGTTGCGTTAATACAGTTTTAAGTTACGAAAGAAAAACACATAGTTTTTCCTTGAACAACGCCACTTCTGAATCTAAATCCTCTCTGCCATTGCAGGTATTGTTATTCAGGAAAGCTTGACTCATCAAAAGCGGCTGGGAAAATCGTTGTCTGCGATCGTGGAGGCAACGCGAGAGTAGCGAAAGGTAGTGCCGTTAAAATTGCCGGTGGAGCTGGCATGATAATGGCAAACACGGTGGAGAGCGGCGAAGAACTCGTCGCCGATTCGCATTTGATCCCTGCCACCATGGTTGGCCAGATCGCCGGCGATAAGATCAAAGACTACGTCAAGTCGGATCCATCACCAACGGCGACGATCGTGTTCAAAGGAACGGTATACGGAACTTCCCCACCTGCACCACGTGTCGCCGCCTTCTCTAGCCGTGGGCCGAGCCATCTCACAGCGGAAATTCTCAAACCAGACGTCATAGCTCCAGGTGTCAACATCTTGGCCGGTTGGACCGGATATACTAGTCCAACCGACTTGGACATTGACCCAAGAAGAGTTGATTTCAACATCATCTCGGGCACCTCAATGTCTTGCCCGCATGTGAGTGGATTAGCTGCGTTGCTTCGTAAAGCCTACCCGAAGTGGACCCCAGCTGCTATAAAATCCGCCTTAATGACCACTGCTTACAATTTGGATAACACTGGCCGAAATTTTACTGATCTCGCCACCGGAGGCATATCCACACCGTTTATTCACGGAGCAGGACACGTGGATCCTAACAGAGCGCTCGACCCAGGTCTAGTCTACGACATACATGAGAGTGATTACGTGGCGTTCCTATGCGCCATTGGATATGACGTGAAGAGGATTGCCATCTTCGTGAAGGATCATCCTGTTGATTGCGGCGCTCTAGGGTTGGGTAGTCCGGGTGATCTGAACTACCCATCGTTTTCGGTCGTGTTTGATTCGAGCAAGAGTGTGGTTAAGTACAAGAGGACGGTGAAGAACGTTGGGAGTTCAGCGGAGGCGGTGTACAATGTTAAAGTGAGCGCGCCACCGGCGGTTGGGATCAATGTTTCGCCGAAGAAGCTTGTTTTTAGTGAGGGAACTCAAACGCTGTCTTACGAGATTACGTTTACAAGTGTGGTGGCATTGGGTGAGTTTGGTGTTGCTTCTCAGGGATTTGGATCAATCGAGTGGACCGATGGGACCCATAAAGTTAGGAGCCCAATTGCTGTTGTGTGGCAGCAGGGTCCGTCAGCTGTGTCTATGTGAGATGCGGCCCAATGGACTAAGGAAGCTGGGCCTTACCCAAGGCCCATGCTTGGATGCTCTGTTTATATGCCATTCAGCATGAAAAATATTTAAGTTTTTTTTTTTTTAATTTTTTTTTCCTTTATTTTTATCCCCGGTGTATTTGCAAATTGTTTTTACCGCTGTATTTACAAATTAAGATATCTGTTTTTTTTTTTTTTGAACAGAATTAAGATATCTGTTTGTACAAATGAAAATAGAGAGTATTTCTCTGGTAATTTTAATTTTTCTGCTTAACTAACTTTTTTGTGTATTTTTTTACTTTGTTTAGATGCCCGTCTCGCAATCAGTTTTCCATAGGAAAATTCAGAAGCTTATTATGGATTAAAACTTGTTTTCAAATAAGTTTAAGGAAAATTACAAAATTTTAGTAATAAGAAACCAAATTTTTTTTTTTTTGTTTCCAAACTAATTGCCTTCACTCCCCGCTCCATCATGAGGAATGTTTCCAGAGAGGGTGGTTTTTATAAGAAATGAATTACAGTGTGAAATTACTTCCGATATTTAAATGTCATCTTGGTGAGTTTTCCTTAAGAAAAGTAAAAAGTGGGCTGAAGGATGAGTGTGTTCTTGGGCCATCGGAGAGGCAGAGATAAGGTCAATGAAGGCCCTTCTCCCTCTTAGTCAAAGGCTCGTGTGTTCTTGTTATCAAGGATTGGCATGGACGTAGTATTGAACAACCGTGGTGAGATGTAGATATCTAAATGAGAAATTTCGATTCAGCATTTTCACTTGATAGATATTAAAATAGTCATGGGAGTTGATCGAATAAGAGCATGCATGATACCAAGTAAACAACTTAACTCTTTCAAACTCACTAAGTTCGATTCTCACACCGAGCTAAGAACGCTTGATGTCACTGGAGGTTTTTTCGATCTTTGACTTCAGTACTTCAAGAATAATTGAGGTGAACCACCTAAGTTGGTCAGTATGCAACAAGTATCTTGCTAATCGAGTAGTTCAGGCTGCGGATGCAGCAAAAAGCCTGTAGCGGTTGTGGGGCCTGTTAAGCCTTCAAGCCCAAGTCTGAAATGAATTTACTGTAAAACCCTAAAGCTCACTGAGTCCGGCTCCTCTCCAATCTTTCTAGAATTGGAGGATCCTCCAATCCTATTAATAATGCGACACGTGGAAACTATTACATCCAATGGTCAAGAATAAAGGACTCCCCTTGATATGAAAATCACCTGATAACTTTCCTCCTCTTCTTCCCTCTACCATCACAATAACCGATCACTGCCAAGTTGCCAATCTCGCCTCTTTCTTCCCTCAACCATCGCCATTAATGGCCACTGCTTGTAACCCCTCTTTAATCCATAGCCACGTCTGTCCCATTCCCATCTAATTCTTCTCCCTCCACAGACCTAGACTAATATTAAAAACCCAAACCCACCATTAGATCCATCAAATTTACTATGAACATATCTTAAAATTCTAAGATACCGGTGGAGATGTTTATTGTCTTCTTCATCTCCTTCCCCTTCTCTGCCTTGTTTCCTCTCCAAAACCTAACGAACTCATCACTAATCCAACTCTAAATTTGCTAAGTGATTGAGTTCATCGGCGGCAAAAGAATTCGGCAACAAATATCCAGTTCTCAAACTGTTTGATTGGCCGCTTCTTTGGAAAGGAGAGAGGAGGAATGTAATTATGTGTGCTCAATCCTTTGGCTTTTTAATGAGGTGGGTGTAATGTTAAATTCTAACTGTTGGATCTAGATTGGAGGATTCTCCAATTTTAGGAGGATTGGAGAGGAGCCAGACTTGAGCTCACAAGGGCTTCAATTTCGAATTTAAATCATTCGCAGAATTCCATGTTTTAGATTTAAAAAAAAACCATTTGTAAATTTATCTTGGGAAATTCCATAGTAAGACGCTCATATATATTTCAAAAAAATAAATAATCGCATACATTTACACAAACTCTATTTTCTTCGGGAATACCACGGGTGGTGAAAGCGAGGTCCTAGTATCCTCCTTTCGTTTTACTATCCTTTTTTAGTTTCTTTTCCCTCAAAGAAGGAAGGTGTAACTGTTTACTGCAAAAATCTTTCCAATGATTGCGTCAATTATTACGTGCGTAATAATTTTCACTCTTCTCTCTTGCAAATGACACTCCTTCTTGTCCTTTCGGCCACTAAATTATAAAAACTTTGCTTTCTTTTGAGGACTTTTCTCCCATCCGTATGAAGGATCAACTTCACAACATCACATATATATAAATAAGCGGGGTGTTTCCGGGAACTCTTAAAAAAAAATCTAAAACGCCCCAATTTTCGATCGAATTTTGATGATCCAAACCGTTCAATATAATCAGAACGTGATTTTAAGGTTATCCATGAGAAATTAGCACAAAAAAAAAAGACCATAAAGGGTTTCATCCGAACAGTTTTTTATTAAACTTTATTAAACGATTTAATAAAAAACTGCTCAAATCAAACCCTTCCAGGTTATTTTTTTGCCAATTTCTAGCGAACACCCTTAAAATCACGTTCTGAACACATTGAATGACTCGGATCATTAAAATTTGATAGGGAACTGTGAGATTAAATTTGGGGGGTTTTTTTAAAAGTTTTTTTTAGAGATCTCCGGAACTGCCCCTATAAATAAATAAAACTATAAAAGAATAAATTAGTCCTCTTCATACCTAGGGAGGTGCTGTGCACATCCGGGTCATTCGTTTAGCAATCCAGATTTCATCTCAATAATGAATGACTTAGATGCTGAGATGGTAGAGATAAAATTTGGATCGTTGTATTGCCAAACAGACGGCTTGAATATAAACACCGTGGCAGCACAACACCATGACGTGATAACCATGACTTATTTGCTGATGACATGATAAAGAACGTGGAGCCCGTTGGTACATCCGGTAACAATAATGTAATGGTGCTTGTAAAATACTCCCTCCGTCCCATTTTCATTGTTCTTTTTTGATGTTCGTGTAGTTTTCAATCACTTATATCTTTCAATGTGAATCTCCAAAAATATGCAATATAGATCTTATTTGATAGATTTCAATTTGTTCTATAATACAAAGATGTCAAAATCATGAAAAATATTATAGATTGAAAGATATACGCAAGAAACAAAAAAGTGAAAAAGGAATAATGGACAATGAAAATGGGACGGAGGGAGTATCTTTCGTCCTTTGCTATGATTGCTGCAAGCCTGCAATACTGAGAAACTTTTACTTGCAAATACGGTACCAGAAAGTCTAGCTACACTGCACGAATGCGGTGACCGTCTACCACGTATCTATTAGAGTTTGGAGTGGATTCCGAAAAAATATAAAAAAATATTTATAAATTTTAAAATAATATTTTATGAAATTCTGTAAAAAATCAGCTCTAATGGATATCGATAGGTATGTTTTTCGAAATTCGTAGGAACGAAACTGTTTAATTGCAGTTTCATCTCTACAAATTCAAAAAATATAAAATATTATTTTAAAATTTATGAATATTTTTCTATATTTTTTTGGGGCCTATAAACGTGCGGTGGACCATCACTACGAAATTCATGCGGTAGCCGTAGTGTTACCCCTTAGCCAATCACCCGCTGCCACCTAGTTGAGAGGGCAGATTGCTTTATGCACCTTTCTCAGTCAATGATAGTAGTACTACCAAACACATGAACGGTTCTGAGAGCATCACATCACACTAGCTTCTTTTACCCTCATTGGTGGGGATTACTTTGCAAAAATTTATGTTGTGTTTGGTTTAGTATTTAAAAAGTTTTTTGAAAAATAATAGGGGTAAGAAATGAGAGAGATAGAGAAAGAAATGTTAAGAGTAGAAGAAATTTAGGAAATTTTTTTTGAAAAATAGTTTTTGAAAATGGAAGATAAAGTTTGCAACAATCCATCTTTATAATAGGGGAGTCACTATTCATCTGTTAAGGGTATTTTATTAGTTTCTAAACCGTCACTTTGTGTCTCTCACTTCTTCTTTTTTCTAAATTGAATTCGTAGGATACCTTGTGAATTCTAAAACAGTTCTTAACCATATCGAATTGAGCTAATTTTTATAGAAATTCATAAAAAATATTTTAATAATGACCAGCTGTTCGAAATTTCGAATCATCTTTATAGGATCCATAATAGGTCCCGCAAAAATTATCAAATTTTTGCCTATTTGTTGTGCCCTAAACACGACTCTTAGAAGGAAATATTCAATTGGGAAGAGAGTGAATTCGGTTCCACTTTCTCACTTTTTCTCCAAAAATTATTTTAAAGTTGGTTCTAAAATTGAAACTTTGAACTCTGGGGACAAAGTTAAGTACACTGACCACTTTTCTTTATTGTTGCCAATAGCATTACCAAATGGGCCCCGCTTGAAGCAAGTTTTGAGAGAGAGATGAGTTCGGATGAAGTAATTGAAGAGAGATAGATGAGGTTGGGACAGACTTTTTGTCCTATTTGGCAACCCGTGAGTCTTTATCCGTCAGTTTTTTTTTTTCTTTTTTGGTGAGTCTGAGTAAGGGGATCCATTAATTTTGGAAATAATCCATTCAATTATATGTTTTTACATTTTAACTCAAAATTTTCAATCCAAAATTGTAAACCAAACACAGTTTAATGGAATAGCTTTAACATGGAAAGTCTAATGCAATAGACTTTTTTAAAGTGGGTAGCTAAAGTAATAAATTGAGTTTTTAAGATGTAATTTGGTCCAAAATCTAAAGAGTCTGATGTGGATACTCTAAAATACTTTAGAAAAAAATTATTCACACCGCTCATTGCACTCACATGGTGCCCTAAAACGTGGGTTTTTAGATAAAGTACATAATCGTCGCGTTAAAAAGTGTCTTATGGAAATAATCAGAATATCACGTGGCGATGCCCTCAGGGCCGACCGCTAAACTTTTCACCTCAGCCACTTTATTTTTGGGGACTTCCGTGTCTATTCAAGCTCGGGCGCATTTCTTCACGCTCAATTTCATGTGAAAGTTAATTTGTAACCATTCTTGGTTGAGCCTTTTCCGGCCTTCTTCCATTTTTTAAATTTGTGAATGTGAGGGTTTTATGATCGATTCCCCATCAGCCTCCAATAAAAGAAATTTCGGTCATGTAAGGTAATTATCATGTTTGTTCACTTCTTTGATAGAGCCACCCGCTTGCATTGAGGCTGGTCAATTTTGTTTGAAGTTCTCTAAAAAAGAAATGATTTCCACAAATATTTTTTTTATTATGACAATCCATTTTTTGTCTTCTAGTGAAGTTTTTGTATGTATTTTTTTTTTACTAAAAGACAAAAAAAGGATTGCCATAATAAAAAAAAGAGTGAGAATTGTTTTCCAGGAAAGTTTCCTAATCAGTGTAATTTTCCCGGAAGGTAGAGGACATGTGTTAGATATTTTCCGGGAAAGTAGAGCACAAGGGAAAAGGAAAGTTTCTGAACCGGAGTCAAGAGTCAAGCTAGCCATTCGATTCGGACGCTTATGATAAAAAAGAGACATTCACACCTTCTTAATAACTACCATCTGATAAACAATTAGAAAACTTTCTTAACTCTTTCCGAGCACTTACTTAGAAGAAGAAGAAGAGAGGCCACCTACCAAATCACGTGGTGAAACTAGTACGTATTAGCGTAGAAATTATTTGGTTTTTTTTTTTACCCTTGCATTCTCCCGTAAGTTACTACTGCAATGCTACTGGAGAAAGAATTCTCGTACTCGATCTCCCATTTAACTTGTGTTACGAGTGACGTAATTCGCTTGACGTCGTAAAGAGTGACACAATTCACTTGACGTCTCTCATTTCGTGCGGGAAACGTAGTCCGTTTAGTTTAGATTTAGAAGGGTGGACTTGAATTTAAAAAAAGAAGAGAAAAAAGACGTGAAATTGGATCGTATTTACGTCATTTCAATGGATTAGTTTATATCTCATGTCATTTCAATGGATTAGTTTATATCTCATGTGTGTTCCCACCCATCCAGAGAGACTTTAATATTAATTATTAGTTGATGTGCAAGTCGGAAAAAGATATTCTGAAACTTTTGGAGGGGTATTTTCGGAACGAATGAACGATAACACCAAGTTACCAACCACAACCTTGGAGCATATGACATTACAGTTGGGATTCTGAAACTTATTAGCAGGTTTTATTTAACTCGTTTTTAGTAGTAGTAGTTAGGCCATAGATGTGTTCTAATAAGTATTATACGTGTCCCATGTTTAGCTTCTTGCTAAACTTGGGGTTTCGGGTCTCGGAGGGTATTTTAGCGTTGTATACTCGGTTGGATTTTGGGTTAGAAATATGATGTCATCACTTTTTATTCCTATTTAATTTTTATAACAATTTCAGAGATTGATAAAAAAAATTTGTCTTTCAAAAAAACTAAGTATTATACGTGACTTTAATTTTCTAGTCCAGATATAATATATATTCATTCCTAGCAGTTTACCTTACCAGAGTCTTTCTTTTCTGTTCTTTGTTGACTGACTTTCATTGCATTTTCCCCGAGTCTTCGTTTTCCTATTTTTTGCTTTGTTTTGTAGTAGTACTCACTGAGATTGTTCCCCTTCTTTAATCAGTGTCCCAAAGAAATTGCCAAACGGTGCCCCACCCATTTTCCACCACAATTTTTTTTTGGACTTATCAGACTTTGTGATGGGAACCGCACAAATATGGGCTGGCAGGGAGAGGAGGGTTGAGATACCACGTGATAATTCCAAAATTTTCCCTTGATGCGAGTATTTGATAACATAAAAATTCCAACCATTAAACAATAACAACAATAAGGTCTGTTGAATGCTTAGGAAACTACATGTACCTTTGGTCCCTTTTGAGATTTGATAGGGTCTATGACAACTGTCCATGGAAGTGTCCATAAAAAGGTTACGGACGGTCCGGATTCGCTTGAAGTCTATGACGACTATCCATGAAAAGGTAACAAAGGGTCTAGATTCACTTGTCCAACATTTTCCATTTCCCTTTTTCCTCCACTGAGTCTACCAACAGTTTATTCTTTGGGGTTCTTCCTTTTTTTTGTCCACTTAGGCTTTGTTTGTTTGGGCGTAAAATGTTTTACCTATTTTTCGGTGTTTAATTGTGTAAAAAATAGAAAAATATTTTTCATTACTTGAATGAAAATGATTTAACCTTAAATCTTCCGTAAGTTATTTTCCAAAATGAATCTACTGCCTTCTACTGTAATTATCATTGCTCAGTTTTTTCGATTGTGAATCATAACCCATGTTCAATTCCAATATTCTCATATCTCTTTACTATTTAAGCCCTCCCCTCCCCCCCTCTCTCTCTCTCTCTCTCTCTACTATTTTGTTAAATTTTTAAAAATATTTTCAAGTGTCAACCAAACACCGAAAAATAAAAATTTAAAGTTTGTTTTCTGAAAAATGAAAAATATTTTATATTATAAAACATTTTACATCGAAACAAACGGTAATGATGAAGTCTTTTAAACCAATGAAATATAAAAACTTGTAGGATTCTTCTAATGAAATAAACAACGTGAGGAAATAATGAGCGGACAAAATTGGACTCATCAGACAAATTAATTGTAAATAATAATAATAATTCAAGAATAAATCATGCACACATTTGGTCCTCTGTCTCCAAATTTTATTCTTAATGCACTACTACTGCACAGTGATTCTTTATAAGTTCATATTTTAGATTTCTTATTAATACATGCTAATCAGAAAATTATACTCCATCTTAGAGGCGGTTAAGTTCAGTTATTATTTATATTTATACAACAAAAAGCAAATAAGCTTGTTTATTGGCGATGATTTACTTATTTAATACTCCTACCAATCTAATCTCTTCATAACCAACAAATAAGCATTGTCTTTTCTAGATCGTGTTGCTCGTTCTTATTTTGTTTATTGTTTTTTTTACAAGAAGTACAGAAAGAAGCAATTGAATAAAAGTGCCCCCTACTATTGGTGCCTTTTAAGATTCTTTAAATTATTTGGATTGACAATGTATTCACATATGGGGACATAACTTTGGTGCAGTGTTTTTTTTTTCAAAAATGTATAAATCAGAACACAGATGCATCTGATTTACACTGTACTTCAATATTTGTGCACCTATATCATCTTGTCGAACTCGTGTTTATCGGGCGATTCTGAACACATTTGCCACGAAATATCGATGCACTATGTGCTTTTGTAGCATCTCTTTCTTTAAAAATATATCAAGACTACGGTTGTAAACGAGTTGAGCCGATCGAGTTTCGTAGTGTTCGAGCTCGAGTCTAACTAATTTACTTAATGAGTCACTTTAAATGAACTGAACTTATGCAAATGAGCCGAACCCGCAAGCTTTTGAATGTTGAGCTCAACTCATTTAATCGAGTTTAAGCTCGGCTCATCTATTCAATTAGAAAACGAGTTAAAGTGAGTCTAGCCTTAACGTATCGAACCACGAACTACTCGCCAGCAGCTCGGTCCGTTTACACCCATGATTCAAGACCCCACCTTGGGGTAATAATTTTCCCCACCCTGCTCAACCACCAAAAATTGAACTTTACATGGCTGCCTTCCACTATATAAACACCACCACATCACACTACTTCAACATCCATCAACACCACAAGTTCACAACAACCAATCACCTCCGACCAATGGAAACTCCTTCGTGGACTTCCTACGCAGCCGCATGGCTAGCAACAGCGATCCTCCTCCTCCTCTCCACCACCCTCCGCCGCCGCCGCAAGCTCAACCTCCCGCCGGGCCCCACCCCCTGGCCCATAATCGGCAACCTCAACCTCATCGGATCCCTCCCCCACCGCTCCCTCGACTCCCTCTCCCAAAAATACGGCCCCATCATGCACCTCCGGCTCGGGTCCTTCCCCGTCGTCGTCGGGTCGTCCGTCGACATGGCCAAAGTGTTCCTCAAAACCATGGACGTCACCTTCGCTTCGCGGCCGAAGACCGCCGCCGGGAAGTACACGACGTACAATTACTCCGACATCACGTGGTCCCCGTACGGGCCGTACTGGCGCCAAGCGCGGCGGATGTGCCTGATGGAGCTGTTCAGCACGAAGCGGCTCGAGTCGTATGAGTATATTCGGGTTGAGGAGATGAAGGCTCTGCTTAAAGAGCTGCACGGTTCGGCCGGCGAGCCGGTCATGTTGAAGAATCATTTGTCCACTGTCAGTCTAAACGTCATAAGCCGAATGGTGTTGGGGAAAAGGTTCTTTTTCTCTTTTCATATACTCCTATACTACAGTACGAAAAAATCTTTTTAACGGCATAATTATTTATGGAGCCAATCGTGACCGTTCAAAAGTATTTTGAACGGTCCGGATATTAATGAAACTTTTTCGGGGAAAAATTAAATTCTTCAAAAAAATTTCATTAAAATCCTAACCATCCAGAACACTTTTCGCGATAAATTTCTCTTCTACAGTACATATATTGGATGGCATCTTCTTCACTAGATGTAGGAGTAGTAAATTGGAATTTTCTTCACAATTTTTTAAAATACTTTTTGCAAAACGGCTTGTTGTGGCCCGTTCGCGTGATCTTAGCTGTCTAACATGATCGTAGTCGTCCATCAATGTACTTGAAAGTGTCCGACTATCCTTCATCAGTTAAGATGCATGGAGGACACTTTAAAAAGACAAAAACCTGAAACATACTTAAAATAATTTTGATTCATTGATTGTCTAGATGAATATATCTGTGATTGAACTGCAGAACCCGGGTCCTACTTTTCGGACCTTCTAGTAGTAACAGCAATTAGACTCAAACTGAGAGGCTAATCTCTTTATTTTCCCTGTATTTTAATAACTTCTGGTTATAAACATAGCTAATAATTAATGATTAGTTGATTCAGAATCCTAAAAGACTGAGGGGCTGTGCTGTGCCCTTAAGGGACAGCACGGTGCTGTCCCGCCCTTGCGGGGCCTGCTTCGGTCTCGTTTCAATAATTGGAAACGTTCACTTCGTAGAGCTTGTCGAGTAAAACAACCACGTAAAAAATCAGTTTGATCGGATATAATTAAGTGCTTGATTGAAACATTTTTATTTTAAAAAGAATGGATCTGAAACATTAGATCAAATCCACTTGATTCCATTATCAGCAAGTTGTATGTGTTCGAATCAGGCAGTTAATTATATCCGATCAAGCTAATATTTCGTATAATTGTTTTACTCAATAAGCTCTACAATGTGAACGTTTCTAATTGTTTTACTTGAATATTGACATCAGATGCAGGTAAGGGTCGATTCATTTAATTTCCATTTCAAGAATATGAAACAAGTCGAAATTGTCAAAGTCATCAATGCATAATTTTTATTTTCTAACTTCAATAATGTTGTTTACAAGGTTCTTTTTGAACCAAGAAAAAATCTTGATCTATACTAGTATATCCTAGCGGAAATCGGAGTGGGAGTTGGGAGAGAACCCTCGCCAAAGGAAAAGCCCATTACCTGCTCTACCAGCTCGACTAGGAGACATCTTCAATGTCTTTTACAAGTGTTAAGACTTCTCAATGCATGGAATGGGAGGCATTAACTCCTATAATGCTATTATGTAATCTTCCTTGGCCTTCCGGCACTGGCCAGGCATCAGCCCCTGAACCAATTTTACAACAACGCTATATAGCTACTAGCCTAGTGTTAGCACCTTACACCTAGTAACAAGGATTAGAAAGTTGAACATTTCACTTTGGTTTCTCGGGATGTTCCAATGCTAACAATGTTGGTCCTCGGTTTTTCCTTTTCTTTATTTGCATCTTCAAATTTCCTGCAAATAATGGTTTTTTTTCTTTTTTCCCTTTCATTTGGGGGAAAAGGTATTTGGACGAGGCGGAGAATTCGATTGTGGAACCGGAGGAGTTCAAGAAGATGTTGGACGAGTTGTTCCTGTTGAACGGCGTCTTGAACATCGGCGATTCGATTCCGTGGCTCGATTTCTTGGATTTGCAGGGGTATATAAAGAGGATGAAGATCGTGGCCAAGAAATTCGATAGGTTTTTGGAGCATGTGCTTGATGAGCATAATGCAAGGAAGACGGAAGAAGCAGGGAATTTTGTGGCCAAGGATATGGTGGATGTTTTGTTGCAGCTTGCAGAGGACCCCAATCTTGAGATCAAGCTTGAAAGACATGGGGTCAAGGCTTTCACCCAGGTTTGTTTTCTTAACTATGATCACAATTCGGATAGGAAATGCATATTCACTAGTAATTAAACCTTCATATCCTATTATCCTTCGTACCGAAATTGATGTCCGAGTTATGATAGATATCATGAGCGATATGGAAGTAGATCGAGTAATCTGTTTCTTTATCCAAGAAAAAATATTTCTGTTTGCATGGTCCAACCACTGATCCCGATGACTATATCTACATTTGCTGCTTTTCCAAGCACGCACATTGACTTCCATGCCTATTTGATCCTCAGGACTTGCTTGCTGGTGGAACCGAGAGTTCCGCTGTGACTGTGGAATGGGCAATCTCAGAGCTATTGAGGAAGCCTGAGATGTTTGAAAAGGCAAGGGAAGAGCTCGATCGAGTTATAGGGAGGGATAGATGGGTGGATGAAAAGGATGTTTCAAACCTACCTTTCATTGACGCAATTGTTAAAGAGACAATGCGATTGCACCCTGTCGCCCCAATGCTTGTACCCCGACTCTCACGTGAAGATTGCAAGGTAGCCGGCTACGACATCGAGAAAGGGACCCGTGTGCTCGTGAATGTGTGGACTATTGGGCGGGACCCTACTTTGTGGGACCAACCGAACGAATTTTTCCCTGAGAGGTTTATTGGAAAGACGATTGATGTCAAAGGGCAGGATTTCGAGCTGCTACCGTTTGGTTCAGGGCGCAGAATGTGTCCCGGTTACATGCTTGGACTGAAGGTGATTCAGTCGAGTTTGGCTAATCTTTTGCATGGATATACCTGGAATTTGCCCGATGGAATGAAGAAAGAAGATCTGAATATGGAGGAACTTTTCGGGCTTTCGATGCCGAGGAAGTTTCCGCTAGCCGTTGTGGCAAAGCCTCGACTTCCACTTCCTCTGTATACTACTACTATGTGAGAATGGCCTGTTTTTCAGGGTTCTCTATAATTGTTAGATTGTACGTTAACCGGTGTTGTTATCATGTTTTGTGTTCTGGGTTTTCTTGTTATGATGTGCAAGGCATTTCGAAAGAATAAGGAGTTATATTGTATGTATCTCATCCGAATGACATAGTTCTACCATATGTGTTGCAATTGTTCTACTTAATTTGTGAACAAAGGTTTGTCCGTCCGCAAGGAAACTACTGTTGGGTATTGGGGTTCTTGTGTTTGGATTTGAATATCTCTTACCTCTGCTGAAAAAAAAGGGACTGGCTCGAAATTCAGATTCAGCAACTAATTTTCTGAAGTCAAAAAATGCATGCCTGAGATTTTATAATTTTATTGGCACCAAAACAATACATTCTTCTTGAGAGTTCACGCCTGTATTCTTAAAGAAGCACCCTCCCTTCACAAATCTAAATCGTTATTAATAGTTCTATACAGAGCAGTGTCAGAGTAAACCCCTCGCGAACAAGATGAGCTTAGTTAATGTCTGTGCCTATGACCTCTCGACCGGATATTGCCTATGCTGTGCATATTGTTAGTTAGTTAGTTTGTGCCCCTCGGTCTACTCATTGGGCCGCCTTGCTTCGTATCCTTCGTTATGTTCATGGCACCATGTTTCAGTGTTTAGTTCTCTCTTCCTCTTCTTCTGATTTGACTCTTCGGGCCTATGCCGATGCTGATTGGGCAGGTGATATCTCTGATCGAAAGTCTACCTTTGGCTTCTGTGTTTTCTTGGGTGATTCTCTTATCTCTTGGAAAAGCAAGAAGTAATCTATTATTGCTCGTTCCACTGCGGAAGCTGAGTATCGTGCCATGGCCCATGCCACCTCTGAAGTTGTTTGGCTCCGCTGGCTTTTATCGGACATTGCTGTCACTATCCCCTCTCCTGCACCTCTCTTTTGTGACAATAAAAGTGCCATTCAGATTGTCCATAATTCAGTTTTTCATGAGCGCAAGAAACATATTGAAATTGATTGTCACTTTGTTCACCATCATCTACAGTCTGGCACAATTGCTCTACCGTTTGTCTCCTTCTCTCTTCAGTTAACTGGGTTTTGCTTCCTCCTTGGCAAACTTTCGATGCTCTCCGGGCTCGCATCATGAGTTTGAGGGGGGGGGGTGAATATATAATGTTGTTTTTGTTCTTTTGTAATCTAATTTTATGTTAAGGGTAGTTTAGTCATTATAATTTTAGGGCTTTTCCTTGTGTATTTATCATTGTTGTTTTTCATTGTAAAACTCAAAATTTGTATTTGAAATGTTTCAGCATTCTCCCATAAGTTACTACTGCAATGCTATTGGAGAAAGAATTCTCGTACTCTCTCATTTCAATTGTGTTGCGAGTGACATAATTCGCTTGATGTCGTAAAGAGTGACACAAGTACCTTGACATCTCTCATTTCATGCAGGACTCGAATTTAAAAAAAAAAAAAAAAGATGTGAAATTGGATCGTATTTACGTCATTTCAATGGATTAGTTTATGCTATTTCATCCGTCTTCCCACCCAATGATTCCAGCGAGACTTTTACGGATTAATTATTAGTTGATGTGCAACTCGAAAAAAGGTATACTTAAAACTTTTAGGGTGGGGGGAGTAATTTCGAACCGATTCCACCAACCACAACCTTGAATCACATGACATTACAGTTGGGATTCTGAAACTTATTAGCATGTTTTATTCAACTCGTTTTCAGTAGTAGTAGTTAGGCCATAGATATGTTCTAATAAGTATTATACTGTGTCTCATGTTTAGCTTCTTGCTCAACTTGGGAGATTGGGTCTCGGAGGGGTATGGATTATTCTTAGCATTGTATACTCGGTTGGGTCTTGGGTTAGGAATATGATGCCATCACTTCTTATTCCTATTAATTTTTGTAACAATTTCAGAGATTAATGAAATTTTTTTGCCTTTCAAAAAATATTCCGTGAGTATTATACGTGACTTTAATTTTCTAGTCCAGATAATATATATATATATATTCATTCCCACCAGTTTACCTTTTTTTTTTTTGCCACAGCAATATATATCGGGGGGGTTAGAGCATCTCCAATCCTTGACTTCAAATTGGGGATGTCAATTTTTTTTTCAAGGCTGATGTGACATTTTGGCATCTCCAATTTGACATCAAAACCTCCTCTTCAACCCTTATGTCAAATTCTAGTTATTTGACATCAAATTATCCCTCTCCAACCTTATATCAAAATACAAATATTTTTTGAAATTTGGCAGGCAAGATGTAGGTAGTCAAAGTTGGCATGCCTCCCTTCGTCCATGTCAAAAGCCACGTAGGATTTGGCCTAAAAAGGCATCTGTGTTGGTTTGTCAATTAGTGTCAAATATTACCGTTACAAGCTTTACATCAGATATGACATCTCCCGTTAGAGATGCTCTTAGTAGAGGTGTTAGAGTTAGCACAGAAAGACCAAAAGCTATCCATAGCTCTGGCCCCCTAAAGGGCCTATCCCCTGTGGGGCTCAAACCCAAGACCTTCTAGATGGGGTAATGACTTGTCAGCAGTTTACCTTACCCGAGTCTTTCATTGCATTTTCCCCGAGTCTTCCTTATTCTTTGTTGACTGACTTTCATTGCATTTTGCCCTGAGTCTTCCTTTTCCTGTTTTTTTCTTTGTTTTGTAGTACTCACTGATTTTTCTGTAAGAAATATTTTAAAGGGCTCACTTTGTCACATTGTGATTAATGGAAGTGTCCACTTCCATTATAGATATAGTTGTGATTGCAAGAATCTCTTGGCTTTCCCACATTCATTATTGTATTAGTTTAACTAGTTTAATTAATTGGTTTCTTTGATGGAAAGAAACTAGAAGATTTTTATAAGGAGATATATATAGGGTACCTAACCTAACATGGATATGTAGCCTATTGTATCCATCGATCAAGGCAACTCAAGACATGCATAGGTTAGAAGACACCTAGATCTAATACGCACGTGTTCGGTGTTCAACTTGAACAACAATGACTAGAGGCTAGTTCGATCCTATTTCCGCTGCATATACTGGTATGGTATTATTTATCTTACATTTTCCCCTTCTTTTCAATGGGCTTAGAGCAATTAATCAGTGTCGAAACGGTGCCCCACCCATTTTCCACCACAATTTTTGTTGAGATACCATGTGATAATTTCAAATTTTCCCCTTGATACAAGTATTTGATAAGATAAAAATTCCAACCATTAAACAATAACAACAATAAGGTCTCTCGAACGCTTCGGAACTATATGGAACCCGGTCTTTTTTGAGGTTTCAAAGGGTCCATGACAACTATCCATGAAAGTGTCCATAAAAAGATTAGGGACGATTCGAATTCACTTGAAGTCTATGACGACTATCCATGAAAAGGTAACGGGCGGTCTAAATTCACTGGACTTAACATTTTTGGTCCCTTTTTCCTCCATTGAATCATGTGTGTACTGAGTCTACCGACAGTTTCAGCGTTGGGATTCTTCCTTTTTTTTTTTGTGTCCACTTTCTTTTAATGATGAAGTCTTTTAAACCAATAAAATATAAAAACTTACTCGTAGGATTTTCTTCTAATGAGATAAACAACGTGAGGAAATAATGAGCAGGACAAAATTGGACTCATCAGACAAATTAATTGTAAATAATAATAATAATAATAATAATTCAAGAATAAATCATGCACACATTTCGTCCTCTATCTCCAAATTTTATTATTTTATTCTTAATGCACTACTAACCGCACGATTATTCTTTATAAGTTCACATTTTAGATTTCTTACGATAATATATAACACATGGTAATCAGAGAATTATATATCTCACAACTGATTAAGTTCACTTATTATTTATATTTATACAACAAAAAGCAAATAAGCTTTGTTAATTTAGTGACGATGATTTACTTATTTAATAAGTACCAATCTAATGTTTTCTCTTCAGAACCAGCAAATAAGCATTGTCTTTTCTAGATTGTGTTACTCGTTCTTATTTTGTTTATTGTTTTTTTACAAGAAGTACAGAAAGAAGCAATTAAATAAAAGCACCCCCACAATTGGTGCCTTTTAAGATTCTTTAAATCATTTGAATTGAAAATGTATTCACATATGGGGACATTTTTGTATAAATCAGAAGACAGATGCATCTGATTTAGACAATAGTTCAATATTTGTGCACCTCCTATTATCCTGTCGAACTTGTGTTCATCGGGCGATTTTGAACACATGCATTTGCCTCTAAATATCTATGCACTGCGTGCGTTTGTAGCATCTTTCTCTTTAAAAATATATCAAGACTAGGGTTATAAACGAGCCGAGCTTTGTAGTGTTCGAAAACTCAACTCATTTATTAAACTATTCGAGTCTAACTAATTTACACAATGAGTTTCTTTAAATGAACAGAGCTTAGACAAATGAACTGAATCGAGCTTTTGAGTGTCAAGCTCGACTCGACTTCTCGATTAGTAAACAAGTTGAACAAAGCCCAACCTTAACAAATCAAGCCATAAACTACTCTCAAGCAGCTCAGTCCATTTGTACTCCTCATTCCAGACCCCACCCTAGGGTAATAATTTCCACCCCAACCCCCACCACCCTGGCCAACCACCAAAAATTGAACCGTAGATGGCTGCCTTCCACCATATAAACACCACCACACCATATCAACCTCCAATCCAATTACCTCCAAGCCCCACCACCAATGGAAACTCCGTCATGGACCACCTACGCAGCTGCATGGCTGGCAACAGCGACCCTCCTCCTCCTCTCCCACACCCTCCGCCGCCGCCGCCGCCACCGCAAGCTCAACCTCCCTCCGGGTCCCACCCCCTGGCCCATAATCGGCAACCTCAACCTCATCGGATCCCTCCCCCACCGCTCCCTCGACTCCCTCTCCCAAAAATACGGCCCTATCATGCACCTCCGGTTCGGGTCCTTCCCCGTCGTCGTCGGGTCCTCCGTCGACATGGCCAAAGTGTTCCTCAAGACCATGGACGTCACCTTTGCTTCGCGGCCGAAAACTGCCGCCGGGAAGTACACGACGTACAATTACTCCAACATCACGTGGTCCCCGTACGGGCCGTACTGGCGCCAAGCGCGGCGGATGTGCCTGATGGAGCTGTTCAGCGCGAAGCGGCTCGAGTCGTATAAGTATATTCGCGTTGAGGAGATGAAGGCTCTGCTTAAAAAGCTGCACGGTTCGGCCGGGGAGCCGGTCATGTTGAAGAATCAATTGTCTACTGTCAGTCTAAACGTCATAAGCCGAATGGTGTTGGGAAAAAGGTACTTTTTCTCTTTTCATATATTCCCCTGTCCCGATTTGTTTGTTACCCTTTTGAATTATGCATATTTCTGTTCAACTTCAAAATCAATGAATTAAATCATGTAAAATTTCAAATCAATAAATAAGATTTGGTTTCCTTAATAGTTAGAAATTCAAGATTGGACAAATAAATCGGGACGGAGGGAGTATAGTACAGTATGAAAAATCTTTTTAATGGCATAATTATTTACGGAGTCAATAGCGACCATTCAAAAGTATTTTAATTTAGACGGTTCAGATGTTAATAAAACTTTTTTAGAGAAGAGTTAAACTTTTCTTCGAAAAAATTTCAT
>BPLS01000250.1:661410-674623 GCA_019656275.1 Rhododendron kiyosumense
GAGAGAGAGAGAGAGAGAGAGAGAGAGAGAGAGGCTCAGATCTGTTTTGTGATCTAGGGTTTCTCTCTCTCTATATGGTATATAGGAGGGTTTTTTGGTCTTAAAAAAAATCTTTTTTTAAGTAAATTGGAGTTATTAGGTTATATAACTATATTAGTGGATTAGAGGGGTTATGAAATTTAGAAGTGGATTTAGTGGGTTACAAACATGCTATAGTGGACCTCCTACCAATTTTTTTATTGATGGTTCAACTTCTATTTTGAAAAGATAGAAGATGAGTTGGTTGGACTAAACATGTCAAATAAAGTAGCAATTTGTTATTTGCCTCCTTGAAATAAGCATTTAATTTTTTAAGGGGTCCATTAATTTGGTTGGAAACACGCGACAATGAGCCCTATGCCCAAATTTTCTAATTTTTCTAACATTTTTTGAGTAGATGTACCAAAAAAAAATGTTTAGGGAATAAAAAATTCCGGGGGCATGTGACTCCCTTGGGCCTATGCTAGCTTTGCCCTTGATCGAGTAGGAAGATCAAGTTTGTATCTAGTTTGGTTCGCTTGAGCTTTTTCCATGTGCGTGTAGGCCGAACTCATTGGGAAATATCAGCGGAGTTCACAACAAATCACTTGGATCCAATATACATTAATTGACTTTATATACACTTAAAATGTTAAGCCTTGTAAGCAAATATTTATTAAGGTCCAACCATTTTTTCTATGAGTATTTTCTTGGTGTGGGTTCACACATATTCCAATTTCCCCCTCATGTATAAATCATGCATCGACCGACAACCATTGGGCCTAGCTTCCAGCCACCTGCCGCATGCACTATGGATTTTTCTTGCTCCATTGTGAGTTACTCCAATGGATTTTTCCCCTTCTCTGAGAGTCTTTGTTTTCTCACGATGACCGACACTCCTAGAAGAGTCCATCCATAGATTGTCAGCTGTCGGCTTTGATATTGGAAGTCTTCTACATTTTCCACATGCATGTAGTCGGAAGCTATTGGGGAGTTCTCACAGAGACCACACTACTTTACCTAAACCAAATCTACATTGAACTATATATATTCACTTAAAATGTTAAGTTTTGTAAGAGGTGAGCCATCCAATGGTATATTAAGATATTTTCATTTTCTTGACATGGGACTCATTTTTTCACACACGTTCCCAACAACACTTTCACACTCATTTCCACATTTAATAAGTCTAGAACCACACTTAAGTTACAAACTCATATACACACCACTCTATACATTCAGTGTGTATAGAGTCCATACACTTATATATGTGTTGGGTGCGTAAATAAGTAATGTGTGTAGAACTTACACACTTATGTGAGCGCGTGTGTAAATGGTTGTGTGATTTGAGCGTTGTACTAGTAACATTTTTGTTCCTCATATTTAGCTGGCTTAGAATGTGACAGCTCGGAACGACTACCCAATTAGGACAAAGTCTCAAAAGAAAGGTCAGCGTGGTTGGTTCACAGTTGTGTGCCGTCACAGCGGACCATGTGGCGGAATTGGGGTAGTCATCGCCCGCCACGTGCTTGTCGAGAGCTACCTCCAAGCCGAATCCGGAGTCCACACGTCCTTGTCACGTGCTCCCCGGGGAGAAAGGGTGAGAGAGATTCAGATTCATTGAATTGAATTGTTTGCGTGGAAGGAAGCCTCAGTCTTCACTATATTTTCCCCTTCTTTTTTGGCTCAGTTAATACTAATAATATCCTCTATTTATTCTGTTCAAAATGACATATAAGCGCTCACGCTTTCGTTCTTCGCATTGCACTCGCACTCTTGATTATTGCTTTCACGAATTATTGTATTTTAGAACGTGTTTTAAAGAGGTTTTTACACTTGCTCTCCCTTTCACGCACCGATATACTAATGATGTGACTTAGCCCTGTAATAATTGATTTTTGTCAAATTTTAGGCGTGTACAAAACTAGGGAGTTGAAAGAAAGACGAAAAGAAGAGTTTAGATGGAAAACAACGTCTCTCTATTTTACATCTTTTTAAGTTTTCTCTGGTCCTTATTTATGTTCTGTCGACATCCTCCCTTTTCTTTCACCTTCCTTGATATTTTTTGAACTAGAGTAATAGATTTGTACAGAAAAGTTTAGATAGGAAAGAATAGAGCATGCTGAGACAGATGATTTTTGTAATAAGATTAACAAGTGGGAAGAAATCGATATTCAAAAGGGATGCCACTAAAGCAACCCACCAAGACGAAGTGATTATTCACCCTTTCTTGAGTATTTGCCTATGTGAAGCTCCGAACCATTTATGTAGTGACAAGTTTTTGCTAGTAATATTATTATTCATTTTTGTTAGATGGTTGAGACTTGAGAGACAAGGGGTGACACACGTTGTGGTGTGGTGATTTTTTATTTGTAGAAAATACCACATGATACGTACTCCGATAGTACCCAATAATTGGCCCAAGAAATTGAGACAACATGCAAAGAAAAAATATTGAAAAAGGGTGAAGCCCACAACTCCATCCTAGTGAAATTGGTTGTCTCACTCTCCCTCCATAATGGAGGCGGAGATTTGAGCCTCAAAGGAGGCTTATTTGGGGTTCAGGGCTATAGACAGCTCTGGACCTTTGTTGACTAACATACAAACACCTTGCTAACCCCGTTGATGTATGAAAAAAAGAAAGAAAAAAAAAAAACTATCGTAAGATTAAAGAGACACTGATCAATCGCATGTTAGTTTAATGATGACAATAATTTCTTCCACTAACCAACTCTATATATTGCAAATATTTAAAAAGATTGTAATTACTATGTTTTCTCCGTTAAATATGATATGATATTAGTATTGTCCGAAGACCGAAAGACAAAGGAATCAGTTTTCTTCTTCTTGTTGATCTCTTAAGTCATGGATAAGAGTGAGATCTGAATGAGCTGAATAATTGACTGTTTAAATTAATTTAAAATATGTTCAACATCTTGAGTCTTTTTTATGGGATGAAATGAGGTGAATTAAGTTTTAATTGAACTGATCTCAAGTAACAATATATCCAGTTTTATGAGTTTTGGAGAAAATATTCAAGATATTGATATCTTTACATAATGAATTGAATCGAACTAATCAAATAAACACAAGTTCAAAATTCTTTTACCAGCCCTAATGTTCGGAGTAGTTTAATCTAGGGCTACTCAAAAAATTCGGTGAACCGCGAAACCGGTCCAGACCGAATCGATTCGTACCTTTTGGATTTTGTTCGTGGATTAATGATCCAGACACGGATTAAAAAATTACAAAACCGTGACTTGCGGTTCAGTCCACGAATTTTCATTATGAAACCGTGGATTAACCAAACCAAACCATAAGATATTTATTTTATATAAATAATATATATATGTGTATTTATATAATAAATTGTTAGTAATGTTAACACTTTTTTTACCAATTTTAGTATTTTCTCTTAATAATGGGATATAGTGTAGATGAACATAAAATATAAGGAGTAAATCGGAATTTTTTTGTAAAAATTACGGGTAACCTTAGTTGAGTTTCAATAGTTTTCGGTTCTTTTATGTTATGTAATGTATTATAATAATACAATCCTACTAGTGTTTTAGATTCTTTTGAATTTGATTTCTGAAGTAAGTCTTTGGTAGTTTATGTAATAAGTACTTTCTGGTGGTATTAAACTTAATTCTGAATGTAACATTCTTCCCTTTTATTGTGGGATATATGTAACATTCTTCCCTTTTCTGGTCAAGAATCGGATTGGAGCTGGACCGTATGACTTTTGGTCCGGATACAGATTTCATTTTGTAAAAACCATGATTAGCGGTTCGGTTCTAGGATTCCTAGAAATCCGAACCGAACCGGATCGCGAGCAGCCCTAGTTTAATCTATTTTCAAACACGTGAATCAGATTCTACAATTACGTAATAAAAAAGGGGCAGCGCTAATGCCACGACTGATTGTGTTAGAGCCACGAACTTTGATTGCAAATGACACTCTTAGCCCTCATTCAATCTGACAACCCTTTCCCCTCTCTCTCTCTCCATCCATCAAGACCCAGCCCAACCTCGCCTTCCCCACCCAATCTCGTTGGCTCCGTTTGAAAACCCTCTGTCTTTCTCACCTCATCTTCTACTACTCTGCTTTTGACAAATTCAAGACCTCTAGATCGAGTCACTCCTTCCCGAAATTAGGAGATTGGGTGTTTCGCATCATGTCAAAAGTGCGTCGTATAGTCACCGGAAATTGGATTTGGTTTCTATTGAGCCTATGGAGTTTGAGCAGCAAAGTTTACAAAGTAGTTTAGATTTCTATCGAAATTTGGAAACACAATTAGTCTTGAATGATGAATTCATCCAAAAATTCTTGAGAGAAGAAAATAAAAATAGTAGTCCACGGGAAATCGGAAAATCTCTAGTCCATTGGAGCTCTATTTTGGGCCGAGAGAGAGAAATATGGATTTTGTTTCGATTTTGTGGGGAGCCGCGGAGGAATTCGTGGACGGGAACATTTTCACGGCAATACAGCTGCAGGGTCTGAATGGGACAAAGAAGACACGAAGAGAGAGAGAGAGAGAGAGAGAGAGAGAGAGAACAAGGAAGTTGGATAATTTTTTCCAGCTTTTAAGAGGGCAAGAGTGTAAATATAGTTCAATTGGTCGTGGCAGTAAAGTATGTAGTCGTGGCATTATCTGCGCCCATAAAAAAGGTCTAAAAACATACTTTTGAAGACAACTATATCCAGAGTCATTCAATAGATGTGAGTCCATGTCCATTTAATTGCTTCTAGTAGCGTTATGTCCGAGATTGTGCTTTAAAATTGAGTTCATAGTATTGCTCATAGTGGAGTATTTAATTTTTGGAACGAGGGATGGTGCTGTGCAGCAGGATGCATAACACCGTGCTATGTAGTGTTCGAGCCATTTATTCAGCAATCCAACGGTTCACATTTTATTGCAGCAATGAACGGCTCGGATATTATATGGCAAAGATAAGACCTGAACTGTTGAACTGAACGGACAACTCGGATGATGCATCCTCTGCTTTGATCAAGGAATTATAACTAGATTGGCTAAGCAAAAGATTAGCAGAAACAAACGCTTTTCTGTTATTTCAGGTACACAGCAAGTGGATCAAAAAAAAAAAAAGGGTTCACAGCAAGGACTTCCCCGTAATTCGACATCTCCTTTGGTTGGCGGCCTTGAATAATAACCAGAGAAATCGACGTAGAAGACAGAGAAAGAAAGAAGAAACTTGAAACTTCCTCCCTCCACTCTCTCTCCTCTCTCTCTCTCTCTCTCCAAAATTCAAAGCATCCTCAACTCCCTTTCTTGTACTTTTTCTTCCCCCTCAAAGACCAAAGCTTTCACTCAGATCTCTATAAGAAAAAAAAAGACTTGTACATACTGTATCCAATTCCCTTCCCTTTCCGTCTTCAGAATCTAGGGCTTCAACCAATCCCTGATCTAATCACTAAATTCTCCTTATTCTGAATCCTAAAAATCACTTTTCTGTAAACAAATTCGTAAATTTTCGAGCTTTGAGCTATTTAACCTCAAAAGAAAATCCGTTGTAAAAAATCATGGTGGTACCGGCCATAGCACTGTATTCCACCCCGCCGAGCACCGTGTGCTCCCCGCCGTACGACCTCGAATTCACAGGCCGATCTCCGCCGTCCGCCCCAAAGCCGGCCGTCGGAGGCCTCACGTGCCTTTTCTCGTCGCCGCCGCCGTCGGTGAAGCACGACAGAGGCAACGAATTGAGCGCGACGTCGTCGTTTCGCTCTTCCAATGTCGGCAACGAAGATTTCGCGTCCCCGTGGCACGACAGAGGCAGCGAATTCACCGCGACGTCGTCGTTTCGCTCCTGCTACCCCTCGTGGGGATCGTACTCATCTCTGAAGCGCGATCACAGCCCCGCGTCGGTTTTCCATGGCCCCACCTCGTGCAGTAGCAGTAGTAACCTATCATCATCATCTCTACCGTTGAGAATTGGGCGCGAAAAGAGTTCTAGTTCTAGTCATAGTTTGTTTAGTGGGTTTGTTACGCACGCGTTAGGGTCTTGTGTGGATTACGATTTGAGTAACGATTCGATAGATTCGACGTCGGTGATGAGGGAAGAACTGCCGTTTAGCATGGAGGGTGATGTTGAGGAGTCGAGTGGGGGAACTTGTGTTGATGAATTGTTATTGGGTGCTGATGAATTGTTATTGGGTGCACAGTTGAGGCACAAGATATTTAGTGAAGATTTCGTTGTTAAAGCTTTTTATGAAGCTGAGAAGGCTCATAGAGGGCAGGTACACTGGTTTGAAATCTTGTTTTGAAACGAAAACCTGTTTTGGGTTGATGGATTTGACGAGGAAAGGAAGGAAAGGGTTAGACTTCCTTGCCAAATCACTCATTGGGGTTGAGTAATTTGGTGAGAAATGAAGAAAGTACAAAAATGATGTTTTGTGATTGGCTCTTTCTCCTGTGAGAAAGAAAGGGCTCTCCTTTCTTATCACACCCTTTCTCAAATCCCATGGGGGTGTTTAGTTGGGTTGTTGTTTTGGAATATTTTGAATTTTGGATTGAGGAGTTTTGTATTGATTTTGTAGGTTCGGGCAAGTGGGGGTCCTTATCTACAGCATTGCGTCGAAACAGCGGTGTCGCTTGCAGCTATTGGAGCGAACTCGACGGTGGTTGCTGCGGGCCTTTTACATGACACGCTTGATGATTCTTCTATGAGTTACGACCACATTTACCAGACATTTGGAGCTGAGGTTGCGGATTTGGTTGAAGGGGTATGATGCGTTATTTAGATTATTATTTCGTTATGGACAGTTTGATGTCTTTTTTAGTGTTTGGTAATTGGAAGTTGGTACCTTAAGTAAATTACTGTTAATGAAAGAATAAACAACCAATTTGATATCTCCTATCAGCATTTAACACTATTCTCCTTTGTCAATATGAAAAGAACTTCACATACCATGAATCCGTGATGCTTTCAGCCATTGAAGGCCATGCTGCTGCTCCTAGTTACCTTGGAATTACACTGGACAAGGACTAGTCAAAGAAAATAATTTGATGGTATACTGTTGGACTGCTATGCCGAGGTGGTGAATTAAGTACAAATGGATCTAGACTTAAGAGGATTGCTTGGTATAAAGTCATAAATAACTGACTTCTTGTCTCTGAGAAATGAAGTTCACGACCCCGTGGGCCTTCTTCCTCTGCTCAACATTGCTCATTCTGTCTTTTGCTCATTGTGAAAATTCCCCCTGCTGCTCCCATGGGAGTCTGGGCTGAGCTAGAAGTCGTTGTGTTGATTAACCCATTTTTCTTACCGTGCCTGCTTGTTTAATAAGAAAAAATGAAGACTTGGCTTGCCTCTAGTCTGGCATTTTTTTCTTTTCACAATTTTTGTGCTGTTGAACTATTCAATTCTTTTGTTCAAAAGAAGATGGAAAAAAAAATCAATTCACAAAAACCTGTTACAGGTTTATTATCATAATCTACACCATGCAAGTTGAAACATAGCATCCATTTACTTGTCGATGCAAGAGAGAATAGTCTCTCCGTTTTTTCTCCTTTTGCTGAATCAAAACTTTGAGAAAGATATTATGTACCAGGGGTTGTAAGTAACACATCAAGCGACCATGGACCTATGCATTGATAATCTGTAGTTATCTGATATGGCCAATGGAAGCTTTGTCGTTTGAAACGTCTTCCCCATCTTGCTCCAAGGAATTAGCTGCTTCATTTACATTGTGTCTGTGTGGATTAACAGACTATGCAAGTACAGATGCCTATTGCCTCTCTGCTGCGTCCCTGAACTATAGCAAATAGTTTCCCTCAATCTATTTAAATGATTCATATGTATGTTATCTTGGGATATTGGTGAATTTCTCATAAGGAGTTTCCTCCCTACTTGGGAAATCTTAGCGGTTTGCCTTACTCGGAATTAAGCTTGTGTCATATCTGTAGGAAGTTTAGAATACAACTTATGCAGAAATCTAATTATTGTGTGAATCTTAACATTTCCAGTATTGTCGCAATAGTTTGGTGAGAGTTCTGGTAAAATAATTTCTTCCTTTCAAGATTCTAACATAATGAACTGCATATTGTAGGTATCTAAGCTTAGTCAACTGAGCAAGCTTGCCCGTGAAAATGATATAGCAAGTAAAACTGTTGAGGCAGATCGCCTGCACACCATGTTCCTTGCAATGGAAGATGCCAGGGCAGTTCTCATAAAGCTGGCGGATCGCTTGCATAATATGAAGACGCTTGATGCCTTAAATGTGGTCAAGCAACAGAGATTCGCGAAGGAAACATTGGAAATCTTTGCTCCTTTAGCCAACCGTTTGGGGATCTTTAGTTGGAAAGAGCAACTTGAAAACCTATGTTTCAAATATCTCTACCCAGATCAGCACAAAAAACTCTCCTCCGAACTTGTGAACACCTTTGACCAGGCAATGATTACTTCTGCTGAAGAAAAATTAGGTCATGCACTTGAGGATGCAGCCATCTGTTACGATGTGCTAAAAGGGAGGCACAAAAGCTTGTATAGCATCTATGCCAAGATGTTGAAGTACTCTCTCTCTTTCTCTCTCTCTCTCTCTCCCTCTTTCTCCCTCTCCCCAAGCACCCATGCATGCATACGCATGATCAGATGCATATCCAAAAGTGCTAATACTCTAGTTCTGGAAAGAAGGTTGCTGACATGCATTTACTGGTATCTCTACTGAGTTAAGAAATTGACATCAGTGATATGTTTCAGTTGTTCTTACTTCAGTATGTAGCTTGTCTCACATTTGTTAATTTGAACATCCAAAAGTAGTATATGAGCCTGGACATCCCTCCATTCATTGCCAATTGGTTTTGAGTTGGATGCTTTAACACGATATTGATCAAGGCTTTCGGAGGCTTTTGGACAAGACTTTGTTGATTAATTGCTCGTTTTGTGCCTTATGTGCACTTTGTTTCGTTGTTCATTGTGATCCATGTATTATGGATCCATTGTTTACCTTTCCACGTGCGTGCTAGGGGTCTCATGTGCAGGGGAGGGTAGAGTTTGTCCCTTATCGATTAATTATAACCTTCAAAACTAGTATATGAGCATGGATGGCCTCTCCACTCATTGTCCTTTTGATCTCAATTTGTTTGCTAAGTGCTGTGTGAATGTACAATTATCCCATATTTGTTTGGTGGTAATAGTTCACTAAAGTAAGCAATTATTGCCTCGTTACGTGTGTGCTAAGTGTTAGAAGAAGTTTGTAAATATTTGGCATATCGTAACTCTTTGGTCTTCATATTATGGTATTTTCTGAATTAGTTAAACTCATTAAGTATCATGTGCAGAAAGAAGCTGACGATGGATAAAATTCATGATATTTACGGGCTACGATTGATTGTTGAAAAAGAGGAAGATTGTTACAAGGCATTGAGAGTTGTTCACCAGTTGTGGTCTCAAGTACCTGGGAAGTTGAAGGACTACATAAATGATCCCAAGCCTAATGGGTATATTTTCCCCCTCAGAACATGCATAAAAACGCAAATAATATTTCTGCTTTTAAATTTCATCTGATTGCAGGTACAGATCTCTACACACGGTAGTGCAGGGCGAGGGAATGGTTCCTCTTGAAATTCAGATTCGAACACAAGAGATGCATTTACAAGCCGAGTTTGGCATTGCGGCTCACTGGAGATACAAAGAAGGTGATTGTAAACTCTCTTCTTTTGTGCTTCAAATGGTTGAGTGGCACCGTTGGGTTCTCTCCTGGCAGTGTGAGACAATGAGCAAGGATCGATCATCAGTTCAATTTGCAGATTCCATTAAGCCACCCTGCACATTCCCTTCTCATTCTGAAGATTGCCCTTATTCCTATAAGCCTAGTCACAGCCCAGATGGACCTGTTTTTGTCATCGTGCTGGAAAATGACAAGGTTTGCTTTACGATGTTTTCGTTAGTTAAATCCAAATAGTTCTTATTTTGTTGAGGGCATGCAAGGGAAAGGAAAAGAGTTGAGAAAAATAGCAAGATTATGAAGTGAAGAAGCTAAATATTATTCTTCACTTTCCTATCAGTTTATTTTTCTTGGACAATCCCTCCACAAATTCATGATCCGAACACAGGTGTAGGAAAGTGAATAATTATTCAGTGGTCTTGGGGCAAGGTCATGGGGTGCCCTTTTCCACCACAAATTCATGTGGGTCATACACTTATTCTTGGCTCCACATGAGTGTGTGATGGAGAAGGGTGTCGAGGCACCACATGGCTGTGTTCCAAGAGCACTCAATAAATTTTTGTAGGAAAGTAGCTGGCTGGGTCCGCTTCGGATGCATCGGGTCAATTTGGCTAGATTTTTGGAAAATGGCTATGGTGATGGTAGGGTTTGGTTAATTTGATTTATGGGCATTGCAGATGTCGGTGCAGGAGCTTCCAGCAAACTCGATGGTCCGGGATTTGATGGAAAGAGTTGGGCAAGGGAACTTCAGATGGTCTCCGGATGGATTTCCCGTTAAGGAAGAATTGAGACCAAGGTTGAACCATGAGCCAGTGGGTGATCCAACCTGCAAACTAAAAATGGGGGATGTAGTGGAGCTCACTCCTGCAATACCTGTTAAGGCTTTGACAGAGTACAGGGAACAGATCCAGCGCATGTACAATACTGTATCCACCTCCGAACATGACAATAATAGCACAGTTGGCCAGAGAAGTTGATATTGGCGTGCTTTTTACTCCTATATCTAACCGTTTTGGGAAAATCAGTTAATGATTTTGCCACTCTATTTTTTTGTTAATGTCACTCTCCTGCAAGTGTATTTTTGGTGAAAAATACACTTGTAGAAGAGTCACCAAAAATACACTTGCAGAGGAGTGGTGTTAACAAAAAATGGAGTGGCAAAATCAACAGCCCTGAATAAGTGTTCATTTTGTAAAATTGGTCGGTAAAAGTTGGTACATTTTTCATTTTGCTCTTAAAAGTAAATTCCATTTTGAAAAGTTAGTAAGTAAAAATGTAATGATGATGTTTCCATAGAAGGTAAGTAGAAAAAGTGGAGATAAAAGTTGATATGAAAAGTGTGATGATGCTTTCTTAAAAAGTTGGAGTTACGAAGCGGAACATTTAAAAATGGATGGAGGGAGTATACAAGTTCTTATGTATTTGAACAGCACAACTGTAAGGTTCTTGCTTGAAGAACAATGGCTAACTGGATTGAAGATAATGCAAAAGGCTCGGTTTATATTGCCATATTAGCAAGCACCCATTTGTTGCTCTTCTGTATTGTTTTCCTGTTGAACTGTGCTGTTTTTGTGTGTCAATTGAAAGCTGTAGTGAGGATACTTCAAGTTGAACAATTCGTTATCATTTATAATGCAAGTTACAAAAACTGGGAAAGCTCATAAACAAGCACCTTTTCCTTGAATTCAAGTCAAATTTGTGCAAGTCTGAAACTATTTTTGAATCGGAAACCATGGATTCTTCCTATACATAATTATAAATCCTTGTACATAAATGATCCACACGGGAGGTCATAATATCATTGTGAACTTTGTCGTGGACGTTTAGCTCCGAGAGGAAATGATACCCGTTGAGGAGCATCTTGGGGCAACTCTGTCTTCTGTTCTTGGGGAGGGTTTGAATTAGGATCAACACTCTCTTCATCCTCCTCTGTCTCTTCCACTGGCTGTGCAGGTCGCTTCCTGGGGATTGCGAGTTGGTAGTTGGGGCTGATCAATGTGTCCTGCTCAGGTGGTAGAGGAATTCCCGGCCCCGCTATTGATCTTGGCAACGGGATTTTGTTCCTGTTCCTTGCCAACTCCAGCAGGACCTATTGCACACATGATTAAATGCCATTTCAGTGATGTGAGAGATGACAATTAAAGAAACTTCAACAAAACACAAATTCAGAGGACAAGAAGCAAATTTCAGGAAATAAAAAATTTTGTTTTCTGGACATGTCAGCAAGTCTATGAAATGGAGGTTGGTAACTCCCCCAAATTTCCACGAACAGCTAGCGCTTCCAATCCTCAACAAATTAAGCCCGCAAGCAAAAACCAACTAAAACTCCATGTCCGAAATACAAAGAATGTGAAACAACTCTTGAACCATTCAACTACAGTCATGTAATGTAACGAGTGTAGGAAACAAAAATGCAGGACCCAACATTTGATAATTGTAAATGGATTAGCATATCATAGAAAGAATAGGTCAGGTACCTCTCGAGGTGGGGGTTGAGAGAAACTGAAATTCACTTTCGATTGAATGGCAAGTTTGACATCGTCGCAGTCAATTGCAGCTTTTCCGGCATGCTCAGAATACACCTGTGCATCTGTCAGTACATCGACGACGTAACGATACCACAGTTCCAGGAACTGATGCACAACACGAGGTTCATACTCATCCACTCCCATTGATTTTAGCAGTGTTTTTACAATCTTTGCGTCCCTTGGCATGTCCTCATCTCCATCTGCCATTTGTGCTGTCCCTTTTATCTGTACAAGGCCAGGTTCTGGATTTCTCTGAGCAAATACTTCAAGTAACAACAAAGTACCTCACTACAAGTTTTTTTCCCCTTTGAACAGACTACCTCAATACTCTGAATAACGTATTAAAGCAACTTTTGAACTAAGTTCAAAAGCAGGCAGGTAACGTAGAAAACGATGGAATGATTAAAACAAAACTAAAATCAGTTGTTTTCCATATCATATCCTCAACTCCACAAGGAAAAATAGGGGCCGGGGTGCGGGTGGGGGTATAACATTTGCAATGCAACTAAAGAGTGGTCAACGAACGACGCAAAATTCCAAGTTTATTCAAAAATTAGAGAACGAAATTCATCATTTGGTAGTTTGGATTGAATGAAAGCCAAAAATTCTAATGCAGCAAACAAATTTGATCAATGAAACAATGATGTAAAAATTCCCAGGTACTGAAAAGACATATTTCAGTTGATGAAACAAATGATATTACCAGCAAGGAATGTACATAGATTTTCTTAATTCAATCTCAGAAATATCAATCCCTCTAAAGGACTATGCAATGGTCACTGCTACAATAGCGGTAAGAGAAAAGATGGGTACCACAGTCTTCATACCAAGAATCCCATTGCAACCAAATGATCCAAGCCATTACCCTATTGAATTTACTCGCCGACAATTTCCCATAAGAATATGTTTCTCGATAACAATCAACAAAGCTCAGGGTCAAACACTGAATACTTGCCCGAACCAGTTTTCTCACATGGACA
>BPLS01000250.1:704623-734063 GCA_019656275.1 Rhododendron kiyosumense
CTAGTCGCAAAGTCCCCACACTTGCTGCAGCTGCAATCCATGTTGTTCTCGCTTAGAATCATGCCTTTCGGATCCAAACTCCTCAGTACTCGCAAAAAATCGCTTCTGTTATCCGGGTTGTTGTGGTTCAGATGGTGGAGCCTGAACTGAGCGCAGATAATTAAGGTTTCACTAGGAGAGGAATTTATGATTTTGGCATTTAGATTCTGTAATTGGTGGTTATCAATCCGATTGATCTGCAAATTGATGTTTATGGATTTGGCGAAACCGCAGAGTTGGGAAGAATAACTGCAGCCTGGTGGGGCAATAGCAAACGGAATGTCCTTACTCCCATCACAGTCAGAGGTGGCGGCGCTAACAACTGTAAGGCGGACTAGTGGTGGAGGTCCACCAGGGCGGTGGGTCAACGCCTCGAGGAGGGTTGGCCATTGGACTCCATGAGAGACTCCAATATCAACGATGTGAAGATTAGAAGATTGATATTGTTCCGAAAGAATTTGAAGGATTGAATTGTTTGCGATTTTGTTAGGGAACTTGAACCAGGGACTAACCTCATCGAATCTGATGAGTGATTTTTGGAAAAGCTGAGGCTTTGTGGAAGCAAAGTTAATGGCCCCACTTGAAACAGAGGAGGCAGGGGAGGGGGAGGAGAGGTGGTGGGTCAGCGCTCGGAGGCCGTGAGCCGCCAGCCGGTGGTTGGCATCGCCGGTCGGTGAAGCCAGCTCGTGCAGAACGTACAAGAGGTGTTGGACACGGGGCAGGTTTTTGGCGGTGAACGCGACGGCACAAGGGTTGAGCAACTGCTCTGCCCACCTTCCTTCTCTGTTATTACCGTTATTACAGTTATTTCCAGCAGATTTGGCTGATCCCCTCTTAGTCCCAACTGATTTCTTAACTGTCACCCCATGTTCCTCAGCCCCATCCCCACCATCAGCCTCGTTAGTCCGACGGTTCCGATTCTTTCCACGGTTTCGGGATGCCTTCGGAACATGGTGATCGGATGCCTTCCGTTTCTTGGATGAATCAGACGGTTGTGGATTACTCGAGGCGATGGGATCCGGTGGGGCCATGCTGGTGGCAGTGGTGAAAGAAACGGGGTCTACATCTCGAGCCTGAACCGACCATTGATCACTGCTGATTTGGTTGGGACTGTATGGATCGACCAAGAAAGATGAAAGGAACGAGCCGTCGATTGAGTCCAACCATTCCGAGATGTAATCAGAGCTGGGGGTTGGCTCTGGTTCTTCAATGATCATTGTGTCGAAAATTATGTTTGAGATAGGAGGGAGATGAGAGTAGGTGTAGAGAAAGAGTTGGACTTGGTGTTTTGTATATGAAATTAAAAAAAAAAGAAAAGAAATTGGTGGTGGTCGTTGCACAAAGGGACAGTGAAAGAGCATATTTCATTGCTTTGGGGTGACGTAATTTTGGATTTTGTGATATGTTTTATTAAGGTTTTTCTTAGGGAGATCGTCCGTAGGAAAAAAAAAATGGTGTCGGAATTGTTACTCGTCTTTCTCAACCGCACGATTTCATTGAGTACGACAAATCACGCGGTTGGTTAAAAATGAGATGCAGAGATTTCGAATGGATTATTTATGCATTTTTTAAAAGGCATCGAGAGTCTAGCATTATTAGGTGTGGCTAGAAATTGAAATGCATTGATTCCAATCAACTGGGAGCATTGGCACACGAGAGAACGTGTTTGCAGATTCAATCATGAATCAAATCAGATCGAAACATCAAACATCGTAATTAGTTGTCCAAGTTATCAATAAAGGGTGAAGTATTTTGTTTTTGTTTTTTTTTTCAACTCAGCCCTTTTGGGTATTAATTTATGTGCTTGTATGACAACAATTGGTGACAAGGCAAGTATTATGAGAGTCTGATAGATGGTGATTTGTTGCGTTTTGAAAATGCCAAGAGGCAGCAAACTCTTTTTCATTGGATTAAATTAAATATTATGGGGATGTTTTGTTTTTTTTTTTGATCCGCATGGGGATGTTTTGTTTGAAATTGCCCTTTTGATGTGCCATTGGCCAAAGGAAGCTTTTGTCATTTGCCCCTCCACCAAATTGACCTGCAAACAACTCGGTTGTCATATCTGAATGGAAAACTATGCTTTAGAAATATATTGGGTAGTGATTTCCGCACCCCTTTTTACCAATCACTAAATTTTTATTTTTTATTTTTAGTGTGAAGTTTTCAAAACACACTTCCACTTTTTAATTAATATTGTCCTTTTGTTGTTATCCAAATGAAATGATTTTTGTAAAAAGTTTTAAGGACATTTTGGTAATTTCACACACTTAAAACAAAAAGGTGAATGTGATTAGTAAAAAAGAGGGTGTGGTTAGTAAAAACAAGAGTGTGAAAATTATTCACCAAATATATTTTCATAAATGATATAGAATTTTTTTTTTTTCCTGAATAGAAAACCATGAACAATAATTTAGAATAATTTAGAATTGCCCCTTGGTTAACATGAATCATGAAATGTATGAATTGGCAACCATATGAACTTGTAGATTGTCTTTAATTTCATTGGTTAAACAATGCATTTTTTCCAGAGTGAGTTTGATTATAATATTTTCGATTATTTTTGGGCCGAATTTCCAAGTTTACGGCGATGAAAAATAAACTCTTGCTTTTGACTTGATCAAAGTTTACGAGGATATTCGGGAGCAACCCTAGTCTGTTCAAAAGTAACCTTCATTAGATAGAACGATGGATTTACTATAGATGGTTACAATAAATCAGTAATCTCTGGCTCATTGATGAAAGAACCATTAGAACGATGGATTTGTACTATAGAAAAGGAACAAAATTGCCAACTGTTAACGGTGACAAGCAAACAGGTCTAAACCATATTAAAATGACATTCCTCAAGTTGGTTTTCTAACGTATCTCGCTGGGTCTTTTTTATTCTCATGCCATGCCATGGCGTTCTATTCTATTTTTTTATAACTTCAGTTTTCGGATTAGTTTATGTGCACCTCGACTTCTAGGAGACCAATTCTACCATTCACTATCGGGGCTTGACGTTGAGTTGTATCAATAAGTTCCTTAGATCTATTCAACTCGACTCAATAAAGGTCGACCCACTAGGGAGCGGCTACATGAATCAGTTTCTTCTAGTCTGATATATTCTATCGAAGTTGTTATCAACCAAAACCAAGCCAAAATGAGCCTTTAAGTTTCAATCAATTAGGGTCAACTACTGGAATTCTTTTTTTTCATGAAGTTGTGTCGATTGTGTCATATTCATAATCCGATACTTTTGGACCTGCTCGGTACATCCGGGCCGTCCAATACACTTTTGGACTGCTCAGATTGAAACACTATCTCTCCTCTCACCTCAACATTTTCTCTCTCCAAATCTGAGCCGTTCAAAAATGCAATGGATAGCTCGGATGCACAGAGCGGGCACCACGTGGTACCCACCCGGCACTGGAAAATTTTCCAGTTGAATGACCAACTCTTCTAATTAGTTCTTTCTTACCCATTTGTCGCATCCAATTGAACTTTCATGCCATCAACTTCTAACATGCATCAACTTCTCTTCGAAAATACCTCTAAGGAGAATGTCAGAGTTCGAATTCTGGTAATTCCATTGGAGGCACAATATATTTCCATATCATTCGGTCTCCTTAAGATAACCAAAAATTATTGGAAATTAAGCTTAGACTGAAAGTTTGAACAAAAAATTTCACAACATTTCAATAATCAGAAGAGTCATTAGCTCAATGAACTCAATTACATAAAAGCAACTGGAATTAAAGCACACTAACAATGAAGTTCAAGACCCCAAAAAAAAAAAAACCAAAAACAAAAACCAGTTTCCTTGGCAATACAAGTTAGCCGGTGCCACCAAGAACAGCCTTGAGAGCCTTCACAGTAGCATCATCAAGGAAAGTAGTCTTCTCCACAATAGCAGAAGGCAGATTATTTGCGAACAATGCAAAATCAAGGATTTGGAGTCCCGGATCGGGGCTACTAAAACTCGGAAAAGCAATCGCCGTTTTTCCTTTAGCATTTATTTGAAAATGCAACAACCCTTGAGGGAAAACCATGATATCACCCTTTTTGAGTGTCTTCAAATAAACAGAATTATCTGAGGAAATGAATCCGGCAAGGATACAACCCTGCACTACAAGTAGGAGTTCCGATGCACCCGGGTGTGTATGCATTGGGATGACGCCACCTGGGGCTAGGTCTAACCGTGCAATGGAGATACCAAGCCCATTGACACCCGGAAACTGGGCGGCAAATGCTGGAGTGACTGCGGCTTTGATGATGTTTGAAGTGTTTCCAGCCTTTCCTAGAAAAAGCACGAAATCCTCGACCGTGACTTTAGCAGGGATTTTGCAGGAGTACCCTGAAGGGCCGATTGGACCCTTTGGGTCCGCGACACAAAAGTCTAAGGCATGAGAGGAGGAGAAGAGTAGGAGAGAGAAGAGAAAGAAAATTTGCAGCATTTTTAGTTTCATGAATTTGGTTGGTTTTGATGGGTGTGAGGCATTCGCAAAGAGCTTGGGCTGTTTATATAGACAACTTGTCCGGAAGTAGTGCCCCGGGATCACTGAATGATTTTCCATAGCAGGGTTATGCTCAGAATGTAGTTAAGTGAATGAGAACCACAAGGTTTTGCTTTGAAGCATGTTGGCTTTTGGTCCCCATGACTTTTAAGCCCTTTCTGTACTGGACAAAGAAACAGGTAATAACTTTTCGCTGGATTTATTGCAAATGAGTCGATCAGGTCTTAGAGGGCAGCTAATAAAGACAAGTACAGGCGCAAGTTGATAGCTTATTTGACTCTAAAGTCTCAATTAACCAGGCTGTTTCGATGAAGTTTAACGCACTATTGATTCACATGATTTAGAACCGAACTAGGCATACTGCTTCTGTATTGAAGTTAAATGATCCTTGTTTAAAAGTCCTAATGCGCGCTAAATAGGATACATTTCCATTGAATGTTGATAATGAGAAGATCTGTTTAAGATTGTGGTCCACCAAGATCAAGAGTACATGTGGGGAGAGGAAATACGAGCAGAAGAAGACAATATGACAGAGAGAATACCAAAGGAAAGACTTGACTATCTATGCAAGTTTGGCTGTCCAATGGCCACTACCCATTGGGAAGAAATGGGTGGACAGTGAGAATTCCCTTCTGGGTCTTCTGGCTAAGGTTTCATTTGTGGTGTACCTCATTTCAAATGAAGTTACTCCGCGAATCCACAGAGTTGGACTTGGGGGGGTCCTCTCTGTCAATAATATCAATATTGTGGACTTTGTCTGAAACCTTAGCCTTGACAGGATAGGATTCCTCTTGCCAGTGAAACTATCTTGCTATAAATCCATCATCTCTCTGAGATTACGTTCTCTCTAGTCTCTACCACAGCTATTCTTACCTTTATCAGAAGAAAGGAAAACCAAGAAGGCAAAGATAAGAAGTAAGAAACATGGACACGTCTCCTGGGCTCATGTATTCGTGTCCGACACGTATTAGACACGAACTGAACAAGACATGACACTCTTCGGACACATCTCGGACACAACTAAGTATGTGCCCCATATGTTATTGTACTTTTATCTGTAGTCGGACGCGTTTGGGACAGGGACGGAACCAGGATTTTGTAAACACAGGAGCCGACCTATGAACAAGATTTTGAAATTTGAAGATTCGGGAATCTAATAGTTTGTTTGGCTTAGATTTTTAGGGAGGTTTTTTTTGGGTTGTAAGTAAAGAGAGATAAAAAAGAAATGAGATCAATAATCGAAGGAAAAACTTATGGAAGACCATGTACAAATAGAGAAATTGGGTTTTGGGACAAAAAACGAACACATTTTTATATCTGAATAACACCCAATACAAAATACAATACCCAGATGTTCTCACCAAACAAACAAACAAAAAATTAAAAACAAAGAAATATCGAAACCGCATGGGGGCCTTGGCCCCCATATCCCCACACCTCTCTCTGTCTCTGATTTGGGACACGTCGAAAACGCTTTAGAAGTTTAACGTGTAATTTTCAAATGTTGGCCCATTGTCAAAATTTCCATGGACGTTTACTTCATGAATACTTGGACACTGACCAGTGATTTGTACGTTCATATTACTAATGCTATTTTTGTGTTTTATTAACTTAAATTCATAGACCTAATATTTTCAATTCTTATATGAGTTCTTAAGAACTCCTAATACACCTATGTTATCAATGGTCCCTAACGTGTTTGTGTCCTAGTTTTTGGAGGAAAGACGTGGTTGTGTGTCCTTATCTTGTGTCCATATCCGTGCTTCTCTTGGATAAGAACATAGTCATGAGCTTGGTCATACTTAACCATCGAGAAACATTAAGGTTTGATCCTATTCATGGTGACTCTCTATCCGCAAATTCGACTTATCTAAAGGAGAAACATTAAATTTCTTTCCTTAGTCTTCCCATCTTTTTTTTTCTTCCTTTGTACATCTCTTTATAAATTCGTGATCTAAAGTCTAAACACAATTAAGGAGGTATTGACGCAAGGACATGATCAACCTCTTTGAAGGTTCTGATGAAGCCTCTTAAATTGGTTATTGGTCCAATATAAATGCAACCAATACCTTGACAAATTGCTCATGCAAATTGGTCCAATATAAATCCAGGATATAGTTGGTTGTTTTTCTGATTTGATCATACTAGTAGCTAAAGGATGTTCCATTCCTCTCAATCCTACATCAAAAACCCAACCAACCAAATTCTAGGTGACAATTGTTCAGAAATAGATGGTAAACTTTTTATTGAAGCAATGTATGACACACCATGTGCAAGCAAAATCAAATCAGTCCAGTAAATGTTTGGCGGATTTCTGGCGAGTGACCGATTCAAGATTGACACAAGGGGAAATTAGCAAAATAGCAGAATTGGTGTAAATGAGTACAACACCATATTAATGCCATAAAACAGTCTTCAACAAGAAGTAAGAGAGAAAAAGTTTAGACCTGAACAGTGAAGTGTAGGGAAACTTCCTAGAAAATGCTTTGCTCAAGGAAAGATGATTGTGACAAGATGGAAAGGGAAAGTGCCCCTAGAGAATACAGTGGAATACATGAATGCAATGGAGAGATTCTTGATTAAAGAGTGAAAGGTGTTGGCTGAGGATACAATGAAGGAGAACGAAGGGCATTGTTATGGGGCAAAGAAAACAGTGATTCAGTAAATGACAGGTCCACAAGTGTGCACTTCCCTTGCACCCCTATGCCAAATTTCATTCACTCATCAAAAGGGAAAAAGGTAGAAAGAAGGGTACTTATTCGTACAGCAGGTAAAACCTCCCTCTTATCAAAATCATCACTCTAGCACTGTCCTACGATATTTAGTTGTATCCTTGAAGCCAAACAGATACGGGCTTTGGGAAGCATAAAGATAGTACTACTACTACATAACAGCGATTATGTCCATGCTGTGGTATAGCTTCCTATTTCTTCCATGCTACTGAGCGTAAAAACAACTATATATACACATAAAGAACGTGCTCATTCGCGACACCATAATTTAAGTTTGTGTCCACAATGTATGGTTTGGGTACCTTCCAATGTTCCATGCGTTATGTGTCCATTCTAGGATATTTATGGTTTATATTACAAGAACAACGTTTCAACTTATTTTGACCTGGGGTGCGTGTGTTAGGTCTGTTCGGAATGAGTTTTGAACATCTATGCATTCACATTGCCATTGGACAAATGCTTGAAATTTTGTTTTTAGAAGAAACAGCATATCCGCTTGATATATTTCTTACTGCAAATTTTTTGAACCCCACTTGAAAGAAAAAACAAAAGCAAAAACAAAAAACACAAGTACAAGAAAATGCAGAAAATCATTTCAACAAGCATAAAAACGAGAGGGGATATAGCATGACCATCGATTGAAGATCTCTCTCCAAATCAAGACGGTTCTTTGGACCGCAAGGTTCATCCCCCTTTGCCGGATGTTATCACATCGACAGCCGCTCGTGGAGAGCCTAAACCCCAGAGCAAAACCGTAAAGAAGACAAATGAAGATGTAACAACCATATTCAATAAGCCTCGGGTTAACGTTGAGACTGAACCATGGAGAGAAAAAATTGACACAACATCCATCTCGTTACAATGGTCATCGGTGATTCTCACTTGTCAAACCCTCAATGAGCCATTCTCCCATTTTTATGGAGAAACAGAGGCATACGAAGGGAAGAAGAAGAATTATCTTGCACTTTACGGAAGCATATTCTCTGTTGCGGCATGTGAGGTACGAAACCCTAATTCGTTTCCTCTAGGATTTGGTTGTTTGGCAGTTACTCCGCAAACTATATAGTCACAGCCCCTACTGTCTTCGCAATCTCCCTTCGTCTTCTTCATCAGCTGCGCGGCGCTATATGTTATTATCAGGATTTTACATTTTCTCAATGTTATGTCATGGCTATACAGATAAAGATATAAATGTACCTAATCTAGAAATAGGTTTGCATGCATCGAATTTTGATTGCCAATGCTCTCTGATCTCAAGCAAAGTAGGCATTGAGTATGAGCCGACACCATGGTTTTCGCTACTCCATTTCGGTCATAGATTTAGGGGCTCTTCGAGAAAGTATGTTCCAACCAGATTCAGAGATATTCCACATTGTTTCTGGTTTTTGTTTTGATATTTTATGCAACACACACGATGATGGTGATTACCAACTACTCTCAGAACCTAGGAGAAAATGAACTGATTTGAGTGGAGTACATCAGCGCGCATCATCTAATCCTAAGCTAGCTTACGGAAAGTTCACCTAGTAAAGGTGAGAATTGAGAATTATATCAAATTATATCAGTTGCCAAAAAAAAATATACTAGCGAGAAATCAGGCAAGAGTAATGGTGCAGTCTAAAATATGTCAATCATTTAAGAACTGAGACATGACAATAGGGTCATGGTGCTCAAAGGAACCCCACCCAGACTCCAAGTATTGTGACAGACACATGCACAGAGGTGAAACACGTTCACGAAAGCCCGTGGAAGCCGTTCATAACCCAACAACAAAATTCTACCACCAACACTATATCTACCAATACGACTGTCCAGGATTCTATGTATTTGGCATTTCGGATGGGTCTATCCTATATCCTTTGGATTCTCCCCTGCTTTGTGACCTTTTGAAAAAGTTACGCAATGCCTTTGCTAGGACCGAGATAAGCCTAAACAATTCGTTTACACCATTGACGATGAGTTCTCCAACTGGCTACTCTCACTCCCACTTTCCAGCCCTCACTATTAATGATCGAGAACAACTACAACAAGAGAAGAACTGCTTTATTTTGGGCACTAATTTCGAGTGAGCATGGCCAACCAGAGAAGAGGAAAAGCAGAAGCCTTTCCATCTCTTCTCCAGTACTACCCAGCTCTCAATTCCCATACCTCTTCACATGAGCTTTCTTGGATAGGTGTCCACTTTCCATAGCGGTAAGTGGGTTTTTGTGTGTGCAAGGTGAGTTATCAATCTTGGGTGATGGTTTTACATCTTTTGTATTTTGCACGATAACCTATGTTTTGGGTGATGGTTTTGCGTTTGTTGCATTTTGAGGTTCTTATTTTGCATAACAAAGGAAACATGTTTCGGACACGTGGGCCTAAAAGAATATTTTTCTGCTTTGAGGGTATCACTGGTGTAACTATAATCACTCTTTCCTTTTATCGCCTAAGTAAGCTAATTCCACACCATCAAAGAGTGCACCACTCTTTTGTGGTCCAGAGAGTATAAAACTTCTTGCAATCAGAAGCAAATAGTGCAATGCTACACCACAGAAAACACATACAAATTATATACACAAGAACATGCATACGACATACGTATACACCCAAACTAGAAGAATGCCACACGACTTGTTATTCGCGACAATTGACTTCCTGCAAGGAATGCCAAACCCCCTCCCTATACCTATCTGGATTAGAGATGATGAAAGCTCTACGCAGCCAATCTGTGCTTGCTACTTTATGTCCTAAACAGATAAATGTTCACACAAGTGTTTTAATAAATTCTTAGCACACGCACTAGCAGCACTCACAGAAAACAGACTTTCAAACAGTTCCATTCCACCAACATTCATACATAGATATTTGTACAAAACAGGTACATGGATAGGAGTTTGGCGTACTCACCAAAACTAACTGATCTCAACCAAACTCACAAACTACCATATGAACTATAACTCAGGTCCACAGAGCAGAAACAGTTAGTTCGACTTGAAATAGACCTTTTCTCTAAGTCCATTGTTGCTTGACATCCCCATGTACAATGCAGGAAGTTAAACTCTTTTATGTTTTCTTAAAGTTTCAGCTTTCCTGGAAAAGAGGGCTATTACGTTTCTTATTCTTTTTGCCCTCTTTGCTTTGCTAGTGGGTTGAGGTAGACTGTCCTAATCATTTCCTATCAAGCAAAAAGCTCCATCTCACAACAACCCGCAATAACGACAACTCCCATGACTTGACCTCTCATCCACCATCAATAAGTTTATTTCCCTAACATTCAATTTCATACAACCATGTAACTTCTAGAAGCTTATAGCTAGAAATTGACAAAAGGAGCATTGCAAAAATATTGTCTACTTGCATAAGATCGAGACCGAGTTTCCCTTCTTGCCACTAAGCTATCATTACTCGAGAGCCACTTGGGGTGAACTATCCACATCTAAAGGAGCACTTGCTCGAGCTAAACGGAGTTTTTTCTTTCTTTCTTTTTAATGACTTAACAGGTACTCCATGCCGTTCATACCCAATCGAAAATTGTGGAAACTAACATCCTTAGAAATTTGAGAAACATGGCCATATCGATTAGGATTGGATCACAGTTAGTACCATGTTACAACACATCATTCATGTGGAAGTCCGGAAATTCATGGATGACCAAAATGCCATAAGCTAATGTTGAGTTGTTTGAGGCAATGCGATAAGCAGCAGGTTGCGCTCACGATTTAGATTGTGATACAGTAAGAAGAGTTTTTGTTTTTTGACAAGTACAGTAAGAAGATTTTGGTATTAGAGGTTCGAAGATGATTCCACAAATTCCCAATACAGTTATATGATCGTAACCCAGCATAACCAATTGTTGAAATAAATGGGAAGTAGAATGTCAATCAAGAAATTACCCATTTACAACCCCAATGCAGAAAACACTCTGATAAATCCCTAGTTCGTGTAACTCCGTATGTACCCATCAATCAGCCGCAATGAACTTAACTCCGCCTCTGCTCCTCTGTAAAAAACCATGGAGAAAGCAAGGGAATCAATGAGAATGGCAAACAACAGTCAGTGTCTATCAATGTTCTTCAAAAAGTCGACGCCTGATGATTAACAAGAATGCCACCACACCAACTTGCATGATCACCACAATGCCCACAAATATCAGTCCAATTTTCTTGCCCAAATTGAGCTTTTGTTTAGCCGGTGGGCTTGGTGGAGGCGGCGATCTCACAGCTGGGCTATGGCGGCGCCTTGGAGGGGGTGGCCGGAGGGGAGTGGACCGTCGATGTCGGGGCGGCGGCGAAGACGAAGAAGGCGGTGGTGGCAGCGGCAGGGGAGGTGGAGGAGGCGGTGGCGGCGGTTGAGAAGGTGGAGAAGTCTGGGTTCCAAGATTCACCACATTTCTCTGTGAATGCACAAAGAAAAACCACAAACTCAAGAAGACCAATGTGAGAAATGGGGAATCCATTCACTTGCAATTGGAGTATCAATCAAAATGAGGAATATTTGCATTTGGGTTCAGCCCCAATCTTTCTATTCTCTCACCAAATTCAAGAACAGAGGTGGCGAAATAAACACCGGGCTAGATAGCGTTCTGCCAAACGAGATAAACACTCAGAGCCCACGAGTGTTTATCGCATGAAAGATTGAATATGCTCTACATACACTCAAGAGGTTTTTCATCAATTGGGCACAGCAGGATTAAGGTTAGGGATAAGAATAATGGGTGTAATCGTATAAATTTGCTTTCTTGCGGTAGCGAAGAATCAACGAAATGGGTCCAGTGGAATTGGTCCCATATTCAAGATTTGTTCTTGGAAAGCAAGAACAAAGGTCTGGTTCAAAGATAGGTGTCGGGTATCACATTGCTCATCAAATTAAGTGGTAAGGGTCAATTGGGTTCGGCAAAACACAAAGATTGAATCTTGAATAGAAGGAGTCGAAGTTCTGGTTGATCCTCCACTTATCAGGGATGGATAAGAGAGAAGGGCAACAAAGAGAGAGAGATAAATGATATGTCTACTCGGGGAAAAACGGTTGGCCAAAGTTGGGATATTGGCTGGTTTTTGCACAATTTGGTGCAAGTTTAGAGCTGTATTTACATTGGGGGAACAGAGAGAGAGACAGCAGATCCGTCTGACGTTTTCCTGGGGTTGCTTCGAGAAAGTCTACTACACAACTCTCCGTCACAATTTTGAACAAAATTGCGTCGGAAATTGTTTGATGGGTATGAACCCAAACCCTGGGGCACACGGTGCTGTGCACGATCTTAGCCGTCGGATCACTTATCCAACGGCTCAGATTTCATATTGGTAATGACGGTTCTCAATCATTCATTGCTAAGATGAGATTCGAATCGTCGGATGCACGATCAGACGGTTCAAATTGTGCACAACACAGTGAATGCACGACACTTAATCCCCAAATTCATACGAACCTATATGCATCAAACAATTCCGGATGCAGTTGTGTCTAAAATTGTGGGCGAAAGTTATGTTATGTACGTAGCATTCCTCCGCTGGTTCAATTGTAGAAGATGGGTGTTTAGAAATTTAGAAACTTGGGCCTGGAGTATGAAATTAGGGACGATGACGGCTCATGACGTGTTTTGATAATTAATACATTTTAAGGACATACCAAGATATTTGTTAATGAACAAAATATCCTTGATAGATTTTATTATCAAAATACGTTTTTGACCGTCATTTTCCCATGAAATTATGCACTATAATTATGGGATGGGCCTATCATTTTGTGCTAGATGGTAGTGCAATTTGGACTGGACCAACTCCGGTCCTAAATGCAGGTTTGTGCAATCCAGAAATTTTGGAAGCTTCTTGACCTGTTTAAAAAATTGTGAAGAGGATTTTTGAGAGCCCTAATTATTGCATTATAGATTATGCATTTTTCATTTTTGTGTGTGTGTTTGGGAGCGACGTTTATAATTCATTCGGCCAAAATGAAATAAACTCAGATTCCTTAATTCAATAGAGGAAATGCTTTTCGCAAGAGAAAATCTTATTTTCAGAGGTGTTGTAAACAATTTGTTTACAATACTCAATCATGACTGTCTAAAAGTGTTTTGAACGGTCGGGATGTTAATGAAACTTTTTCAGGGAAGAGTTAAACTTTTCTCCGGAAAAGTTTTATTAAAATTCGGACCGTCCAAAACACTTTTGAACAGTTGCAATTGGTTGATGTTGTAAACAAGTTATTTACAGCACCTCCGTAAATAAGTATTTCTCCTAAAATCCCATTTCTTATAATTGCACTCTAAAATTTGTCTTTTAGTGCTTGTATGTAATTTTAAATACTAAAGGAAAATTTTGTAATGCATTTTAAAAAAATGAAGTGCAAAAATCACTACCCTTCAAAAATAATCTTTAAATGAGTTTTTGTATTCAAATTAAACTTCACTAACATATTCTACTTGTATCATTCAAACACTTTTACGAATTCTCCATACTATACGTTAAATATATGTTCTTTACAAAGCCCAAAAAAAAAAAAAAAAACACATACTTCAAGACAGTTATTATATTTTTCAATACATTTCCACTCATTTTTATATACTTTGAACATCTTTCAATACACTTTTGGGTTTTGTTAACATGTGCCCGAGGGGCATATGATAGTATTCATTAAATGATTACTAACTAAACCCACTTGTATAGATTGTCATGAAAGTATAAATACGTTAGATAGTATTGAACTAAGAGAGAGACTACTTTTTAGAGAGACCAAATTACCCTTTTGTTTTTCCCTCCGCGCTATCCTTTCACTTGCCTTCCATTTTACAGCCCTTTCGACTCCCTTATGTAATTGAGAACAAACAAGGGTATTCCAAAGAGCGATAAGTAATTGTTTAGTCCATTTAATTATAAGTAAGAAGAAAAAACACAATATAATACGTATGCTCCAAAAAGTATTGATTATTCTAATAGACTAATTTTATAAAAAGTCCCCAAGCAAAAGATTTATACCTAAATTGACTTATTATTTACGTAGTTCATTTGTGTTTTAGTCTTTACTCTTTTCCTGTTGTGTTTTCTCCCATCAAACAAATTTTAGTTATGTAAATTTTTTTGACTGAATCAATCAAACGTTACTTCCTTTCCGAATAAAAAAAAAAAATTGACCGAAAGTTTAAAAAAACAAAAAAGGTGAAAAGTACATCAATTAATCAGTTAAAACAATCCAAACTCACTCTTTAGCCTATAATAAAGTTTGAACAGATAAATTTTCTACTGACAAGGAGAAGTTGTTAGGTCTCACTCAATAGCCACTCCTTTTTTCATGGGTTTATATTAGATAACTAATTTGCTGAAATTCCCCCCCCCCCCCCCCCCAAAAAAATATCTTTAGGAGTATTGCATTTGTTTTCCGCTGAGTATTTCTTTCTCTTAAAACATTAATTTGCCTATACATGGATGTTAAAGGTAAGGGCATTTCTATCTACTAACAGAAAAAGTTTATCTTCCCAAAAACACAATTTAATATTCTTGCTGTATCATTACTTTCCCCATGAAAGTTGTTTAATTTGGAGAATTAATGTGTTCTTATCATGTGCCTTAAGAATACAATAATGACTATTATCATATGTCCCTGGGGCACATATTAACAAAACCCTACACTTTTTGAAGCTTGAAGACAGACGATAAGGTTGTTTATAGCATTTTTTCGGTAATGTAGGGTGTTCCGAGCCAGTTACACATCTCAAACTAATTTTTACGGTCATTCTCACAGCCACTTCACACGCTTACACGATGAGTGATATGACCTTAAGAATTGTCTGTAATAAAAATTTAGGAAAGAGCAAACCCCATGTCTAGTTCACAATTTCAAAGGTAAACGGTTCAAGTGGACTTTGGGTTAATGCTATGCATAGAGGTGCACAGCACCGTGCTGCGTACTTTTGAACTGTCGGATCGTGTATTCGAGGGCTCGAATCTCATCTCGGCAACCAACGATTGAGAGTCGTTCATTGTCAAGATAAGATCCAAGCAGTCGAATGTACAATCTGACTGCTTAAAAATGTGCAATACGATGCTGCGCACACTACTACACATCATTATTCCCAATTGGGTTCAAGTGTACTGGGGATAGAGATGGGGGGCATCCAAGATTGTTTGGCCAGAATCTAGGTAGGCCACTAGCCGCAGCAACTCAGTCTACTTTGTTGTGTCCCAAAAATGTCAGCACAATTTGTCCTTTTGCTAGAGAGGTACCTCCTCAGAGAGAGACGATGCATGGTCTTGTCCCCTCAAATGAATTACTATCGAGTATCTGACTCTTTGCTGAGGTTCATTTTTTGGCTAGTTGAATCTTGAAAGAATTTCTTTATTTTTTGAATACAATCATCTAAAATATATACCTGAACAAAAACACAAAAAGTTTTGGTACATGGGAATATAGGATCTAAACTTCATGCTAGACGTTAGTTAGTCCGGCGTCTAGCACCTAGCAAGTAGCAACCAAATTAGTCGGCTGCGGGGCCGCCTAGGCTGATTTTGATCTAGGCGTTAGACACCGCCTAGCACCTAGGCATACATTGATCATGCATATGATTGTGCAAAGTCCTAGTTTGTGTGTATTTTTGTGTGCAATTATTTATGGTTCTATCAAAATTGTGGTAGGTAAATAATACGTAACGGGTCACTCTTGTCTATGGCTGAATTTTATTGCGACATATTCAATTTGCATAAAACTACATGATTATGACTTTTATGCTTGGATCGAGAATTTGCATGTCCATTCTCCATATGCTTGGATCGAGAATTTGCAGAGGCAGGGGGGAGAAGGAATTTATTGCACAGCTGGGTGTGCATTATTGTGCGCCTTGGAAATTGATGCCTTAACTGGACTCGAATGGGTCACGCGCATGACCATGACTTTTACTACTTTATGAAAAAAATAATAATAATGATTTTATCATTCTTTTTTTTTTTGTTAATGCCACTTTCCTATAAGTGTATTTTTGTACAAAAATACACTTGCAGGGGAGTGATGTTAATATAAAAAGAAGTCGCAAAATCAGCGGCAAAAAAAAAAAAAGGTTTCGTGCCAAAAATCTTGCCTGTAATTGGCAGTACTGTTCTGTTTGTTAGCATGCCATGCCATGCCATAGCTTCGAGAAATTTTTGGGTGCCGGGTGGTTATATACCATGTGGTGTCTACTCGGCATTCTCGAGCTGTCCGATACACTTTTTGACGGCTCAGATTAAAACCTTCTTTTTCCTCTCATCCCTCCTCTTTCTATCTCTTCAATCCGAGACGTCAAAAAATGCATCGGACGACTCAGATGTGCCGAGCGGGCACCACATAATATCCATCCGGCACTGAAAAATTTCTCGATAACTTCAATTACTTTTGTTTTGTTTTGGCGTATCCATTCTACTACCATTTTTTTTTCACTGTTTCTCAATTCTTTCATGGGAAGAAGAGGAAAGAAGTATGAGAATTGGAGACAGATATAACTATGGTGACCTCAACAAACTTAGTTCCTTTTTTTGCTTATTTACCTTTCTATCAGAGTTTCCAAAGAAGCCCATGCACAATACATTCCTATCAGTATTAATCTATCTATTAAGAAAAAAAATGAGGCATTTCTCATGCGGACGTACATGCATATATCGTGCATCGTCTTTTTCGAACGGCTAACTTTTTTTCTTTAATTCATCTCATTTATATATAGAAAAAACAGAAACAATTTATATATAGAAAAAACAAAAACAAGCCACAACGGCAATCTTTAAGTCGAATTTGGGGACATGCATATATATTGTGCATCCCCTTTTTCGAACAGCCAACTTTTTTCTTTATTTCAATTTTCACCTCACTTAATACTAGAAAAACCAGAAACATGCCACAACGGCAATCGATCTAGTTTTACCAATACTACTGTATGTCTAACTTACGCGTTAGCTATATGCATTGAACATGGATATATAGGGTATACTATAGCATGAAGCATCATGTCCTCTAGATTAGGAGTAGTACCCTATCTCTTGTTTCTCCCTGGCCCTGCCAACAGTTTTCCCGTACACATGCATACTCCCTTCAAAGCACATAAACCAACGAGAGAGAGAGAGAGAGAGAGAGAGAGATGCTAGCAAACAAAAATAAGTGATGGTAGCATGGCAGAGCATGACAAACGCGACATGATGGAGAAGGGTGGTTTCTGCTTTGTGAATGGGAAATTTCCCAGCAGAGCAAACATTGCAGAGGTGCAGAGTTGGGGGGAAGAAGACGCAGTCACAGAGAGAGAGAGAGAGAGAGAGAGATTGAAGGCACGCAGTTTAAGGCATCCCCTATCCTGTAGATCAGGCTGCATAGATTCTCCTTTCACCGGGTCAAAAGCTGTCCACATGATTCATTTTGACTTTGTTTTCTCCTACAAGTGATTGTCATGGTTAACGTTTTAGGAAAGTTAACCCAAAAAATTACTCCTACTATTCTAAAAAATTAAACACAATCTTTACAGCACATTCGCAAATTAAACACGGTTTGATCCATCTTGAAGAATTTGGAAAAGAACAAGGAGAAGAAACCAATCAAAGACAAAAATACCCAAATGAAATCCAACATAAAATCCTCTGCTTTTAAAAAGTCAAGGGTCACTATCAGCTTAAAACAGTCAAAAAGCCAGGCCATATTAGATTCCAAGTACAGTACTTTGAAACCTCTACACCCAGCAGCACTGTATAGATTCCTTCACCAAACCACTTTAATTTCTGTCGTTAGCTATCTCGTAAGAACAATACTACGCACACGACTTTAAAACACAACTTTGAACATAATTGTGTCAGAAAAATCATTAAATCATGACACGTAGGCCGGAACCGTTCAATGCACATGGGCCAAAAGCATCGAACGGTTCCCAACGTAGTTGTGTCCGGGGTTGTGTTGGGGTTGTGTTCGTAGATTGATCTCCTAAACCTACAACTCTTTTTCTTGTGAACTACTCCAGTAGCAACACTTAAAACTCATTCGTAGTGTGTGTATTCTCACTCATTCCACATGAGTGCAAACACTGGAACCTGATCATGGACCAAACCCAGATGACTTCCTAGCCGATTCCCACCACTGTTCTCACTCCCATTATTGCTATCTCCGCACCAGTGGCCCTGCGCCCCGACACAGCCTTCTGGGCCACCGGGATCCACCAACGATGCCTCATTGGAAGTACCCCACACCATATCGCTCGCCATTAATTCATCAGTTGTCTGATCACCGTTTGATATTGAGAGAAGCGGCTGAGGCGAAGCAGATGAAGCACAAGAATTGTAATCCTCGACTGTAGAAATTGGAGCCAAATCCACCGAGGAATGCTTGGCTTGGTCCCCACCGATGAGGGTCGAACTCGAGCAAATCCTCTTGACGTCGTACCGGCTGATATCAAAATTGGTAACGGCGCTGGTCCCCCTGAATTTGATCGCTGCAATATCGTATGCTTCAGCTGCTTCCTCTTGTGTACCTAAGCAATACCATAACTCATATTGAGAAATCAGTAATGACCACCAGCAAACGTATCATCATCTATTAGACAGAGTCAAGTGCTAGACTAGAAAATTATCATTTCAACCCAAAAGATCCATTATGTTGGCCTCTTATGTTCTCATTGACCATCATGTCCAGTCGTTCTTGAACATTAGCATTGTCCTTTTGCATTTCGTTAGTCAGTAAATAAGAAAGAAAAGACGATAAAACCCAATATCAGCCTTAAATAAGTACATAATTGAGGTTGTATTTGCATTTGGGTCATATAATGGTGATATTATCTACAAAAGGAAAACAAAATTGTAAATCCGAGGGGTTTGGCCAAGTGGTTTTGAGAAAACTAATACTCCATGGAGGCCAAACTAATGGTGGAGTAAATGCTTGCCTTTCATGAGGTGGCATGTTCGAATTTCATGGAGGCCAAACATTCCAAATCTTGAAGCCACAGCAGGGTTTGCCCGATCGTTAATTTCAGGACCTTAAAATTAGTCGAGTTGCGCGTAAGCTGAACCAGACGTCCAGTTATAAAAAAAAAGGTTAAGTCATTGAGTTTGTTGGCCAATTAAACAACACACCCACTACATTTTGTACAAACCTTTATGAACTAGTGTTATTATTGCAACCTAGCTTTGAAGAAAAAGGGCAACCAATCACTTACTAAATGTGCCGAGGTACAAGTCCTTATTGCCAGCAACCCTTCCTATCCGAGCTTGCCACCGCCCATGTTGATGGTGCCTATCCACAATGGTAACCAAAACAACTAAACCCATTAAAGCAAAAAAAGGTAAGACATTTTGCTAGGTGGACCTAATTAAATGATGCAATAATAAAATTTTCACTTCACTGGTTTATTCAGAACATTATAGTATGCATGTGAGTCTTATTGTTGCAAAAGCTGCAAATGCGGTAAATAATGTAGACTATATCATAAAAATTGTTGTCTCCAGCCACCACCTTGTCACTCCTCTGTACATTGAAGCCCCTCTTGAAAACCCACTACTTTTCCTGCAAAAAACAAAAAAATGGTCCTTAATTGTTTTACCAATAATTTACTAGTACGTGACAGGAACCAACCGGTTCACATGGACCCAACAAAACAATAACGGATTGAGACGGTTCCAAACACATGTGTATCCGAATCTGTTCACATAAACCAAATAAAAACATAGGGGTACCTTCTTAACATGGCTACAAACTCCTGCCTGGTCATGTTGTTCATTTCTTCAAGCTCTTTCTCATAAGTGCTTAGCTGAGTGTTCAACAGAGGATATCCTAGTTTATATAGGAAAGAGTGTACTAAAATGGGCTTTGAGATTGGTTATCAGAAAATGGGAAATTTGGCAACTAAACTTACAGGGAAATTGATATGGGTAGATGGGCCCCAGTACTTCAAAGCAGCTAAATCATAAGCCCTAGCTGCTTTATCTTCCTTATCATAACCACCTGATCATAAGACAGAGGAAGAATGAAAACATAAAATAAATTGCACACCATCCAAGGTTTTTATTTTATACCATAGTAGAATATTAGGGGTCAAAATTAATGGAAATAAATGAGAAACACAGGGAAGGTTCACCTACCTAAATAAACTGCATCATTGAATAGGTGAAAGAAGATGAACCCAGAAATTGCATCAAACACGTATGTACAGATTAGAATATTCGTTAGGGAGAGAATGATTTAATCAAGATAATGTGAGTTGGAGATCAAAACAAATTTTTCATCACCTTGCCTTCCTTTCCTTGTTTGCCCTTCTTTTCTGCAGCTGTTGTCCCACAAATGAGCCTCGTATCTTCCGGTCCACCGATGCCTAAATATTTCGTTATCACGAATTCATTACCCATAAAACATAAAAACCCAAAGAAAATATGGGACCGAAAAATTTGCTTTGGCTATTTTTTTTAACTTCGAGGTGTCTAGACCAACACATGCTAATCTCAACTAACCACCGGAATCAATTCTATTGTCCACTAACAGGGCCAATTAAAGTCGTAGTAAAGCTTCATATAAACTGACACTGACAAGAGTTGATGGAGGTTTAACCTCGTAATGATAGAACAAGCCTCTAAACCTCAGATATTGACCACCACTACGCTAACCCATGTTGGGTCTTTTATTTTATCATCTGAATCCAATAATTAGAGGAATGGGTTTTACACATTTGTTAAGTTGATAACTCATCTAACAAAATATGGAAAACTATACAATACAATCGTATTAATCCGATGAGATTACTCATCCAATGCCACTATAATTAGACAGAACAAACAAACATAGCCTTCAATAAAAGTCAAAATTTGTGATCAATACCTCGTAACACCACGATATTGAGAAGTTCTTTGCCCAAAAGTCTCAATAGATTTCCGGGCCACTGCTTCTCTCTTCGTCGATTTCACGACCGCCGATTTTTTTTGGCCATCCACCGCCTGCAAAGGCTCAGCCACCGTAACACCAACAGGGTTTCCACTCGGCCTCACGGTCAGCGATAGAGGCCGAAAACCACCATCATCTGCTTCAGCAGAAGGGTTTTCACAATAAACCGGTGTTTCCCTCAACCAAGACTTGAACCCGGAAATCGAATTCGCACCATAAAATGGCACATGGGTCATGCCATTGCCAAGAGTAGGGCTGCAATTCAAATCACACTTTTGGAACAGAGTGCTCGGAATTCCATTTTGTGGGTTGCTATTGTAATGGTTGTAAGGTTGGAGAAAAGCTGGGTTTGTGAGATTCAGATTCCCCTCAGATTCCTCCATTTCCCCAGTAGAGTGGTTGAAGATTGGTTGCACGTTCACGTTGATTCTTTCTTGTTGGGTTTGGCTGTTAGTATAATCTTCTGAGTCAGTGGGAGAAGTGTTTGAGTAACAACTTCCCAAGAAATCTTCAAGCTTTGGAACCTCCACGTTTGGATTCGTCTCACCCATTGTGTTCTCATCATATCTCCAGTCTAAAAACCAAGAACAAGAAAACAAAGCTCATGTTATAATACTCCTTTTGACCTAAAAACTAGGGCCGATAAACAAATCAAGCTAATCTAATCGAGCCTGGGCTCGTCGGCGTTCGTTAAAAGCTCGTTTAATTTGCTTAGCAAAAAAAAAAAAAACTCGTTTAATTTCGATTTTGAATATATTAAAACTTTCTTAAGCGTTCAAACCAAGCTCAATCAAGCTGCTATTCAGCTTAAACAAGCTAAGCTTAAACATGTTTATCAGCTTGTTTATATGCTAGAACATGTTTCGAAAACTCAGTGCTCGGCTCGTTTACCAGCTCTGCTAAAAATCCCACCTTTTTCTCCCAAACGGAAGGAGGGAAAAAGGAGGTATTTTTAGGGTTTTCAATAAGCATTAGCTAGGTTTAGATGAATAGGACTCCAGTAATTGTTACCTGAGCCATGAGAAGGCCTGAAAATGTTCGCATCGAAAACAGAACCGTCTGAACGCAGAGGCATGAGCGACGTCGTACGTGAAGAGGCTCCATGGCCGTCTTCTTCCCTCTCATAACCTTCGCCATTGAGTCTGAGGTGGGGAGTAAGAGAGAAACCTAACCAGTTACTCATGACCAGTAGAATGTTGTGTTTAAAACTCTCTCTCTCTCTCTCTCTCGCGATTTCTTGGGGGGTAAAAACTGGGATTTTGTGTGTGGTGTGGGGTTTGAGCTCAAATTTCAAAGTTGGGGGGATCACAAACAAAACGGTGGGATTTGTAATGAATAGCCTCCTCCTCCTCCTCGTGTTCCGTTCCTACTTTTTTCCATTTGTTCTGTGTTTTCTGCAGGGGGTGGCCATGCGAAGAAACAAAGGGGAGATGTGTTATTATTATACATTTAACATCCATCTAACTGTTCTAACATGATCAGCCATCGTCCATTTTGGTCACGGGTCTTTGGCCTAACTTTTTATGGTCTTTTCGGCTCTGTTTGTTTTTGTTATTTTTACATCATATTTTTCAAAAAGTCTACACTGACTGCACCCTTTTTTTCGTTGGGAAAATAACAGTTCATGACGTATTTTGATAATTATTTGTCAATGATATACTAAGAATATTTGTTTATACTAAAAATGTTCATGTCCTTATTAGGTATTAATTATCAAAACATGTATTTGGCCATCATTTTCCTTTTATCGTTGGATTGACCAGACGTCTACGTAGGACCCACTCCAGACCCAAATACAAAAAAATACTCATAAGTATTAATTTATGAGGCCTTGTAAAAAAATTAACTCAATTGAATATCGGTAGATATGTTTTCTGAATTTGTAGAAAACATACCTACTGATATCCAATTAAGCTGATTTTTTTACAGAATCCCATAAAAAATATTTTAAGGTCATTTACGTATAGGTACAGAAATATTCAAAGTAATTTCCACCAGATTAGGCCCAAATCATTAAATACATCCTTAAGATAAAATCAAATTTTTATTTTAAAAAAAATACTCCTCCACCACTATTGACCATTGGCTACCGACATTGACCGTTGAGAACGTTCTCAGCTCTCAGAACATTCTCAACACACATCTAGATATTTCATGGTAATATTGACAGCTCTAAATATTTTTCAAAATTGAGAACGTTCTCAGAGCATTCTACACGCTAAGATTTAGTGGTAATTCATTCTCAAACGTTCTCAGTTTTGAGAACATTCTTCTATGTTCTCAACATTGAGAATTTTCTCATCTTAGCACTAAGAACATTCTCAGCGCACGTCTAAACTTAGAGATAATTCAGTCCTAGATGTTCCCAGCACTGAGAACATTTTCAACATATGCCTAAACTTGGTGATAATTTGTTCTCTAACGTTCTCAGCACATACCTAAATTTAGTGGTAGTTAAAAAGAGTGTTATACCTTAATAAGAATTAAGATGCAATTTTCTCTACCTAGTGGTAAAAAGGCCACAGGGCAAAAGGGTGCGATCAGTGTAGACTTCCTGCAAATTTTTTTTTTTAGTCGATGAGAGGAATCAAAGAATTATAAAAACATAGACCTAAATTGAGAAAACGTCATATAAGATGACGAGACGAAATATATGATGTAAAATTTGATACGATATTAAAAAAAATAACAAAAAAATTGCAATCTCAAAAAGCCCGTGACAAGTTAGGCCGAAGACATCCTTAGAGCACGACTACAGGGCCACAAGTCCAAAACATGTAGGGCCTAAAACGACGAGTCAGCCCAAGATTCCCAGACCCCTTTGGGCCCAAGTTCGCTGGCACCTAGACACCGCACTGGGCCCAAGTACGGGCTTGTTGGGAATTGGCACCTAGACTAGTTGGGCTAATTTGAGGCTTGGGCCACTGCTGTTGAGAGCCGATGCTCAAAGCTTCTCGTGCTACAAGTAGAAATTCAGAAGTTACAAGGGTATTGAATTCTCCCTTCTTAGCTGCGTAGGCGTGAGCGACATTTGTAAGCATGAACGGATGTGAGGTGTGCCAGAACTGAATTGCAGTCCATCGTGTGAGTTGGGCGCAGGCCTTTAATTTGACTTCTTCTTCAAGCGAACATGTGTGGCTAAGGATGGTTATTTTTTGCCTCAATGAAAAAAGTGAAACTAAAACTAAAAATAACTTCATTAAATTGGACTAGAAAAAGTTGAATGATGTACAAGAAAATGGAAATAAAATAGGCTAGGCTAGGCTAGGTTTGACATTGAAATGACATTATGAGTAATGACAAAATATAAATACTTGTACCTGCAAACATTTCCAACCAACTCCCCCCCTTAAAGTTTAGGAACAACTCTCCTTATTTCTAGGATCCAACTCTCACGTGGCATTTATATATATCAAACATATGATTAAATGAATGGCTACAACAAAAATCCCTAAAATTAAGTGGTACACAAAACCAATCACCATGACAACGGGTGATTGGTTTTTTCTCACACGGCATGGCTTGTTAAGTGGCACACAAAATCAATCACTCGTTATCATGCCTTCCTATTGTTGCATAAAATACTAACATAAAAAGTAACTGACCTCACTCTATCAAGCAATCACATTTAATTGGATGTCACGAGACAAATACCCTAATTGCAGAAAGAAGTTACCGTACAAAGGAGTTTATATTGGTTGGAACTTGAGGTAAATGAGAGAGAAAAAAAAGAAAGAAAAGAAAATGAGAGGAAAATGGTACTCTCCTCGGTACATATGAATTTGTTATTTTCTCCAAACCAGACAATTAATGGAAGTGAATTTTTTTTTAAATTTTCCATTCTTTTCTTTCCTTTTCCCTAAGTTCCAAAAAAGAAAAACCCTTAATTTTTTTTCTAGCTCACCCCAATTCTGTTATTAGCAAGGGTCTCTGTGCATATTCATGCATGCATATACAGCATTAATTATTTGAATTATATATTCAAGTTCCTTTAATTGATGTGATCATGCAATTAAGTTCAAATTAAATACAGCTAGCTGAGTCTGAGTGGGCATGTGATGTGATCTACTAGCTAGCTTGCTGGGACCTCAATAATTCTCACTTGGGTCAGAATCAACATCATTTAATTAGCTAGGCCGTGCAGTCAAAAAAAATAGTACTATCATATAATTAAGCTAGTTAAAAGATGCTGGGGCTGGGGGTATATAGTTGAGAATCTCCACATATGCTTATAGCTTTCTAGTTTCTAGCTGAGGTCGACATTTAAGCAGTGCTGTTGCTAGCTAGCTAGGTTGATTCCTTGTCAATTTTGTAGCCGTCGGGGTTTGTGTGGCATATTACGGTCGGGATTTCGGATGACAAATTCGTTGAGATGTTATCCGATCCTTTCATCGCGATTCCATTTGCTCTATCTATTTTTGTTTCGCCATTTATTTATTTAATTTTTTTTTACGGTGCTTATGATTCTTTGGTGACCTCAAACCATATGTAATTTTCTCATAATTCAGCTGATTAAGAAAAGGGGAAACACAACTTTTTCATGTTTTGATGGTTTGGGTCCATCAATTATTAGCGTTCAAAAAAGCTAGAAAGGCAGAAAGATTTAGGCTTCAATTTAACGTTAAAAGTGGCAAAATCACTTTGCAAGATCAGTAAAACAAAAAAAAAAAAAACCTCAATCACAAATGTAGCACTAATTTTATGTCTTTAATAATATTGGTTGATGATGGTTTAATTAATTTTTACTTTTCTAGTGCTGTCAACTTCGTGCTGGTCTACTCAACCAAAAAAGTGAAGATAAGATTGATGCTAGCTTTTGGCTTTTTATAATAAAGTTAATTAAAAGGCCTAGACATTTATGAATAAATAAGCATAAGTAAAAGCAAAAAGATTTTTTTGAAAGCAAAATTTGTATTCATAATTGGTAGCTTTTCCCCACTGGAAAGTCAATTGGCCAATTTGGATATCGGCTTTCCTATAATGCGTAAGCCCGAAAGATTAATCGTACGAAACTAAAAGAAACCCGAAAGATTAATCAGCTCTCCTAAACTAAATAAGTATCATGTTGCATAGCATCGATCACATTGTCGATAAACGAAAAATAGCATCGGTCACATTGGTTAGTGGTGCTCATGCAAAAATGATACACAAACGTGATCACCATAATGTTAATTTAATGGTTCATAACTTCATAGGCTAATAAAGCATAAGGTTACGATGTAGATAAAGAGATAGCTGATCATGAGGAAGCTAGAGATTCTATACAAGGATCGATATCAAAATTATGAACGCACGGGATAAACTTACAAATAAAATTTTGTACCCTCATTAGCGCAAAATCTTGGATCTGTCTCTGCATTTACATGTTGGATGTGAGGTGACCCTAAAAGTTGCTGGCAAAGTGAATTGAACGTACAGACGCCCTTGTATGTTTATTAGCTATCAATAATAAGATTTTAGTTTTTCGCGAAAAAAAAAATGCACACCACATATAAACATAAATTGTCCCTATAAATTTTATATGCATAGTACTAAAATGCGTGGGCCAAGTGTGTGTGAATTACTGGCTGTATCGAATTGCACTTGGTCGCAACGAATTACTTTTAGCCACATCGAATTAGTTTTCGCCGTATTGAATTGCAGTTGGCCACATTGAATTACTGTTGGCCGCATCAAATTGCACTTGGCCGCTTCAAATTGTACTTGGCCGCTACAAATTGCACTTCGCCGCTACAAATTGCACTTGGCCGCTACTAATTGCACTTGGCCGCATTAAATTGCATGGCCACGTGCAATTTGATGCGGCCAAGTGCAATTAGTAGCGGCCAAGTGCAATTAAATGCGGCCAAGAGTAATTCGATGCGGCCAAGTGCCATTCAATGCGGCGAAACGTAATTTAATGTAGCCAAGTGCAATTCGATGCAACCAAGAGTAATTCGTAGCGGTTAAGTGTAATTCGTAGCAACCAAGTGTAATACGATACGGCCAAAAGTAATTCGATGCGCTGAAAAGTAATTCCTAGCTAGTCAAAGGGAAAAATATTACAAGCTAATTAATCTGATCCAATAAGCTAATTAATTTGGAAAACAAATCTCGTCGTGATGCAGGGAGGCGTGTTGAAAAGAAGAAACGCGCAACAAGGACAATCCAAAATAAGTTTGAACTAGAAATACTTTCTGTACGAACAAATCACAAATGATATGAGAAAACTTCTCAAATTTTCATTAATAATCAATCATAAACAACCAACTTAGCCCTAAGGCTTACAACTTAATTTATAATAGAAGAAACCCTACATACTAGAAAATAAAAACAAGAAAACAATAAAATTAGAAACTAACAATTCTTCTTGACCAAGCAAAAAATAAAAGGAAACCAAATCAATTAGAGAATTAGGAAACTAACTATAGGATACTTATTTTTCTAATTTGAAGATTCCTAGCAAAATATTAAAATCAAATATACTAGTTTTTTAATGAAATATTATTTCCAAAAATTGATGCACTGAAATTCCTATGTTAATTATAAATTATTGGCCTGCATCACATCGTCTATTAATGAATCTAATTACATAAGGTGCAAAAGCCCTGCATGTACTAGACCAATAAAGAGATCGAAAGCACGTGGTGTGTGAGCATCTAGAATAACAAGAACTTAATTCCTTAATTACCCACTTTCTCTTGCTTAAGGTTGCATGGTTGTCCCAATCTCCTTGCCTTTACCCCCAATATCCCTGCTAATCAATTGCTGATTTTTAATTAAGTTAATTCCAATGACGTGATGACGTTTTGTTTTTCTTTCTTAATTCTGCAAGTGGAAAGATTAGAAAATACAACCCCCCAAAAAGTTGAAAGATTAGTATAATTACTCGTGAGATGAGTTGTTTATATACAACCAAAAGCTTGTTTGTTTGGCCTGATTTGTCATGGTCACTTGGTCTTCAAATCTTAATTCCTTATTTGCTAATTAATCCATTTGGTTTTGGCTATATGCCATTCCCCTATGCTTTTTCCATGTGATCTTTTTCTTCATTCAATTTGACTAGGCAGCCTCCTACAAATATCGATTTTGTAACATGATGCAATGGCAGCACATTATGAAACACAAAATAAAATTTACAAATAAAATTTTGTACCCCACTAGCGCAAATTCTGGATCTGTCTCTGCATTTATATGTTGGATGTGAGGTGGTCCTACAAGTTGCTGACAAAGTGAATTGAACATAAAGACGCCCTTATATGTTTATTAGCTATCAATAATAAGATTTTAGTTTTTCACTGAAAAAAAAAAGTGCACACCACATATAAACATAAATTGTCCCTATAAATTTTATATGCATAGTACTAAAATGCGTGGGCCAAGTGTGTGTGAATTACTGGTTATATCGAGTTGCACTTGGTCGCAACAAATTACATTTAACCGCATCGAATTACTTTTCACCGTATAGAATTGCAGTTGGCCGCATTGAATTACTGTTGGCCGCATCAAATTGCACTTAGCCGCATTGAATTACTATTGGCCGCATCAAATTGCACTTGGCTGCTACGAATTACTTTTGGCCGCTGCAAATTGCACTTGGCCACTTCAAATTGCACTTGGCCGCATCAAATTGCACGGCCATGTGCAATTTGATGCGGCGAAGTGCAATTAGTAGTGGCCAAGTGCAATTAAATGCGGCCAAGAGTAATTCAATGCGGCCAAGTGCCATTCAATGCGGCGAAAAGTAATTCAATGTAGCCAAGTGCAATTCGTAGCGGTTAAGTGTAACTCGTAGCAGCCAAGTGCAATACGATACGGCCAAAAGTAATTCGATACGCTGAAAAGTAATTCGTAGCTAGTCAAAGGGAAAAATATTACAAGCTAATTAATCTGATCCAATAAGCTAATTAATTTGGAAAACAAATCTCGTCGTGATGCGGGAGGCGTGTTAAAAAAGAAGAAACGCGCAACAAGGACAATCCAAAATAAGTTTGAACTAGAAATACTTTCTGTACGAACAAATCACAAATGATATGAGAAAACTTCTCAAATTTCATTAATAATCAATCATAAACAACCAACTTAGCCCTAAGGCTTACAACTTAATTTATAATAGAAGAAACCCTACATACTAGAAAATAAAAACAAGAAAACAATAAAATTAGAAACTAACAATTCTTCTTGACCAAGCAAAAAATAAAAGGAAACCAAATCAATTAGAGAATTAGGAAACTAACTATAGGATACTTATTTTTCTAATTTGAAGATTCCTAGCAAAATATTAAAATCAAATATACTAGTCTTTTAATGAAATATTATTTCCAAAAATTGATGCACTGAAATTCCTAT
>BPLS01000250.1:734073-786609 GCA_019656275.1 Rhododendron kiyosumense
ATTAATTATAAATTATTGGCCTGCATCGCATCGTCTATTAATGAATCTAATTAAATAAGGTGCAAAATCCCTGCATGTACTAGACCAATAAAGAGATCGAAAGCACGTGGTGTGTGATCAAGCATCTAGAATAATAACAAGAACTTAATTAATTCCTTAATTACCCACTTTCTCTTGCTTAAGGTTGCATGGTTGTCCCAATCTCCTTGCCTTTACCCCTAATATCCCTGCTAATCAATTGCTGATTTTTAATTAAGTTAATTCCAATGACGTGATGACGTTTTGTTTTTCTTTCTTAATTCTGCAAGTTGAAAGATTAGAAAATCCTTACCCCCCCAAAAGTTGAAAGATTAGTATAATTACTCGTGAGATGAGTTGTTTATATACGACCAAAAGCTTGTTTGTTTGGCCTGATTTGTCATGGGTCACTTGGTCTTCAAATCTTAATTCCTTATTTGCTAATTAATCCATTTGGTTTTGGCTCTATGCCATTCCCCTATGCTTTTTCCATGTGATCTTTTTCTTCATTCAATTTGAGTGCGCAGCCTCCTGCAAATATCGATTTTGTAACTTGATGCAATGGCAGCACATTATGAAACACGGAATCTTTATCCCAAGTGTTTGATCGTGTGGGAGCTAGCATGATACATGGCGTTTTACTCCAGTTTTAATTGGACCCCTCACAAGTGGACGATGAAATTAGTGGAGGTGCGTAAATGTTGGCCCAAACACCCAGAGTCATAAAAAATAAAAAAAATAAAAAAACACTCTACTCCGTTAGGTGCTTACTCATCCAAGTCTGTATGCTCAACTCTTCTAGCGAAAAAACTCTTGAGGTTTGTCCCGTTGTTAATTTTAGAGTTTCGAAATAAGTTGAGATGTGGATAAACAGGTTCTAACATCGATCATATACCATCAAGCAATTGATCAGTGATGCGGCTTACAACTCAAAATTTTTAATTTAGACAAATCATTATATATAATTGGTGGGTAATTGGAAGGCTTCTTCAAATGGAAGCACCAATTTGATAAAAAAAAAAATTTCATTTATTCCAAGTGTGGGTAAAGAATGAGGTGTTATTTATTTTGGGTAAGTAATGAGGTGTTGTTTTGTCGGAAAATTCAAGTCTTATCGCATCGCGATGCCAGTTCTAGATTTCATCTTCTTCTTTTTTATCGGTAAAAGAAAAATTTATTAATTTTATTACAAAGATTAAAAAGAAAATGGAGAGAATGTATCACAACCAACGGCCTACATCCCAACAAGGTTGGCACATAAGTTGAGGGTGAGGACAATCATACGCAACCTGTTACCAAGGAAGGAAACCATGAGCTAAAGTAGTACAATAAACCAGATACAGATCTAAACAGAATAGCTTTGCTCTGGAGCGTTCTAGTTTTCATCCTTCAGTTTTGCAAGTCAAAAAAGAAGATGATGTAGAAAGTCATGTCGGTATAGTAATTAGTGTCCCTTCTTGAAATCACAGATACTTGTGCTTTCGAGATGTGTATAACTTGATCCGAACATCTAAATTGTAAGTAAAAAGTTGTCAAAATATAGCAAAGAGACCTTAGTTCGACGGTATCAGGGGGTGCACTAAAGGGCAAGAAGAAATGTGGTAAGGAATTCAACTCTTCTTCCGAGATATTAATTACGGAGTAACTATTTTGACAATATACTGACTTTCGCTGATACGACAAAAAATTGCAAATATATTCTTCCTTGCCAGAAGTTTCTACCGACATAACACAAAATCATTTCCCACTTATTGTTCTTGTTATGGTTTGATCAGTTCGCAATTAAACACATGTTTCCCCAGCTAATGAGACATTTATTAGCATAAAGCACCTTGGATTCCTGTGATAAAAATATAGCACCAGATCGAGCAGTTGGCACAGTGGATTAAGGTGGTGTTCCGCTAAGCTTTAGCACTTTTTTTTTTTCGTATTTATTAGTTTTGTGCGAAAAAAAATCAGAAAAATGTACTGTAATCACCTGTTTATCCTAATCGCCGACCGACATATGCCCTCTAATTTATAATTAAGTTAAATCCAACTGACATATGCTGCGTTTGTCATGCGAAGACTAATTTGTCATTTAATTTTGTCTTCTAGTCTTAATACTTTTGCTAATTAATCCATTCAATTGGCCATATTCGTGCCTTTCCCTTGTACACGTGATCATTTCATTCATTCAGTGTTCTGCACAGTCCCCCTGCAAAGAATTTTTGTACCAAGGAATGGCAGTATATGGAGTATGAAACTTGGAATCTTTAATCCCCAAGGATTTGATCGGCCGGTGGGAGCATGACATTCGAGACTCTGCTCTAGCTTTAATTGGACCATCCGTAAGTGAAAGGTAAGATTAGTCGATATGCTTGTATACCAGATCCGACACCCTGAATTATAAATAGAAAAATAAGGTGCTTACTCCTCCAAAATCATAGGTTCGACTCTTTTTGGAGCCACTCAGTGGCAGATGGAAGGGGGTGCCGGTGGGTTAATTTCCTGCCCAATTCCAAATATTCTCTTTAATTGTACGTGCCTTTAATATATTTTAAAACGAGAGGTATTAGACCAATATATCAAGCCCATATATACAGAGGAAGAAGAAACTCTTGCCATTTCAGCCTTTTATGGGTAGAGTGAGATTCATTCCATGGAATCACAAATTAAGATGCTGTCGAGGGGCTTGCGAGGTTAATTTATTACTCTTCCCCAGAAGTTTCCACCCTTAAATTCACCTAACCTTGCAATTAAGACGAAAACACTAACCTAATTCCCACTTAATAATGTCACTTTGTTCTTGTTTTATTTTGAGATTAGCAAGAAGTTAAACACATGTTTTCTAAATAATGAGACATTTATATTAGAATATATACACCTGAGCAGTTGGCACATTGACTGGATCAAAAATTTGGCACACCTGGTTTCCTCAATATTGGGAAATTATTAACCCAAGGATTGGCCGAGTAGTCAAGGCCTAGGGATCGATTTAAGAATTTGTTTACTTCTAAGGTCTCAGGTTCGATATCTTTCAGATGCAATCAACTCATTTGGCCAGTCCCTACAAAGCAATTACTCCTGCTCGAAGTGCAGCCACCGCTAGAAGATGATGAATTTATGGTCCCTCAGCATTAGTTGAGGTTCCTGTAAGTTGATCCGAACACCTGATTAAATGTAAAATTTTGGTTTTTAATATTGCAAAGTCCAAAGAAGAGTACTTAATAGTTTTTTTTTTTTTTAGAGTACTTAATAATTGTTTCATAGAGTATATAATTCATCATGTTTGTACAGAAATTCATAACATTCTTTTAAAAAATCACAACTTAAGTTATGAATTCAAATGTTGGTGTCATACCGTGTGCAATTGTTATTTGTGTACAAAATTAAGTTATGAATTCTAGGTTGATGCTATGAATTTATATGTACCAACTATATTTTTCATTATACAATTCAAAGAGTGCCGCATATGGTGGATCCTAGTGGCATAATCCTTAATTAAAATGCTCTACGCTCACGATCTCAAATCTCAATCCTTCATTCTTGTGAATTTTAGTGGGTTAGGATCTGAGTGTTTGCAAAAAATTATTTTGACAAATTTTTAGATTCTACTGGCTTCTAAAAATTAGTTTATAATGTTTGTTAAAAATTCTACATAATCAATTTTTAGAATCTACAAATTCTAAGAACATGAAAAAGGGAAAAAAAATTCTAAAAATTTCAAAGCTAGGTTTGGATAGTTTTTGGGATTCTGTAACACAAATTCTCAAGAAAGAAATGAAATTCTCATAATCTCATTGCTGCAACAAATAGATTTCTCAACTTCTACTTAAATTCGGAAACTAAAATCTGCAGCAGAATCTGAAACTAAAATCTAAAATCTGTTTTCAATGCTATCGCGCTCAAACACGCCCGATGTGTTTTAAAAACGCTTTTACATTCGCTTTGTAGACACCCAAATGAAAATGTATAGTATAGTATGTCCATACATCTATATTAATTATAAAACAGAGCACTAATTAATATTGGATCCTCTCTAGCTAGTATCACGTGGGGTGGGAATTCGGATCTAGTATCATAGAGAAAACGATGAATTTGAGGAATATTATTAACAAAGAAGAGACCAAACCAATCAGAGACATTCTTCATGCATTCCCAGCAGAATTATCCTCTTTTCATGCCCATCGCTCTGAAAAATTAAACCCTTTGAATTACAGAATTGTTAGTAGGTAGCAGCTTAATTTTATACTGAAATAGTCTCTCCTCTTCCTAATATTTGGCATGCAGTTCTTGATGTCGTATTAACCTTTACTACAGCTTTATAGTAATACCTATGGCTCCATTTCTTTTCCATTTTTTTTTAATGCAGAGGGTCTCGGGTCAGCTTGCGTGCACTTCAGGCTAATTTCTATAGCCCCTCCCATAGTTTTTTGACACGCTTACGCGTTGGGATGATCAGATGACTCCAAGAGTTATTGGTAAGAAGAATTGAACCTGAGAACGGAAATCCCCTAAGGCCCCGTTTGATAACAGTGATAGGTGGATGAGATTCGTAAGGAGATGGGATTAGGATTGAGATTCATAAGGAGATGGGATTAGTAATGAGAAGGGATTGATAATGAGTATGTTTGTTTGGGATGGAATTAGATGATGAGATTATTAATATCATGTTTGTTTGAGATAGGATTAGATGATGGGATTGGATTGATAGAAGAAATTGGTAATGAGAAGGGATTGGTATTAAGAAGGGGTTAGGATCGGATTATGAATACCAAGTCCCCCGAGGTATTGCTAATACCCCCTAATCCCCTGCTTCCTAGTCCTACGGACTACTAATCCCAACTCGGTTTTGGTTACCAAACACATTATTAGTAGTCCCATGGGATTGGTAATCCAATCCCAAGGGCTAATATAGTTATCAAACGGGGCCTAAGTTTCAAGTCAAGACCACTACGGCAACTTCTTCAGTGATTTGAACAAAGGGAGCGGAACCGAAGCTCCAAGCATCAGCCAAGACTAGATGTACCTGAAAGGTTAATCGGGTGAAGCTCCAAACACCCTCGAAAAAAGAGAGAGAGAATTGGCAAACTTATTCCAGTTCCGGCCACCACATTGTTGTGATAAAATTACCGTGTTCACAACTCACCTCCATACAATTACCGTGACCGAAACGCTGATTTGAACTATTCATTCCCAAACAACTTGCATCGATTTAAATCTCTGGAAAAAATCAACACATTAGATATATGAATAATTCCTATAATTAAGAGTCTAAGACAGTCTTTCTATAGTCTTAGCTTACAATTATTGATCTCGAACTATAATCAAATGCTCACACACCATTTTTAAAGGTTATCATGAGCTTAGGATCCGTGATTTCATAGTTTATGTAAGACAGAGCATTCGTCAAAGATTTAAAAAAACAAAATAAGTAGATGACAAACCTAGGCCACCACATGATCACTGTTGTGATCAAACAACCATTTGATCTGTGGCCCTTTTTTCCCCTCCATGTCCTTGTCACTTTTTTTGCCTTTACTTTTTGTCCAAAGCAGGTGTAAGCGCACCATTGAAATTTTTAACATTCTCTCTCTCTCTCTCTCTCTCTCTCATTCATTGTAGTTGTGTTTATTTTATTCCTCTAATCTAGCAGCCTTTGTAGTCCTACCATGTAGCATGTCCACCAAGGTACTTTTTGGGTTCTCTCATTGCTCAATCATCAAGTTCACAAAAAGTCCATTATTCACTCCTCATAAATCCCCCTTTTCTCCCCTATATATATACCACACACAAAATCATACGGTAGTTGAAGTTGTATCCATGCACCAAGAAGGGTAGATGATTTAGAATTAGGGACCCATCTCATAACCCCCTTCCCTCCAAATCAAATTCTCTCTCTCTCTCTCTCTCTCTCTCTCTCTCTCTCTCTCTCTAATATGGCAGAAGAGTCCATCAAAATTGAAAGGAAAAAAGACGATAAGTCAGTTAAGAAGGAGATGATGAACAGGGGTGCATGGACGGCTGAGGAAGATAGAAAACTAGCAGAGGTTATTGAAATCCATGGTCCAAAGAGGTGGAAGAAAATTGCAACCAAAGCAGGTATATATTTCTTCAACAATTTATGAGTCTGAGTGCACATATATAGAAGAAGCGTATGCATATGTGAATACGTACATATGCAGTTCAAAATACCCATAATTAAGCTAAGATGTTTTTTATTTTTATTTTGCAGGGCTTGATCGGTGCGGTAAGAGTTGCAGACTGAGATGGATGAATTACTTAAGGCCGAATATTAAGAGAGGAAACATAACTGATCAAGAAGAAGACTTGATTCTTCGGCTTCATAAACTCCTAGGAAACAGGTTTGTCTAAATCTCCATCGTCTTAGTAATATTACTACGGTAACTATATTTGTGTACTATCTGATGTGTCACTCTATAGGGGTGAGCATGGTCTAGATTGATTCGGTTTTGTAGTAAATCAAAAATCAAACTAATATCTATGGATTATGAATTTTAAGAACAAACCAATCCATAAAATTCATAAAATCTAACCAATCCAAACTTTTAAGATACAGATCGGTTTCAGTTTTGAACCACAGTTTGCTTGAAGTTAAAATATCAATTTTATACACGATTTAAAGTACTCAAAATGGTATAGATAAATAAAACCAAAACTTATATTTAAACTTAAAATTCTATTGAAATCACCAAAACTCGTGAACTAATAGAAATTTAGGACAATAACTATTCGCAGTAAAGAAATGTAGCGGTGAAGTGGAGTACTAAATTAGGAAGTTAATTCACCATGGCATAGCCTATGTTTATTGGTGTATCTATATTAAATTAAAAAATATATAAATGCGTATATACGGTTCGGATCAGTTTGAAACCGCAACCATTAATGTAAATCCACAAACCAAACCATATAACTCGGTTTTGAATTTTTTAAAACCAAGACCAAACCACACTACTTAAAAACCAAACAAAATAATTCAGTTTGGATTGGTTTGAACTGGATTCACGATTTAATGGATTATTTGCTCATCCCTATCACTCTATATAAGTGATGTGGGTAGATGCATGAGAAGACATAACCAAAAATTAATAACACTATATATATAACACGCCACAATAGATGATATTTAAATATGATCAACATAGCGTTACTCTTTTTGGATGTAATAACTACTCCAAAATTAATGTTTTCTTTGATATCGGGTTTTTATATTCCAATTTGCTTGATGTTTTCTTCCAGATGGTCTTTGATTGCTGGAAGACTACCGGGCCGAACAGATAATGAAATCAAGAACTACTGGAATTCTCATTTGAGCAAGAAAATAAATCAAGTGGAGAAACACAGAGAAGGCTCAAGAAGAGAGGGCTCCAGGAGTAAGAGGAGAAGGGTAGTAGAGAAGGCCAGGGAGGAGGGGGAAGGAGAGGACAATAAATCTAACGGTCGTGAGGACTCAAAGGACGAATTCGATCGCGACGATTTCTTTGATTTTTCTAATGAGAGTCCCTTGACTTTAGAGTGGGTTAGCAAATTTCTTGAACTGAGATAATAACCTAAATATGTGAGTTATCATAAGAATTGTCAAGAAAACCATGTCAATACCGTACGTAGACTTATGTGATCTCTAACGGCAAGTGTCTTGGTTCAGTGCATGATCATCAATTTGGATTTGGAATTCATGCATTTGTCTAGTCTTTAAAAGTCCAAATCATTTCTAGATACTCCATTATTCTCATCTGAAATCATTTTCCATGTTCCTTTTTTTTGATCAAATTTTCCATGTTCCGTGCTCTTGTTTTTCTCTTCTTTCATCATCATATAGAGGAAACTGATGGGAGGAAAAAGGACCACTCACACAGTGAAGTTTTTGGCATGTAGTTCACAATCAGATGAGAGAGAGAGAGAGAGAGAGAGGGAGAGAGAGAGAGATTTTCACTTTTTGGTGAAATGAGGTGGTGGAGTGAAGTCCAGTGTAAAACTGTAAAGACAGGCATAAAAAGAGAGATAATGAAAGTGAAAAAAGGAGGAAATTTACATCATGGGAGACATAAGTTGGAGCACAATTGGGTGATTGGACAAAAGGCCATGGGGGGAGTAAAAAGGATTACATTTTGCAGAGAGATTTCCCTGATAAAAGTGTCATCAACAAAGTGAACCATAGTCCCAGAAAAGAAATTCTGTTGCCCACTTCAGCTTCAAAAAGAAACTAGTCTCTGAGTAAGGCCATGCTCTCATTATTTTCTTTCTTCTATTAACTAATGTCTCGGTATCGGAGTTCGGAACTTCTCATGCATATCGGCCGATGCGTAATACCTTGACTTGCATAATACAAATACATCTGGTACTTAAGGCACCTAAGAAAGAAGTGTCGAGACAAGACATATCGACACAGATATGTACGACACCTTATTTATCTGAAAATAAGACCCATAAGCCTTACGTTTTAATACAAGTTTTTCTTCTTTTTTTTTTTGATAAGTACGTTTTAATACAAGTTACATGAGAATAAATTATTTATATCAAGTTGGATTCAATTAGTATTGATACTAGAACTTTTTAAACTTCACTCTCACTCTTATTGTGTTCCTAAGTTGTCTTAGCGTATCTTCAACGAGTTTGCACAAATCAAAAACATAATTAATGACAATATCGGTCCGTAGACTTGTCTATGTTTCTTACCTATTTACAGTAACATACACTACTGGAGTCGGAGCCGGGCGCTTGAGATCCCGTCCCCCCTACGCGGGGTGGTCCGGTACGAAGGGTGTTTTGTTTCATTCGTAGATTTGGGCATTCGAAAGGGTATTGATTCCTGACTCCAGATCGAGCACTGATCTTGGCTTTCAGGTAAAAGTTTTTTCAAGTGATTGCTGACGTTTCATTAATAGGACCAAGGTATCTTGCAGCATTTTTTTACAATCTTTGTTCTTTTACACAAAGCCAAATTCCAAGTTTCCGCCAAAAATTGTCAGGGATGACCCTTCGTTGCGTTTGGAGGGTTAATGGTGAAACCAAATTCCAAGCATTTAGAGGCAAAAATACACTTGTGGCGTTAACAAAAAAGAGAGTAGCAAAATCATTTTCCTACCTTATTTAGAAGTGTTTTTTACGTCATTAATTAAAAAAAAAAATTGGTTGCTCCACCAGTGTAATACTCCCTCCGTCCCATTTTCATTGTCCATTATTCCTTTTTCACTTTTTTGTCTCTTGCTTCTATCTTTCAATCTATAATATTTTTCATGATTTTGACATCTTTGTATTATAGAACAAATTGAAATCTATCAAATAAGATCCATATTGCATATTTTTGGAGATTCACATTGAAAGATATAAGCGATTGAAAACTGCACGAATATCAAAAAAGGACAATGAATTTGGGACGGGGGGAGTATATAATATATGATAGAGTAGAATGCTTAATTTATTTCTAGCTGCAATCACCTTTTCGACACTTTGAAGGGGATGTTGCAAGTTTGACTATTACCAAATTTGATGCCCAATTTGACACCAAAAATGACGTTATCGAAATTCGACAATGAGTTTGGCGCCAGAGTGGAGAGAGATTTGACATTTTCCATCTTCGAATTTCGACTTTGGCACAACATTTGGTAAGAAGATGGACTTGCTCTAGTAGTGACGAATGTGGAGATTTTTTTTGAGTCATATTTTCAAAGTAACGACCAATAGATGACCTATAAAAGTGAAACTTTTGAACCCAAAAATCATTGAAATTTGAGAGAAAACCCACAGAATATACTAGTACCAGATGAAGAACGAAACTACTAGTACTTGAGTAGTACTGCCACATCTTAAAGTCATTCATGTGAAATTTTACTACTTCTACAAACGTACGTACTCTCCTCTCTTATAAACATAGTAAGTACAGACACTGCTCATGCATTCAATCGCGAAATCAATGCCATACGATGCCAGTGACAATAGTATTGCAGAACTGAAAAAAGCACAGGAAGGTTGTTGCCATTGCCAATGCCAGCTTCGTTCGTTCGTTCATTCGTTCAAGGTCCCTCTCAGATTCAGTGGAGGAAGACAAATAGTACTCCATCCGTCCTTCTTCTTTTTTATTTATCCGATGAAGGCAAGTAATACTCCATCCGTCCTTTTTTTTATTTATCCGATACTCCGTCCTTCCCAACCACACCTATAAATACTGTTATATATACAGCCCACCAACTCACCTACCCACATTATATATACATAAATGTAGGTTTATTCAATGCCCGGCCCGGCCCGGCAGTAAGGACAGCAACGGGTGGGGTATGATTGGGGGATTCTATTTCCTTCCGATTCCTAATTGGAGAATTCTTTTTCATCCCCTCCTCCATGAAGGGAATCAATCAGGTGTATTGGGGTAAACTCATATCTAAACTACTTGAACAAGAAAGAATATAATATCTTTAAAAAAAACGAATTCATTTGTGCTACGACCAAAAAAAAAAAAAAAACCAAACCATTTCAAATACAAAATAAAATAGGTCACAAATAAATACCATATGTACGAATTAAAGATTACATATGATTTTAACAAAAACCATCCGTGAACTTTCTAGATACGGGTAGTCGAGCGGGTATCACAAAATCCTACCAGGCTCATACGAGAGCAGGGATTTATTTTTATGTTCTACCATATATACTCGCTCCAATTGGGTAAAAATTTGGGTAATACCCACCTTCTAATAGATGGGGCTAGTACCCATTGGGTTTGGGGGAAATTGTCATCCTTATGCCCAGGCACGCAACAATCAATTGTAATTTGTAAAGAAAACCTCTATATGTTGTTTGGGAGCCATCTGATTAGCATTTCTTTCTCTTTTTTTTTTGAATCGAAGCCCATTTCATTAACAGCCAAAATAGGCTAAAAACAGCGAATCCATCCTAGAACAAAGATAGGGAACCTACAACAAACCATCACCGAAAGAAAATACTAAGCATAGGTGACCCAGGGACAAAGATAAAATCTCAAAACTAGTGACTAAACCTGTGCACGATGCAAATTTGTGTGTGTGGGAGGAGTTTCTAGAATGGATTCTACAAGAATACATTGACAGTTCATGTGTATCATCATGTGTTGATGAATAATGGGTCAATATCTTTGACTCTAGAATCCACTATGTTTCTTTAATTTCACAAAGAAAAAAAATGGCAAGCCCATGCCATGCTCATGATTTATCATGATTGTTTTGTGCCTGCGCCAAACAACTATCCAACTCAACTCACTTACGTGTTTGTGCCGGGTCGCCTTCTAAACGTGTCATGCCAGTTCCCCAACTTGTTTACACCTCTATTCGCATCTTAAATAAATCTGAATCTGATCAAATCAACTCTTCCGTAATTCTTCAGAAATATTCAACTAGAGCCATGATTGCCTTAGCTAATTATATGAGTTTACTGTTGACAACAAGACTTGTTCGTGGTACCATTACCCTGTTTTCCAGTTTATTTTCTTCTCAGTCATCACATATCCACAGTTTTGGACCAGAGAAAACAACAGAAACTTTACCCCTTGCTGTTCTGATTTTAGAAACAAACAACCCTTTGAAATTAGATTGAGAAAAGGACCAAAAATATGATTCAGACATACAAAAAAACCAGAGTACGGAAGGAATATACACCGGACAGCAAATTGCTAACAGAAAGCACCAAAAATTTTAGTTGCCAACAAGTCAACTAGATTAAGTGTGGAAAGTTTTAAAGCTCTCCATACCAAACCTTCAATCTTCAACCAAATGGTTTTCCCTTTGAAGGAATTGAAATACAAAAAGCCGATTTGGAGAAGCAATACCAAAAATTGCCCAATTGATCAAGTTTATTGGGAATAAGTAAATTGGACTATTGAAGCCAATGAAAATACCAATCCTGATCTGCTACAACAATAAACTAAAAAACGCAGAAATATTGCTCAAAACAGAGCGAGTGCATTAAGCCTATATGGTATTGTCTTCGGTTTTTCTCATTCACCTTTAATTCATTGGTGGAAATGGTAAAAATGAAAATTTCGAAAAGTCTGTTTTCACATCGATTGCATTGTCGACTAGTTGTATGCTAACAGTTTTAGTGGAATTCAAAAACATCGCTTGGTTTTTCCCAAAAAGTGGTTTGCATTGCAAAATAAACATTAAACATGAAAAAAGCGTGAAAAACATTTGGTTCTGAATGAAAGGAGAATGCCAGCTGCAACAACAATAAAATGTGGAACTTTTCGATTGACGAAACCTCCAAAGAATACAATCAAATCCTACCGTGTTCAGTTTATCATGTACACCAATATCCTTTTTGACAAATTTTAGACATCCAACTTCATGCCCGCTACCATGCTTCTATTTTCCGAACAGTTGCAGGAGATGATGATCAGAAAAAAAAAAGTTGCAGGAGACGAAATAGCAGTCATAGCTACTCCAGTGATGGATAGTGATAGTTGGAGGAGGGGAGAAAAAACCTAATCATGAACGTGACGGTCATCAAGTTAATCACTTGCCAGATGATAGGACAAGATAGGTGAACTAAACTTGGAATATATTACGGAATGTGCTCACCATATGAAGAGAAGCATATGATATACAGCTTAGATCCATCAGTGATATTTAGCCCCATGCCATGGAGCAAGCATAGTTAACCACCAGCTTTCCATCAAAACCGAAGTTCTGAAAATTCAGAAGCGGCAAAACTAAATTAGCAATTGAGGGCAAACTGCCTTCCAAACATTCCACATACCGATTTGGTGAAGGCACTACAGATTACGATTGCAACAAATATAACTTAGGGACATATAGTAGCGACTGGAATCTAAACTTGATAATTGGAAACTTTCTATTTAAGCACTCAGAACTAGCATGTGGTCTCACGGATTTGGACCATGTCCCAGATGGTCCTTCATGCTCAGAACATAGCAGAACTATTAGAGATTACAACTAAGCCCATATAGATACAAAAAAGAGAATATGGTTAGGTTTGACTATTATCTGACAATTTTACCTTGACATAATTGCTGTAATATAAAGCAAACATATCCAAAAAAACATGAGAAAATGAACTTATAACATAAAAACTTACATTATACAGATCAATCACCAACTCGTCTGGGTTGGGTGAGAAGGCACTGTTGACATAAACAAACTGCAGAGAAATGACAGAATAACAAAAGAATGGATTATATAGCTGCAAGCCTTAGCGATTCAATACAAACAGGCTACAAACCATGAGAAAATACCAACCAATGTCTCCCTGTGAAGCTGGCGACGAAGAAAGTCAATCACTTTTGCAAACTTATCAGTACCTCCAATCTGGAAACTCAAAGACAAAATGAAATAAGACTAAAGAGACAACGATTCCCAGGAGTTGACTAAAGCCAGACAATCAATACTTAATAGCACCATGAAAGGTTAAACAGTCGCGATCTAGAGTTAAGTCTAGCTCACAATTGAGGAAGAATAATCCATGAACAACCAAATAATCCACCCCAACAACACAGCCTTTCCATGATAAAATAAAACTTCCTTGTGTTGGTAGAGTTGTAGATGATGCAACAGAGAGAACATGATAGAAGTCTGTCCACTCCTAAAAACATATTTCAATTTGGCAGTACACATATCCAGGTCTCAATCCTAAGAAGAGATAATGGCAGTACACATATCCAGGTCTCAATCCTAAGAAGAGATAATGACAATATGCAACTCCGGCTGAGAGTTCCCTTACAGAAGAATGTTGAAGACATAATACGATGAGGTGATCATTCTGATTCAATCTCAACACAATTTCCTGAACTTTTGAAACAGTTAAGAAGCCCTCACCCCAAGGGAGGCATAGAAAGCGGTTACCACATCAAATAACATTACAGTTTCCTATGGTCAACCTAAAATCATCTATGGTTTCTTGCAGGCTACCTCCAATAAAGTTTATCCAAGAAGAAGAAGAACCCCTTTTCTTTGTTGAAGCACTATATAAACTATAAAGAATACTTTCGCACCATCCTCACCTCCACACGCACAAAAAAAACAAAACCCTAGTCGGACCCTATGTTTCCCACTGGAAACATTTTAAACAAGAATCCTGAATCACAAACACAAACATTGATCTGGCTTGGGTTCAAGAAAGTTCAAAGAAAGGACATAACGATAAAATTCAATGTTCTAAAAATCGCAAAGCGCTAGTCGGGCGGAAAAGGGGCACTTAGGCGCCGACTAGTCAGATGCCTAATTTAGGCGTTGGACCACCGTCTTATGCCTAGGCTGGACTAGTCAGCCGACTTTTGGGACGCTGTTAAGATTTTATGTTCTTCATGGTGAACTACGGTTTCAAAAAGGGTACTCGCAACCAGTTCCACGAAAGGAACCACGAATATTTAGATCAGAAGCAATTAATCGAAAGCTTAAATATATGAATTCAAGAAATTAAAAAAAGAAAAGAAAAGAAAGACAATTAATCGAAAGCTTAAATATGTGAAATCAAGAAATTAAAAAAAGAAAAGAAAAAAAGACGTGCCTTGAACTTGGCTTGCTTGAGAATTGGGGCGTCACCAGTTGCTCTTAGATGGACAACAACTACATCAAAAAGGTAAGGAGATCAGCCATGAATGAATGATCAAAACCTCGTTATTATGCAGCTTAATCAACTGAAATCAAACCCTATTCGATATAATAATATCTTAGAAAGAAATCATCTCCGGTGAATAAAGACCGACCTTTACGAGCAGAATTCGAGCACTCCGATGCCATGTTTCGGGAAAGAAGACGCGCCAACTGAGAAACCAACGTACTCCGACGACCTGCGATTATGGGTATTCCTATTTCCACCAAGTATTTACTGTTTACAACCCACTTTTTTATTGGGCCGGTTTAAGCCCGCCCACGATGGGCTGGGTAGGGTTTGGTGATGAGAAATCTACGGGCTGGTCCAAAAATAGGCCCACTGCACGGAGAGCTCCAGCCCCATTTACAAATTACACCAAATAAAAAATAACTAATATTAATATCAAATTTTGAAGAAAAAAAAAGCTCTGAAAACAACGCAAGCCCGTCATTGAGTTGTAACAACTCACCGACACACTTCGCCTGAGTTCCACTTGACCGCTTAACCTAAAAAACCTAACGTCTATATTTTATTTGAAACACTATATAAAGGTCCATTTGATTAGCGAGAAAAATAAAATGAAAATTGAAAATGATAGAAAGTGAAGTGAAAGAAAAGAAAAAGAAAATCTATTTTTTCTAACATCTGTTTGGTTAGAATGAAAGTTTTGCAAGAAAATAGTAGAGAAAATAAATATCCTTGTTTGGATGGAATAAAATTGCCAAAATTAGAATAGAAAAGGTGGATGGAAGAAGATAGAGAAGAAGTTAGAGTAATTGCTATTGATTTTCTCGAGAAAATAAAATTTTTCTGCACATTTTGTAAGAAAAAATAAAGCAAGCTCTCATATTTTAAAAGGTTGTACATGAAAATTCAGTTTCTCCCACTTTCTAAGATTTTCTTGCTAAGTGAATGCAAAAAATTTATACATATATCTAGTTTTACAGGCTCTAGAATATCCTTGTGAAATATCTAAAGCTTTTTTTGTGAGAATTAGTCTCATGTGTAACCTCAAAATTTATCTTGTATGAAAATATCTTTGTACTAGAGTCTTTCGTGGAGTAGTACAAATAAGGATGAGTTCTAACCATTTTGTAAATCTCAACAACTAGGGGTGTACACGGTCCGGATTGGTCCGGTTCTCTAGAAAACCAGTAATCGAACCATTTTAAACGGTTCTAGAAAATTGGGAACCAAAACATAACCAATATATGCATGGAACCTAACCAGAACCAAACCGCAAAATCGGTCCGATTTTGGTTCGATTCCAGTTCTATCCAATAAGCATCCAAACATTTATTTACAAAATATGAACTCATAAAATTAAAGAAATAGGAAGATAATCTGCTGGAATAGAAAAGGAACGAAGAAAATAAAAACTTTTCAAATAAATGAAATTTCATCTCTAAATAAATTAAGTTTAGTAAGGGAAAAATTAACCTACCAAATTCAAATACATATTTAATTACACAAATACGTATATCTATATTTATTTTAGTTTTAAACGGTCCGGTTGGGTTCTAACCATGGTTTATTAATTGAGAACCAGTAACTGAACCAAAATTAACGATTCTTATTTTTTTGGAACCATAATCTGACCGTAGAACTGCAAAATTGGACCAAATAGAACGGTTCGGTCCGATCCGGACCGATTTTATGATTCAGACGGTTATATTGAACACTCCTATCAACAACAACACTCTTGGCCTTTTCATCAGTGACGATGGGAGGGTGAAAAGTTAGATTCATACATCAAGAGACTTTATTATGACCCAAAACATCAGTCCATTTAAGAGTAGGGTTACCAAGAACGGTAGTCGCATGAACAAATTAATCAGAACTCTGAGATGAATCCAAACCCTGCCTAAGAGAATTTCATTACTCAACATCTTAATTCGATGATTAACAATTTAAAAGATTTATCCACAACAGTATTCACAGGAAGCACAGAATCAACAGTTATTTCCTCTAAACGATCAGTCAAAGGCATAACAAAAGCATTAAGAACTTTCTCGAGGATCAAAACAGGAAACACAGATATAGGCGAAAGAACTATGGTTTTTAATTCGACTGTATACAAAACCGAAACAAATGGAAAATAAATACAAAACTTTACTCCTTAAGAGCATTAATTTCCATCAGCATTGAGGAAGTGAAATTGGCCACCGTGGGAGTACATAAGGGAAGATTGTCCGGTGGATAGAGGCTGTCCGCTCAGCAAGAGAACATAACCACTTCAAACTTCTGCTCCTCATGTTGCATTCAAAGATGCGTCTATGCCAATCCAGAAACATAACGTCTCCCTCTATTGGGTGAAAAGCTAGCATCATGATAGAGCTCTTGGATTTTCCGGTCTTCAACTTAGCGAGATTAGGATGCCCCACCAGTTCGCTTTGAGAAAATTTGTGTACCAAACCCCATTCACCACTGCTGTACTCCTTGAGTTCCCAAACTCTGAAAGTACCTTTATCAAACTCGGCGTACCTGAGATGACCCTGGGACTCCCCAAAGAGACGGACATAGGCTCCATTCAAACGTTCCTTTGGGAGAGGTATGGTTCGGAATTCTTGATAATTAGCTGTTTTGTTCGGATCGTAAGCAAAAATTTCGGCTTGATAGACATATCTCCAGTGTAGCATACCATTGCAGACAACAGCACTGTCGCATAAGAAAAAGCAACCAAACACGGGCTTGTGCCAGGAGATTACAAAGTCAGTCCATTCCCCCGTCTCCGAAGAGAAAATCTCCAAACAGAGATCGGTGTAAAGCCGGGAATCCTTTTCGAACTCTGGAATTCGCACCACCTTAAACTGACCGATGATGGCATTGTCGAAATCTGGAGTGGAGATGAATCCGATGCGAACCCGCTTGTGGCAGGTTGGAGGAGGAGGGAGAGCAACCCAGTGCATTGTGAGGGGGTTACAAACGTAGTAAAGTTTCTGGTAAAGTATGGTGGGAGAGCATATTACCAACCCATTACTCGATGCTAAGAAACGAACAGGCTCTGATGGTTGGGAGGAGGAGGAGGGAGGGAGAAAACTGAGGGAGAAACCAGATGAATTCAAAACTGGGTGATTGTAGGCATTATTTGCTGATTGAATCCCTTTCAGATTAACTGGAACTTTCCATCTATATGTATTCGTGTATTGGAAAAAGAGGGCAAAAGGGGGTGGGAAAGAAAGGCAACGGCGATTGTAGCAGCGAGCAAAGTAAGGGCTGGAGATCGAATTGAACCAACGCTTGCACACGCACTTACATCGATTGGCATCTTTCAAAGGAAGCCGTTGCAAAACTTCAATGACCAGTTCTTCAGTGAGCCTGTCCATGTGCGGAGGCAGCAGCGATCTGATTAAGCTGCTGCTGCAGCGGCGTCTTACGGAACGAGTACTGCCGAGATCCTCCATGTTTTTTTTTTGCAAAACAACGACCTCAGACGTTGTATTTATAAACCCGTGTAAGCTTTCCGAGTAATTATTCTATGTCGCTGCCTCATTGGGTATCTCAAGTGATCGTGCCCCAAATTCTTTTCTACCACTTATTTGTGTAGGTTTCACACACTTTGTAGTGGAGACAACTTAAATATATATAGTGGAGGAAGAGTTCGGAGTACATGTGGACATGCTCCAACGACATCAAATAATTTTTCAACCTTTCCTAACAAGTAACAAATCGCGTTTTCTCACATTGGAGTCGGTGCATCAGAATTCCAAATCTGAAAGGGGGTAGGAGGCGGTGCCTATAAATTGGCTATGGATCTAAACTGCGTTGCGGCGGAGTTTGTAATTTTTTTTAATAAAACGATAGGGTACATGACACTTGATCAATGAAATTGTCCATAAAAAGGAAATAAACGGCCCATATTTACATTGAGATATACTTATTTTCGGAGCTGCTATAAAGCGTCTCTTTGCGGAGCTGAACAATCTCAGCCGTCTGTTTCGATATTGGACAACCCGGATTAAAAAGAATCTATTAACGGTGTATTCTTTTTAATCCAAAGATCGTCCAAAAATACTTTTGGATGACCCAAATTAAGCTCTGTAAACACTTGTTTACAACCACTCTATAAATAAAGATTTTCTCATTTATATTATGACACCACGCCTCTTTTTTTATTTATATATTATATATAACCACGGGTTAATGCAGCTTACACGCACAAAATGCCAATGGATAGAGCAGATAGAGTTTCTTGGTCTTTAAATGCCAATGGTTGCTACTCAACAAAATCTGCCTGGTCAGGTATTCGTTCATGTGCTCCAGAAGTGGATTGGTTTCACATGGTCTTGTATCCGAAATCAATTCCAAGGTAGTCTTTCATTCAATGGATTGCTATTTTGAATAGGTTATCCATGAAAGATAGGCTATCTACGTGGGGTGTGCTAAATGATAGAGAGTGCGTTTTATGCAATTGGGGTTTAGAATCTCATGCCCATTTATTCTTTGATTGTCAATTCTACTCAAGAATTTGGCTTAACATTAGAAGCTTATGTGGGATTATTCCTCATCCTTGGGATTTACATTTAGAAGTTCAATGGGGCATTTCTAATTGTAAGAGAGGTTCTATCCAATCTCTCCTATTCAAACTTAGGCTCTCTGCTCAAGGACGGGACCAGGATTTTGTAAACACGGGGGCCGATCTATGAACAAGATTTTGAAATATGAAGGTTCAGGAATCTAATAGTTTGTTTGGTTTAGATTTTGAGAAAGGTTTTTTTGGTAGTAAGTAGAGAGAAATAGAAAAAGAAATGAGATTAATAATCGAAGGAAAAACTTATGGGAGGCCATGCACAAATAGAGAAATTGGGTTTTGGGACAAAAAAACGAACACATTTTTATGTCTAAATAACATCCAATAAAAAATACAATACCCAGATGTTCTCACCAAACAAAAAACAAAAAATAAAAAATAAAATGTTTCAGCATATTGTACATGATTTCGCGGGGGCCTTGGCCCCCATATGACCGCACCTCTCTCCGTCTCTGTCTCTGCCTCTATCTATTACATTTGGAATGAGAGGATTAATAGAATGTTTCAGCATATTGGACATGATTTCGCTACTATTGATAAGTAGATTGTGAATGAAGTGAAAGCCTGTGCTGTCTCATGGAGGAGAATTCCTAAGACTACTGAGAATATTTGGCTTTGTCTGGGGTGGGGTATTCCTGAGATAGTGTTTGGTCTAGCTTAAATCTGTATCTTCTCTCGGAAGAATTTACCCAGGTCTGTTACTAACTTGAAGCTCAGTTACAATTGGGGAATTCTTATGAAAGTGCTCAAACAAGCCTAGTCTTGTCCTTTGCTTGGTTTCTGGTTGTTTCTGCCACCAGCATGTAGTTAGGATTTTTTGTGTAATCCTGTTTTTGTTGGTTGTTTGTAGTTCAGCTGTCATGTGGTGTTGGTAGGATGTAGTTCTGTCCAAGACAATCTCCTTGGCTTTTTTGGGCTCGTCCCTTTTATAAAACGGAAATTGTTCCAAAAAAAAGCTTACACGCACAATAATTAATCTGGACAACCAGTGCCACCGACGTTTAGAAATTGAAATTTAGTCCCACGTTGTTGTTTGTTTAATCGGGAATTGTAGGTTCCTCATGAACGCAATGATTCTCGGAGGGACATTTTCATTAAAATTTTTGGACAACAAATTATTGAATTTTGCCATGTTTTTCAAACTATAACTCATAACTTTTTGCTTTAATTTTTTCTTCTATTTTTTCATTTCACCCATCCATATACCATTCACAACTTATATAGGTTAGTGAAAATAACTTAAGATCTTTGAACAGTAAAAAGTTATCCATAATCTATTGGCCAACGGAAACACCCCTCAATGAGAATTGTAGGTTCCTCATGAACACATATGATTCTTACGGCACGTGTACAAAAAAAACCAATTAATATGCTGACATTTTGACAAATGCATGCAGTAAATGATGAAGCTGTAAACGTACCGTTTTAATTTTTGCCCTAAAATTTCAATTGTAAACTTAATTATTTTCTTCATTGTATGTGTTTTGTTCACCTTTTTTTATTTTTTGTTAGATTCGAGTGATAGTTTTGGATTCATCATCTGTCTCGATGAAAGGAGTCTAAAAAGTATAAAATTATGAGTGAAAGCAAAAAAAGTCCACTAAAAACGAATAAAGTATATCAAACAACTGTCTTATTTTGTTTAAAGTGCCGTCTTATTTGAATTTTTTTTACATCGGTCCATATTTTTATCCTTTTCCGATTTATCTCGTCGAGATGAGCAATATTTAACCCTATCAATTATGACGAAAAGCTAAACAAAAATTTTAAAAAATAAAAAATACCGAAATAAATTTCAGACTTACAAATTTATAAGAACGCAACGTAACAACTACTGCTATTTACTTCCAATTGTGTGATTGTATATTAAAAAATATCGTGTTGGTTGTCTTACACTTAAAGGGTTTGGGTGCATATTTCGACATGTATATGCAACAAATGATGAAATAAGAAGCTTTAGGGCTTCTGACTGCCGGTTCCATTTTGTCTGACTGCCGGTCCCGTTTTGTCAAGGGGTTCCCATGCAAGACCACCGTCTGTCAAACTCGTTCCACATAAGCCTCGCTTTGAGTGAACTACCGAAAATACCCCTGTCATCGTCCCACATTCGTCAGAACCTTTCAAAACCTAAACCCATCCTTGTTTGACATATTGAGGTTGAGGCAACGACGCGTTAATCCAGCCCCACAAATCCTCCGTTTCTATTGCTATCATAAAATATTTTCGAAACATAGAACTTTCCATAATCATATCTCAACCTTGGATTCTTTATCTGAGATATAGATATCCTTAAGAACGTCATATGTCCCAAAGATGTGGTGTAATAGTCATGCTTGGTATCATCCAAGCTCAACTTGAGAACATGTTTAATCCCCTTTCCAACAAGGGATGAATGTAATCCACCTTGGCTTGAAAAAGAACGAAAAAATCAGGGCACTCCCACATTCCGGTGCCCTCAGCAAAATGTAAGGGGTGCTTAGATAAAATCCAGTTAACAAAATCCTTGCTTTTATATAAAATTGCTAATCCCGGCGATCTATTTTGCTTCCAATTATAACCCTCCATAACCCATCAGGGCCTTGCCAAGCAGTGGTTGGGTCCCTAAATGAACTGGAATTTATTTTGTTTTCAAGAGTCGGTGCCGTTAGTGGATTTTTGGGTAACTTAACGCATTCTATAAGTAATGGGTCCGAAGGTGTTTTGAGCACGGCTAGGTTTTGGACTAGGCGGTTTTGCGGGTCGATGCCGATGTAGAGGATGTCGGGCGATCCCCAAGTAGGATTGTGGCGGATCCGAACCAACAACTGCTGATGTCGCCTGCGATTTGAGACGGGTAGATGGCCGGAGAGTGGGGCTTCCAATTGATGAGATCCACCGATGTTGAATAGACCCACACTATGTTACCTCAAATGGGCCAAATCTAAACCTTTGGGGTTGGCCCATTTCCAATAAACACGGTTAATTATGACCATTTTTATCACGTGGAGATTTTGTGCCCAATTTCTTGTTTGAATATTTCGAATGCCGTTTTTTTTTTCGTAAACAAGTTGTGTATAAATATACTTTAAACATGTTTTGTATAAATAATGCCATAGGTTTGCTATTAACTTTAGATTTTGCTGCGGATTTTAAATTTCTAACTTAATAGAATTTGAGAAGTCTATTAATTTGACATTGCAGCTGTGAGATTATGAAAATTTCATTTCTTTTTTGAGAATTTGTTTTTCAAAATATCAAAAGCTACCCAAACTCAACGTTGGAATTTTGAGAATACATTTCCATTTTTAGATTCTCGGAAACTGTAGACTTTAAAAATCAGTTATGTACGTAAAATTTATGATAACCGGTCATTCTATAGTGATTTTTAAAAGCTAGAATCCCAAACCACCTCTTCATTACGCAAACCACGTACACAAGTGGAATGACCGCTACCAAAAACGGAACAATCATTCTACAACCATAAACACTTACATAAACTTCACTCACATTCACATTGGAGTCCGTGTGTGGGTCCCACCAAAAGATGTGAGTATATGTAAGTGTTTGTGGTTGAATAAAACTAATTGAAAACGGAAATCTTTTTAGTTTTTTCGTATAACTGAGATTAAAACTATAGTCCATAACATTTTATTACGCTTTTACAAAAAGTGAGATCTTTTTAGTTTTTGAACCGTGATATTTATACCATTTTGTAATAGTGGCAACAACAGTGAGCGCTAGTGTTTTACTAAGTATATTAGAATCAGTATGAATTGTTAAAAACTTTTGGTCAGTTCTTATGTGAACTACAGAAATTAAGGTCAATTTTAGAGTTGGATATCTGAATACAAATAGGCCTAGCTAGCTAGTTGTAAAACAGGGAGAATGTACATGTTATGAAAAAGAGTATATGGGACTTACACAAATATGTGGCTCCTAAGGTAATGAATAGGCTTTTGGCATGCTTGAATTTGAACATGAGCCAAATCTAGCATTCAATCCTTATGTTATGGCACCAAAAGTCGAAAGAAGGGAAACAAGAGATTGATTGTTCAATCCCTTATAGGTGTTTGTCCATGCCACGAACATATATGTCCACGAGCACGAAGAAATAAATCCCAAAATATCGACGATAAACAGAAGAAATCAATCCCATGTCAACAATAACGGAATATTGGAATGTATGGTAGATGATTTTAGGGCGACCATATGAAACTATAATGTAAATTGATGTTGTAACTGCTTTCAATGCCTCCCTTGGGGTGACGATGGCTTCTTAATGATTTCAAATGTTCAGAAACTTGCGGTGAGATTGGATCGGAATGATCACATCATCGTATTATGTCTTCAACATTCTTCTATAAGGGGACTCTTAGCCGGAATACTGCTTATTGTCATTATCTATATATTAATTCTTAGGACTGAGACCTGGATATGCATGTGTACTGCCAAATTGAAATATGTTTCTAGGAGTGGACTCCAATCATATTTTCCCGCCTGTTTTATCAACTACTACGACCCTACTGACACGAGGAAGTTTTATTTTACCCTGGAAAAGCTGTACGTGTTATAGTGGTGGATTAATATTTGGTTGTTCATGGAGTACTCTTTCTCAATTGCATGTGAGCAAGACTTAACTATAGCTACGTCGCAAGTGTTTAAGGTTTGATGGTGCTAATAAGTATTGATTGTTTGGCTTTTACCGAGTCAAGTCTTGAGCGGCTTTGATCGTTTGCAACCCTAGGTCCAGCGCATTTGGAAAAATATACACGATTGATTTTACTTACCGGATTACATTATTTAGCATAAGTAAGCTCCACTAACCAGATTTAATTTGACCGGCATGGGAGGGCAAATAAGTGTTTGTCCTCCAGGAGACTGCATGTTCGAATTCTATGGAGGTCAAATATTTCAAACTTTGGGGCCAATGGATGGTTTGCCCGATTGTAACCGTAAGGCCCAGAATTAATTAGACGAGATTGCTCAAGGAACATCAAGTCTAAAAAAATAAAAATAAAACAAAGTAAAGAAAGAAAGTAGGTTCCACTCCATTAACAACCAATCATAATGTCACAGACAGAGATGGAAATTTCCGTGGTTACTTTTGCATAAAAAATTTGGTTATTTTCCTATGCATAGAGCTATGATATCAACAATTAATTTGGAGACCCAGTTTTTAAGTAGGCCTACAACTTAAGGAAGCCATGGATGTTGATTCTCAGACTCCGAGATAGCTGTTACCATGATCAATGGCAGATTTTCTATCGTACCCTGATACCCTCCACATAAGACTTTGATTCAAGAGTGCAAAGCCCTTTTGGCTTGTATGGGATGCACCCTGAAGCACACGCTTTGGAAGAGAAACAAAGTGGCTGATCGACAACCTCACAGACATGGAAGTAGAGCAAGACGACAAGATGATGTCGCACATTATCCCGTTGGATATCATCATTCCGTTGCTTGAGACAGACATGATAGGTTTGAGAAGTTTGTTTGTGTGTCTGGTGAATAAAGTGAGTGATTAATCCGTACATTGACTAAATTGGGGTAAATACTTACCAAAATAAAACTCTCGGGGTAAAAGTGAAGCTTGTCCTATTTTTCATTTTTGGGATGCTATTTTTCGTTTTTGGGGATGCTATCAGAATCACTTGGGAGTAGAAATTGTGTGAGGTATTAATTGTGTCGTGTAGTATAGATTCGTGTTTTTTTTAGTTCGTGTCAAGATTCTCCTAATCATTATTCGGTTCATCCATTTTCGTGTTTACAATGTCGTGTCATTTTTTGTCCGTGTCGTATTAACGTGTCATGACAAAAGATTTATATCCATGATAACAAAAAATCAAATGAAGAGATTAAAGTTTCTCTCCCTCAAGAGTTAAATTTCATGAAACAAAGGCTATGTAGCTTTTTATTTTATTTTATTTTATTTTATCTATTTTGCTTATTTGTTAACCTTTCCACGACAGATTTGCTATCATTGGTTTGATGGAATGAACATTGTTATGGAATAGTGATTCCAATGGAATACCGGTGCACTAATAAATGAAGGAATGCTCATTTCAGAACATCAAAATAAGCTCAACTACAAAACTCACTATGCGTCTGAAACCAGACAACAACGAAAGCCACATGTGTTTGGTAACATTTTCAAATTTTTGTTTATGAAAAACAAAAAAGTCGAAATTTCTTACCAAACAAGTTTTTTTCATCAGTTTTCAAAAAAGTAAAACCAAAAATCAAAAACTGAAAACTGAAAACAAAAAAGTTACCAAACGCCCCCAATCAACAAATATCAGAGAGCAGCCGCTTTAAGTGTTCCATGAAGTTTTCTACAGTAGACTCCATGGTTTTAACTAGAGGTAGCGGGAGTAAAATAATATGCAGCGGTTATCGGGTATAGCGATCATGAATTTTTAAGTATAATTTTCCGCACTAGAGCACCTAAAACGGCGGGCAAAAATCTGGTTGCAAAGCAATTACATTTACATAGCAGGAATCGCCAATACGAGTGAGAATTTTGGATAGTACCGGAACAACGGAGTGTAGCTAGCGGTATCGGAGTACTGATCATAAACTACGACGTGGCAGCCAATACGCTAAGTAGCGACCGCTATTTAAACCCACGGTGGACTCCTTCAGACCGCATAGAATGATTTTGACCCAAATAATGATAATGTATGTGGTCGTCTTCCTCAACTTGCTGAAACTCCACTGAACTGAAAATCTTGTCATGATCCATTACACTCTGATTCAGTGTGTTTTTTTTATCCAAATTTTGTTTTTCTTCAACTTCATGTGCGTTGATCATGTATCTAATAAAGTCCGATGAACATAATTTTTAGCAAGATTAATATTTCTCGCTACGCTCTACAAAATGAACAGAGTTGATCATCAAAATATTTATCGTCTCTCACTCATTCTAAGAGGATTCGAAAAGTTGTTTTGTCCATACATTTTCACCGAGTCAGAGTCTTTTCGTTTGAGAGAGTACGAAATACAATGAGGTTTAACAGACCTACTGATTGTAGTACTGATTCAGTGGGGAGTTCGATCAAGTAGTGTTGAAAGATAGCTAGACGTGACCGTAAGCAGTAGCCATTGGCGGAGCTATCTAAGGGATGGGGGTGGCCACGGACCCCCTCCCCCAACTTTGGACTCTCTTTTGAGTATGTAGGTTTGGTCAAAATAATAAACCGTTGACAAAAAGGAAGACTTTGACCAACCACCTACAGAATGACATGTGGAAGTAACACAAGGAGCAGCACACAAGTGATTGCTGCTACGACAAGAGCCTTAGCGATAGATGGCGCGAGATGGGGCCCGCATGCATACACAACACGCGAGGGAGGGCCTCAAAGAGATCAAATAAAAGATTAAAAGAATTAAAAGAACAGAGAGATAGCGAGAGCCATCGCAAGAGGACCAAAGGGGTTTTTAGCGAAGATGCGATTGCCGCAAGTTGCGATCGTACTCTTACAGAAATTGAGGGAAATCTAGTGGTTTGGTGGCTAAGGAGAGGGGTCCGTCGCAGGGTGGCGCGCACTAGGCACGCGCGAGGTGACATCACCCTCGTGACCTCGGGAATAAAAGGGACACATGTCAAGATTTAATTGGGCTGTCCTGGGAACCGCCTTAGGCCCAGGAGCCTATATATACAAGTCCAACATTCACCATAATGGATATAGATATAAAGGCATAGAAACAGACACAGACTTTTCTAGAGAAGGGGATTGGAAGGTATTGGACTAAAGGAAGAAGAACATTCTCCTCGAGCTGATATCATCCAATCCATCTAGAAAAATCTGTCTGCGACACGCTGCCTTCGTCCTTTCTGTTCCTGTGCCCTTTCCTTTCACCTCATTAGATTATTTCTCTTTTCCCTTTATTTTAACCACCAACCAATCGCACCTCTCTAACTCACGTGAGATCTACACGTTAGCTACCTAGTGCAAAACATGAACCTACAATAGGCGACTCTGTTGGGGAGGTGTGTTTTGTTTCGTGGTTAATCCTCGGTATAGAACATATTTCCCAACCATGAGTGGCAAAGGCACGACTCACAATGATGACATAGTCCTTGAGGAGGTCGCCGAGATTCCTAGTGCTGATGTGGCTGCCCAAGCTCTTAAGCTCGTGCATACCAGTCAGTAGCAAATCCATGATACTCAGAAGCAGCTGCTCGCGGCCCTGCAAGGGCTCACACAGGCCATCACTGGCACCCTACCCAAGCTCGCTGTCACTGGAGGAGAGGTCCCCCAGCCGATCCTGGGTGGAGACAGTGGCTCACAACCCATTATCTCATCGCAGGGGATGCCATCAGTGTGACTTGTGGGCCTTGGCCCGGCCCTGTCGCTTATCTCACAGCCCCACCCCTTGCAAGGTGTCCTCGTTGGAGGTGTCGCCGGTGATATAAATCGGTTATATGAACACCAATCTGATATTCCAGCATGTTCAAACCCAGGCTGATCTTTTATGATATTGTGCTAGCTGGAATATCTTGTTCACGTAGATATCTTGTTTCCTGTTTTTACAAATGAGAGATTTTTTATTTCCACTTTTGAGTGTCAAACATAGTGGATTTTAATTAGATAGGTTGTTGCAGTTTTTCTGGTGACTCAATATATTTCCTTACCTATATATATGTATGATTCAATTGGTATCTAAAGATATGCCTTGTTCATTTCGCGATTCAAAAAGAATTTTTCAAAAAATCCCCCCTAGATTCCCCTTATTTTCCACCTTTTTCTCTCTATCTCTCTCCACTCATTACCCCTACTATTTTTCAAAAACACTTTTCAAATCTCAATCCAAACAAAGTATAGGTTTCTGAAGCCCGAACCTTGCTGATTTGCTTATACGTAAATCTCACTGTGGATAGTTAACATCCATTTTGCTCTTTCACTAGATACTGAAAAACATTCACCTTCTAGACAGAGCTTTTAAATTAGGAATACTCAGTTTCGTCACACCTGTGTAGAAAACTGAAAATGTTTTTAATGAAGTGCTAGAAAATTGTTGCAACTATTTAAAAACCCATTTAAAACCCATTTGATCACGACTGTCTAGAACAGATCAAATATCACAAATGGAAAAAGCTTAGAAAAAAAAAAAAACCACAACCAAAAACCTTTCTTTCTAAAACCTTTCTAACTTTTTCATTCCTGTAATAAAAAATTAGAAAAAAGCCAAAGACGATAACAAGAATAGAAAAAAAAATTCCAATTAAGAACATCCAAATGAAAGTCACAAAATAATTTGACTCCAACCATGATCCGATGGTTGCTTCACGAACTCTGACCATGGGAGACAGGTGTCAAGTTTCTTTCCGTCCACGTTCAAGAACTCCAAGAACCATAAGTAATGAGTCCACGTTCACGAAATCTAAGAACATCCAAAAAGTCTAGCAAAACAGAGCACGAAATTCAAGAACATCCAAAAAAATCTGGCAAAACAGAGCGCGAAATCCGGAGAGAGAAGGGCGTGCCACAAAATAATTTATCCCAGAAAACGAAGATTATCACTCAAAGAGTCCAACCACGATCAGATGCAATTCCTTCACGAACTTTGACCACGGGAGACTTGTGTCAAGCTTCTTCCCATCTAGGTTCAAGAATTCGAGGAACCCCTCTAGCCAGCAGTCACCGATATCAGGCAGCACCACATTCAGCTGGCCTCAACTTCAACCGTTCTTTTTTTCTTGGAGCCATCGGGGAGGGAGGGAGAGAGAGAATGTTTGATTTCATATATTTGGGGAATAGAGCCGTTCGATGCCCAGCTTGGTTTTTTCTGTATCGTCTGACATGTTTTTGGGGTTTTTTTTTTTTTCCTGAATGAAAGGTTGAAAAATCAAGGCTTCATGCTCAATGTTTCCAAATCGGGATACATATCGTATATCGTTTTTCACTTATATAATTCGTATCAAGATACATATTGTGTATCTTGAGATATGTTTGCTCGAAGAGTAGGATTTTCTATTGTGTAGTTTGACAATATTTTTGGAAGATGGAGAATACTAAAGCCAAGAGTGGGAAAGAAAAGTATTTGTATTGCACTTGAACTCAAGATGAGAGTGTTGTTGTTAGAGATTTACAAAATGGTTAGAACTCATCCCTATTTATACTACGCCATAAAAGATTCTAGCACAAAGATATTTTCATACAAGATTTTGAGGTTACACATGAAACTAATTCTCACAAAAAAGCTTTAGATATTTCACAACGATATTCTAGAGCCTATAAAGCTAGATATATACTCCATCCGTCCCAATTTATTTGTCTTAGTTCTATTCTAACTAAATTAAAAAACTAGTTATATCGGTAATGAATTTTATATCCAATATGGATCTTATTTGATAAATCTCGATTTGTTTTATAATTCAATATTTTCGAAATCACCTAAAACATTATAAATTACAAGATATAATTAATTGAAAAGTGGCACGAACTCCAAAAATGACAAGTAAATTGGGAAGGAGGGAGTATACATTTTTGGCATTCACTTAGCAAGAAAATCTTAGAAAGTGGTAGAAAGTGAATTTTCATGTACAACCTTTTAAAATATGAGGGCTTGCTTTACTTTTTCTAACAAAATGTGCAGAAAATTTTTATTTTCTCGAGAAAATCAATAGCAATTACTCTAACTTCCTTCTCTATCTTCTTCCATCCACCTTTTCTATTCTAATTTCGGCAATTTCATTTCATCCAAACAAGGATATTTTATTTTCTCTACTATTTTCTTGCAAAACTTTCATTCTAGCCAAACAGATGTGAGAAAAAATAAATTTTCTTTTTCTTTTTTTTCATTTCACTTTCTATCATTTTCAATTTTCATTTTATTTTTCTCGCTAATCAAATGGACCCTTATGTTGTGTTTCAAATAAAATATACTCCCTCCGTCCCTTTTTTATAGTCCAGTATTCCATTTTAGGCTGTCCCTTAATAAGTGTCTATTTTGTAAAGTTAGTGGGTAAAAGTTGGTGTATTGTCTATTTTGTCCCTAAAAGTAGATTCCTTTTTGAAAAGTTAGTGAGGAAAAGTGTAATGATGATGGGTAAGTAGGGAAAGTGGAGGAAAAAGTTGATATGAAAGGTATAATGATGATATCTTTTTAATAAGTTAGAATTACGAAGTAGGACAATTAAAAAGGGACGGAGGGAGTAGATGTTAGGTTTTTTAGGTTAGGCGGTTAAGTGGAACTCAGGCGAAGTGAGTCGGTGAGTTGGTACAACTCAGTGACGGAACTATGTTGGGGCTTGCGTTGTTTCGGAGCTTTTTTTTCTTCAAAAAATTTGATATTAATATTAGTTATTTTTTATTTGGTGCATTTTGTAAATGGGGCTGGAGCTCTCCGTGCAGTGAGCCTATTTTTGGACCAGCCCGTAGATCTCTCATCACCAAACGGTCCAAACCCTACCCAGCCCATCGTGGGCGGGCTTAAACCGGCCCAACAAAAAAGTGGGTTGTAAACAGTAAATACTTGGTGGAAATAGGAATACCCATAATCGCAGGTCGTCGGAGTACGTTGTTCTCTCAGTTGGCGCGTCTTCTTTCCCGAAACCTGGCATCGGAGTCCTCGAATTCTGCTCGTAAAGGTCGGTCTCTATTCACCGGAGATGATTTCTTTCTAAGATATTATTATATCGAATAGGGTTTGATTTCAGTTGATTAAACTGCATAATAACGAGGTTTTGATCATTCGTTCATGGCTGATCTCCTTACCTTTTTGATGTAGTTGTTGTCCATCTAAGAGCAACTGGTGACGCCCCAATTCTCAAGCAAGCCAAGTTCAAGGCACGTCTTCTTTTTCTTTTCTTTTTTTAATTTCTTGATTTCACATATTTAAGCTTTCGATTAATTGCTTTTTTTCTTTTCTTTTTTTAATTTCTTGAATTCACATATTTAAGCTTTCGATTAATTGCTTCTGATCTAAATATTCGTGGTTCCTTTCGTGGAACTGGTTGCGAGTACCCTTTTTGAAACCGCTACTAATTCATGCGCCCATCTACTAGGTAACACTACTCCCTTCATGCAAAAGCTTACTATACTTTCAAGGAATCCTTTTTTGTAATGGAGAACATCAACAAGCGCCATCATAATTCATATGTTCTCAAAACCATCGCATCGTCCCTCAAAATACATATATTCACTATGTTCATCATTGCAAGAGAGACTCCTTTGAAGATCTTTCCAGAACAAGGAATCCCAAACTATCCCTCTGCAATCACCATGGCTTGATGACTAGTTTTGTAGTTTATCCACATGTAAGCCACAAATTCTAAAATGACTAAGAGTACTAAATTACTGACATCTCGCCATTTTCACCGCAAATCCTTTGTACTCCTTGGAGTAATAAAAAAATTGAAAAGTGAATATTCTTAAAAACACCTTGAAGACCAAAACCTGGGTAAACAATGAGTGAGAGAGAGATAAGAAAACGATTAAAATCAAAAATCCAAAACTCTTAACCGAAAATAAGAAAATTAAACATTCCCAAAACAGAAACAGGTAATATAGTTAACTCTAACCGTCTGTGCCTAATCTTTCTTTCTTTTTTTCCACGGACCGTCTAATCTATTTAAACATTCCCCCTCTCACATCCTCCCACCCCCTTCTCTCTCTCTCTCCAAGAATGGGTCCAAGAAAAGAAGGGCCGAACTGAGGGAGAAAATCAAGAAAATACTGCATAAGGCATTGGACAAATTGATTGAAGCAATCTGGAACGTGGTTGAAGAGGAAGTGATTGCAGAAGAGGAAGTGATGGCAGTAGATGGTGGTTCGATTGAGGCGATTGTGCCTATTGAAGATGCAGAAAAGAGGACAGTGGGCGTCGAAGACGACCGGTGGGTAGAGGAAGAAGACGAGGAGATGGTGGAGATAGAAGAGATTGACCTGTTCATTTGCAAGATCACGACAAATTTTGAGCCTGAAAAACTGACAAAAATAGTGATGAACGGAATGAAGAGTTATGAGCAACTTGCCTCGAGCATCCATCTCGCATGGAGCGAGAGGTCTCACGAGGAATTTCAGGAGGTTGTGCCTGACATCAGTGAGTCCTGGCCAGAAGAGTACATCGACTTCTTGAACCCGAATGGCAAGAAACTTGACCCGAGTCTTCCTTGGTCCCAGTTCGAGAAGGAACTCCATCATATCGTGGTAGGACTATTTGAGTGAATAATCCTCCTTTTTTGGGCGAAATTATTTTTTGGATGCTCTGAACGTAGACTTTTTGGATGCTCGGTTTTCTTGCTCTGTGTGGCCACTCTTCGATTGAATAATCCTCCTTTTTTGGGCAAAATCATTTTTTGGATGCTCTGAACGTAGACTTTTTGGATGCTCTGTTTTCTTGCTCTATGTGGTAAAGAGATTTTGAAAAAGTAATTTCAATTATTTGAATTTTAAAGTAATTTCGGTTTTTTACTCTCATATTGCCTTTTCATATTTGAATTTTAAAGTAATTTTGATTTTTCACTCTCTTATTGCCTTTTCATATATATGTATATGCAGCGGTTTGGTTACAGTTGGATGCAAAAAGTAGACTTTTATTTGGATGTTATTGGATTTTTTATTTCTATTCTTGGTTATCATCTTTAGCTTTTTGCTAATTTTTACTACAGGAATGAAAAAAGTTTTTCCATTTGTGATATTTGATCTGTCCAAGACGAATCAGAAGAATACAAACATTTTGCATAGTACAAGATTGTACAATTCTGAAATCTAGAGCATTCACAAAGGATGTGCTAACCAGTGTTTTAATAATGTGTGTTAAAACTTAGCAAACAAAAATATATTTTTTGTGCCACAATGTTTGAGTTAGTTTGTGTACTAGGGTGTGTTAAATCTTATAGTGTGTTAGCATATGTGCCAAGTTTGGCAACTGCGCTAGCAAACAATAAATGAGTATCATCTCTATAATTCAGATTCCAACCATAAAATATAAATATTTACTACTCCTAATACACACTTGTGGGACCCATTTTTATACTAACAAACATTTTAACACACAAATTTACCAAACTAATTGTGGACGTTCTAACACACTTCTATATTCTATATTATCAATGTCTAACACACACTTGTAGAACCTATTTTTATCCGAATACACCTTTTAACAAATATTTTAACACACAAATATACCAAACTCTATTGCGGATAACGTTTCTATTGAAAAAGAATGACCAAATTGAAGAAAAGATATGACCAAATTGAAGAAAAGATATACGACTATAAAGTTGTGGGCACACGGAGCCCATCATAGCTCAGTTGCACATCAAGACCCTCGGCATCCATCATTTTTATGAGTTCTCCATTACTTTCTCATGATCCATCAGATGCATCATACCTTCACCAAAAAATGGAAAACCAGTTATTAAAACTGAAATCTCTATTTAAATCTTGTCCTGAAATAACTGATCTCGGCAAACTCCTGTGATAGCAACAAGTTTGATTTCCTTCAAGATCTTAATCCTAATTGTTTTTTCTGTTTTCATTTTCCAAAAACAGAAAAAAAAAGCAAACACACATAGGATTTGAGCCAGTTCAAAAAACGCAAACACGCATAAGTTTGATACTAAACCTGTTTTTGGGAGTACAATTACCTAATGTAACAGATATTACCGAAGCGAAAACCAGGGAACGATAATCACGGCCATGACAGACTGGTAAAGGAGTAAACTGAAAGCAGAACAAAAGCAAACACACATCCATCATAGCGGAGTCGTATCCAGTATCCTACTGAGCCAAACCAACTGGAAGGAATTACAATTCTTACAAGTATTTATTTAACTTCAGATAGGATTTGAGCCAGTTCAAAAAACACTAATTTGGATAATTTCTGAGCTAATATACATTTAATACCTTTGTGGGTATAATTAACTCAACTAGATATTGTTGAGTCAAAAACATGAACAAGGGAGATCACAATTTTTTGTGTAGTATCATAGATGTGCGAAAGACAAATGATCAGGACTAAATGTCAACAAATGACAGGGAAAAGTTAATTGTGCACGAATTTGGCATCAATTCTAGCACTTTGTTGAAAATATTTTCACTTCTCTAGACAGGTTGTGATCAAATGGGTTTTTAAATATTTGCAACAATTTCTAGCACTTCATTAAAAACATTTTCAGTTTTCTACACAGGTGTGACGAAACTGAGCATTCCTAATTTATTTAAAGAGTTGATTCTGGGCCGGTCCTAATATTGGATTTCATAGCCCACCAAGTCCTATGGGGTAAAAGTGCAATGCTCACTAGGTCCTGTGGGTGTAATTTTACTTTTTTAGCCCACTTTAAATAGTAAAAAATGAACACAGCTCATCATTTAGGATTTCAAATGAAAAAAAAAAAAAAAAAAGCAGCCCACCCACCACCGCCTTCGCCGCCGCCACCACCACAATGACCGCCGCCACGTCGCCACCACCACCACTCCACAACGCCACCACCACAACCACCATCACCACTACACCACCACCACAAAAATCACCACCACACCGTCGCCGCCGCTGCCACCACCACCACCACAACAATTAATTATATTAATTAATTTCTATATAAATTAACAGTGTTAATTTTCATATAAATTCATATCATAATTAATAGTGTTAATTAAGGAAAGGATAATATATGGAAAAATCTATGGTACACATTCTTGTATATGAAGGATTCTTAAATTTGACCAGAATTTAATACTATTAATTATAAATTTAGACATAATTTAGCACTATTAATTATGGGGATAGTACTTGCCGGGCATACTTCACTTGTTTCTTGGAAGAACTAGCAGCAGAAGCTTTGGCTTTTTCAATGCACTCATCATAGTCCCCACAACGAAATGCTTTCTCCCGTTTAGATTTTTCAAGATTATACCAGTCCCTAGAAAAATGTATAGACAACCACTTTAATACACTCAAGAATAAGTACAAAAAAAAAAAAACCAAGCAGAAAACTAGAACCCTTGTGAAGCTATTGAACTCTAAATATCGAGAGAAGAGATCAAATTAGTTCAAGGTAAGTTTCTTCTTGATAATCAAAGCTAGTTTAAGATAAGTAATGTGTAACGACCCGGATTTTTGCCCTATTTTTTTTTAATAAAGAAATTATTTTTAATCAAATAATCTATAGTAACCAATTAACTATTTTAAAGTGCGATTAGATTAAACAAAAACCTAGATTAATTTTTCGTGACTAAAATTAGTTTAGCAAAATTTTTAATTCCACTTATAACTATAACAAACCGTACTTTTTATAATTAATAATATCATCTTTAAAATAATATTATTTGTAATAATTATCTTAATCATAATTATCTAATATATATGCAAATAAAATTAATTTAGTCTTAATTATCTTACTTTTAATTTATGATAATTGCATGCATGTAATCCTATCATCCCTCCCTCTCCTACTCAGTCTCTAACTCCTCTCGGAACACGAAAACCGTCCATTATTCGTCCATTCCGAAACCCGATAGAATACAACCTCTTTAAAATTCAATTTCAATCGAAACTCTCCAAATTCACCTATAAATACCCCACCCCATTGACCCACGAAAATACCACGATATTTCCCACACTCCTCTGACCAGAAAAGAGGAGAAAAATAGAAGAAAACCATGCTCCAATCAATGGAGTTCTAGAGAGAGAAAGAAAGAGAGAGAAAAGCGGGTTTCATAGCCACGACCAACCAAAACCCGAATTGACCATTCCAATATCTTCCTACAACTCCTAGCATCCCTAAACACCATCCAATTCGGCCCCAAGGTCTCCCGATCAAAGAACCCGAAGTCTTCTTCCCCAAAATTCAAGATTCGTTTTTAAATCAATTCGATCCGATTCAAGGTATTATAATCTCTCCCAAACACTTCTCTAAGTATATTAAGTGTTTTTATGCGTAACCCAATAGCCCAAATGGACCCATGCATCGAAAACCGTGGAAAAAAATAATGTTTCTGCCGGATTCACCATTTTGATATTATTTTTGAGCCCGACACTCTAATTGTAATTATTTAGGAAGAAGACGATCCTTTTGATATTTATTTTACAATCTTTTTGATATTAATATTATAAAAAACTATTGACTTGATATTATTTTCTTACAGTATAATATCATCTTAGTATAAAACGTTTTACTTATATCAGTTCAATTTATCTAGTAATTTTAAATGTTTCGAAAGTGTTTTACGACATCCCGAACACTATTTTCGACCCCCGAACTATTTTTCCTAGACTTTTCACACCTCAAGGATCATAACTTGTTAAGATCATATTTTTTTTTAATTAATTATCTATTTATTAAATTATTTATTAGTTATCAATCAAAGTTTACAAACGAAAATTGATTCCGACCATCCAACCAACGTTTTAACACCCAAACTAATTTTTTTTAGACTCCTTGCATCTCAAAGATGATAACTTGTTAAACTAAACATTTATTTTATTTAATTCACTATTTATTGTTATTTTTAAAGTAATTCCAATCAAAATTACTTTACGATCTTATAAACTTTATTATTAATGCCCGAGTAATTTTATTTGGACTCCTTAGGTTCCAAAGAGGAAATTATGTCAGTCTCAACATTTATTTTGATAATCAATTATTTATTGTCTATTTATTTCATTTTCGGTCATTTTAATTAACGTTTTCATGTAAATTAATTCTTCGACCCTCCGAACCCAACTTTTGACACTCAATTGATTGTATGGGACTTTTAGGACTTTTATTAAGGTCATATTAATTATTCTAATATTTCTATCTAATTAATGTATTTAATTAGTGTTTAATAAATCCAATTACTTTGTAATAATTATTAAAAGCTTGGAAAATATTTATTAAAATCAATTATAAGAATCCTACTTCATTATTTGACATGGTGGCTATACAAGAATAAGGGCAACGGCCCATCCATAAAAGGTTGTGTGATTGCATTGTTCGTTAATCGTTTTAATTATTGTTTGATTTAATTTATTATTTTTCCGACTCTTGATTTGATTGCTAGATTGGACCCTAGAGACATGGGGTGGTATACGAATAGAATTCATTTAGACGATACTAGATAATGGATGAATTGGAAAGTTTTATTTTTAGAATGCCTGCAGGCGAGAATTTGAGATACGATGAGATTTGTGATGAGATTGAAACTGGCGAGAGTCCAGTGATGAATTGATAGACTGGCGAGAGTCCAGTGATGAATTGATAGACTGGCGAGAGTCCAGTGATGATTGTGATGATTGTGGAAGCGGTATATAAGATAAGCGAACCCTAGTCATGATTCAGGCATGATAAGCTTACCCCTTGTTGTAGTTATTGGGGTGCACACTCGGTATATAACTTAGGTGTACCTGCGACAGCAAAGGGAAGTGACCTCATGGGACCGAGCATGGCTAACGGTTGGGGAGGAAAGATCCCGCGGAGGAGATCTTAGATTTCACGATAGGATGATGGATAGTAATGAACTGGCTTATGTGAAAAATCTCTGTTTTACTTCTTCGTATCATTTTATCCTACTGCTTGCTAATTGTAAAGTAAGAGGGGTGGTTGGGTTGGATTATTCTACTGGGTGATTTTATCACTCACGGATACGTCTGTATCCTGGCAAATCGTTTGCTTCGGCGATCAATTTGCCAGATGGCGCAGGATTCAATGACGGTGCAGTTCAACGCAGAAAGAACATCAAGAATGGAGATCCAGTATTCTCGGGATTCGTGTCAAGCCTAGAGTCAGCTCTGAAATTAATGTATTTTGAATCAATAAATTTTCTTGAGATTGTAATAGCTAAACATTTCTTTTGGAAAATCATATTTATTTAGCAAATTTTCTACAGAAAATTATTTTATTTTGCACCCGAAAAGTCGGGGCATTACATAATGTCTAAACAGGTTCCTCTGGAGAGCGTGACTACAAAATGAACAATTCAGATTATTGCGATAAACTATCGATGGGGCTCACACATGGAGGTGAGTTATTGTTTCGTGCCAAGACACAACTACAAAATAGTATAAAGATCACGGTCTGAAAACTAAGATCTCACTTTTTGAAAAAGCGTAATAAAATGTTATGGATTATAGTTTTAATCTCAGTTATATGAAAAAACTGAGATGGAAAGATTTTTTAATCCCAGTAATCTAAAAAGTGAGATTGTAAGTTAAAGAATAGATCTCATTTTTGAAAAAACTGAGATTATTTATGAGAGAATATATCTCGTTTTGGAAAAAACTGAGATGGAAGGATTTTTTAATCTCAGGAATATAAAAGTGAGATTATAACTTGAAGAATAGATCTCGTTTTCGAAAAACTGAGATTATATATGAAAGAATATATCTCATTTAGGAAAAACTGAGATAAAAAGAACCTTTAATCTCAGTTATCTAAAAACTGAGATTGTAAGTTAGAGAATACATCACATTTTTTATTTGGATTGCGATGAAAACTCTTGTATAGGAAAAGTTGAAGACCGCTTACCCCTTAATAGACTCTGCGCACGATACAACTAAATAAATGTCACGATCGACTTCCAAAATTCCGTCCTCTAATCTCATTCGTCTCGCTCACTCTCAACCATTCTACAAAAAAGATTTCGTCGCCAAATGGGGCACATTCAACAATGAAAATATATTTCGTTGCTTAATTGGTACCTTTGATGACAAAATTTATGAAAGTTGCGTTTTGTCGCCAAATGTATTTTGACTATAACTCTAGACTTAAAAGTCCAATTGAGATAAATCAAATTGGGTTTGAACAATAACACAAAGGGCTACAACTTTCATGTTTATCAAAATTGCTAATTTTAATATTTAAAGGTTCAAAATGACATTCGAAATATATTTTAATGTTAAACGCATATGTTATATATTAAATATTTCAATTATGTATTGAAAAGTGTGTGTGGTGCAGTTGGTTGAAGCTTCTATGCAAAACTCAGGAGACTTGGGTTCAAAACCCCACAAGAGAAATAAAGTGGGATTTTTTCCCTTAGTAAATCACCACTTTTAACCTCGGTTTTTCCAAAAACTGAGATTATTTCTCTCTAAACAACCATAGTTTTATAATAAAACTGAGATGTAAAGTTGTTAAAGGTCACGGTTTTGCCATTTTTAATTACAATTTTTACTTTTTAGCTACGGTTTTAATGAGTTTCAATCACGGTTTTTGTCACGTGGTTAAAAGATATTGGACTTTTAGTTACACCTTGATAGACCACGGTTTTGAATGCGAGATTAAAAATGAAAGATCACACCAAATGACCGAGATCTTTATCTATTTTTGTAGTAGTGAGACCAAAAGGTTATGCAAATTAAGGAGGGTAGGGACTGTTTGTCCGTTTTAATTTATATATGTTCGTCACTTGTTGTTCGTAATGTATGCCACCAATATTGACAATGTAAATTAGTCTATCTTGGACAATAAGGAGAGGAAAAACCACTTTTTCTTCCATTTGATCGAATGACTCTGGTTGCTAGGCTTATACGTACCTTTTTTGGATGACCTCTTAAGTTCTTTTCAAATCAGTTATGTCTCGGGGAGGCCGGGGGTAGACAATGCCATCATTGTTCAAGAGGTTTTACACAAGTTTAAGTATATTCGTGTAGGGTTGCGCGGATGATTATCAAACTTGATCTTGAAAAAGCCTATGATAGGTTGGAATGAAGTTTTATGAGTTATGTTTCTTATTTCCTTTTAACATTCCAACCATTTGGGTTAATCTTGTCGCGTCTTATGTCTCTTTATCATCCTAGCTAGGCCGTTATTTTATTTGGGAATGCGACTGAATCTTTTATTCTTTCTCGAGGAATCCGACAAGGAGATCCACTCTCCCCATACGATTTCGTGCTTTGCACGGAATATCTTTCTCGGAAGATACCCCATGCTTGCAATCTTGGAAAGTGGAAAAGCATTATGGCACTCCCGGCACCCCTTCTGCTAGTGTCAAAAAACGCCTAAAATCGATCTGATCGTGCTATATAGGCCAACTATCTTGGGTCCCTTGTCTGTGGAATCACAGCTTGAGAGGAAGTCAACAGCGACAATATACCGTATTCTGATTGAAAAAAAATAAAGGCGTATTGATGGCATGACCGAAACATAATAAAACCACTCGCAAACAACCAACCAATATATGGTGTATAAATCGGAACAAACAAAAATTGCACAAACTTGTTGGGTTTTACCCATGTGATATTGAAAAAGAAAAAGAAAATAATTATAGTTGGTTGGCTGGTGAATTTATTGGCTTAAGTTATTGTGCTCTTTGGAAGGTGGATATGCCCGCTGTGCATGGAGTAATTGTGGTGCTTAGGCCCCATTTCGGAACGAGTTTTAAGTACTTATTTTTTAAGAAGGCAATTTCAAGCTCAAAAATAATGAATTTAATGAAATCTAAAAATATGCAACATGGATCTTATTTGAAAGATCTCGATGAGATTTTTAATACAGTGCAAAAAAAATCAAAAAATAAATTTTCATTTACATTATTTTTTAGTTTAAAAATGTGAAATAAATACTTATTTTGTAAGAAAGTGTTTTGAAACGGGCTCTAATTGGTTCCAAGAAGCCTTGCATCCAGATTCTTCTCGGCAGACCAAGAGTCCTTTTGTGCTAGTCTAGTCATGCCTATTTATTGGGTCTCCTGTACCGTGTGTGGGTAAGAGAGAGCAAAAAAAAAAAAAAGGCAGAGAGCAAGAAGAAAAAGTCAACATTTTGTGTGTGCAAGTGTGACTGTGTGAGAGCGAGAGAAAAGGGGTTGTAACAGTGAAGGAAAAGAGTGAGAAAAATACCAAGTGAGGGTGTATATGTATCCAGAAATACTAGGTGCAAAAAGATTTTATTTCGAAAGTACCCCGAAAACAGCAATCAATGGTTGAAAATCACTTTGATGATTATGTCACACATATCAAAGTGAATCTCAACCATTGATTGCTGTTTTCGAGATACTTTTGGGGTAAGTTTCCTTTGTACCTAGCATTCCCCGTATTTATCTCACCATTGTACTCTTCATTGTTATAGTGGATTACTCTATCTCTCCGTGGACGTACCCGAGTTTGGAGAATCACGTAATTTTGTGTCTCTTTTGTGTGTGAATGTTTTTCGTTACGCTTCCGTTGTGCGGGTGATCGGATTTTTTTTTTTATCCAAAAAAACTTTACTGCCTAATAAGAGAATTCCCATCATCCTTGAGGAATTGAACTGGCCACCATGGGAGCACGTAAGGGAAGATTCTGTGGTGGAGCTCGGCGGAGCTGTTTGTAAGAGAGTACAACGATTTCAAACTTCGGCTCCGCATGTTGCACTCAATGAGGTGACCAGGCAAAACCAGAAACACAAAGTCCTCCTCAATGAGGTGACCAGGAATTGAACCAACGCTTGCACACGCACTCACATTGACCACGCACTCACATTGACCGGTGTCTTCTAGAGGAAGCCGTTGCAATACTTCAATGAGCAGCTCTTCGGGGAGCGTGTCGAATTGTGGCGGTGATATCGTATCGGCCACCATGTCCGCCGTGTTCCGTTCGCTGCCACTAGATTCGTGTGCACGTCTCAGGAACCCCGATGCCGCCATCTACAAGAGTACTTGTCCCTTCCTGGAAAACAAAAACGACTTCGGAGTTTCTATTCACAGTAGTAGTCAAAGGATATCCTTTCCTAAAGTCAAACGGTTTATCAGATTTATATTCCTTAAGTTTTTATTTTTTATTTTTTTGCAACGAATTTGAAAAGTAAATTTTTTATCTGAAAGTTCAAAAAACTGGTGACAAAGAAAAAGTCATTCTCTACACACACACACACACAAAAGAAGCAAACTTAATTTCTTTCTCCAAGTATCCATTGCCCTGCAGCCTGAACTCCCTCTATCTACTCTACCACCGTTTTGCTCTTGATTTTCGTTAGCATAATATTAGAACAATAATATTTTATCATGTTTTTTTAGGTTTTATACTATGTTTCCTGTTTACTAGTTTAGGTTATTGCATGTTCATATGTTTCCTAATTAGTCTAGGTTTCAGCATTATGCATGTTTCCTTAATTAGTTTAGGTTTCTTGGCCATACCAAGTTTTGTAGTCTATATACGGGCACATTAGGACAAGGCATGAAATTTAGGTTCTTGTCAATTCATTTTTATAAAGCGGTATCAAAGCTTTTAACAAATTTTACTCCCTTCTGCATCTCCAAGTGATTACCATTCTGGAGTACTAATTAGCATTCATAGTTGGCTAGCTCATGCAATTTCCAAAGTACCCAAAAAAAAAAAAAAAAGGGTTGGCTGATCGATGTAGTTTTGCAATAGTACCATTCTTTTAGAGACCAATGTTTTTTTTTTTTTTTGCTCGGCTTTTAGAGACCAATGTTTGTATGAAAATATCTTTGTACTAGAGTCTTTCACGAAGTAGTACTACAAATAGGGATGGGTTCTAACCAATTTGTACTAATCCAAAAAAAAAAATTGAGTTCAAGTATAATACAAATACTCTCATTTTTCACTCTTGTCTCTAGTATTCATGTCAATCTGGAGATTAGTTTTCATCATAGGTCAGAAGAAGTGCTAATGGTGTCGCTAGCTTATTCTGGGCTGCCTGTGCTAAATAGAGAAATTATTCCCCTAATTGGGTTTCCTCTCCCCATAGTCTTGGTTCTTTGGTTTTGTAAAAAATCAGCTCCAACAAATATAGGTAAGTATTATTTTTTTATTCGTATGGGCGAAACTGTACAGTTGAGTAATTACGCCTCTATAAATCAAGAAATAATACTTATTGATATTTGTTTGAGTTGATTTTTTACAGGGCCTCATAAAATATTATTCTAAAATTTATGGATATTTTTATGTATTTTTTTGGGACCCGGGATGAGCCCTACAAAAAATATAATGAATTATGTAGTAGATGGATGGTAGTGTACATAGCATAAAAAATTTTGCACCATGCATGGGCAGAGTATGACTCAGAGGTTTCTTTTAACTAGTTGCGGGAAAAGATTGTTTTTTTTGTCTTTCCCAATATATGTCATTGTTTTGAATTCCAGAAAGATGCCTTCTTTTTTCATCACCGGAAAGATATTGTTTAAGGGATGTTTCTATCTTTAGAGAGAATCGAGATGATTTTGCACACCGGTTTTGAGGAACTGAAAGTAAAAATCATGAAAGTTCTTCAAGAGGATTATATGAATATAGAAGACGAGGAGGAGGAGGAGGATTACAAGGACATTACAGTAGATGAGGAGAGGTTTATACCCGAAGGGGAGGAAGAGTTAATGGAAGAGATAGACCATTTCTTGTGGAAGGCTAGTAGATCGAGCATCCGAGCAGTGGCAGATCCAGAAAATTACAACGGTGGGGGCACATATTATTTTGTAATCTTTGAGAAAAAATTTGTAAAAAAACAAATGACGCAAAGCTTATTTAGTACTGAATAAAATTATATAATATGTATATTTACAAAAAGTTTCTACAATACATGTACGTTTAAGGTATTTCTCCATGTTTTCAATAAAAAAAAAATAGTTCTCCTTGGCTTTACACAAATAAGACAAACTTCAAATACTATCTAGTTAAACGAAAAGCCTTATCAATGACAAAGTACAAGTACAAATGAGGCTACAAAATACATTAAAAGCCCTAATTTTTTTAATATAGAAAGTTGTGATTTGTATCAAAAAAAGGTACTCTTAATTTAGATAACAAGAATTCCCAACTCAAGATCAAAGTTAATGATGTTTATCCTCTATGAGGTCGCATGTTCGAATCTTGTGGAGGCCAAACATTCCAAACCCTTGGGGACTCTAGAGGGTTTATCCGGTCGTTAAACTTTAGTACCCCAGAATTAGTCGAAATACGTCCAAGCTGACTCGGATATCTAGTTATCAAACCAAAATTGCAGTGGTGGGTTAGCTTGTTGTGCAATTCCTCTTTGAAATCTAAGGGATAAAATCTCAAGGGATAGCAAAAAAAAAAACCTCTGATTTGGGTGGGGGCACGTGACCCCACGTGCCCCTTATTGTGTCCGCCTCTGCATCCGAGCCAGAGTTGAAAGTTTTGAGGATTTCACGGCTAACTAGTTGCGGTTTTTGTCTTTCCCAATATATGTCACTGTTTTTGAATTCCAAAAAGATGTCTACTGTTCAATGGATGTTTCCATCTTTGTTTCAAATTCATGCCTGCATCGTTCCTTGTCAATTTGTTCCTTGTCAATTTCCTCATTTTATGCTGAAATAAAGATTTTGAATTCTTGGCCATAGAGAGTTATTTGGGCCTGATTTTGTTCGACCAGGCCAAACACAATCAAACAGCAAACTAGATTATGTACTCTCTCTTTTTTTAAATTTGTCAAGCATTTCATTTCACACCAGAGGCCTCTACCGATTGTTTTCCCCAATTCGGTGTTTGGACCGGTTTGGTTTCCCCAGATCCAGTGGGTGTGGTACGTGGGCGAATAAGCTTTATTTGCTTCGGTTTTGTTATGCTTTTTTTGTTTTTATTACGATTGGGCTATATTTTCATGGTTTGAGCTGGGGTTTCTAGTTGGTTCCTCTACTACTAATCAGTTGCAGACAGGATTCTTATGTCGACACCTCGTGTCAATTTGCCCTAGCATAGTATCCTTGAGCCCATAGTCTGATGCGCTTATCGCATACACTTGCTCATGTCTCCGATTCCTTAGTTTTGATTCAATCCTATTGTAGTGATGTAATCTCTTGCCCTTTGGTCTCTGTGATTATGAACTTCATATGTATCTCCACTAGCAACATTTCAATTGGTGCCCATGGTTGAATATACCAAAATATCAAAACTTTAGGGGGTTAAAATATCGTCTTGAAGAAAGCGATAGGGTCACACTCTTGGTGAAGCATCTCTTCCATCTCTTTCTTCTGTCAGAGATTTTATACAAATATACGTGCAAGCGGCACCAAATAATCATTTAGGATGCGTTACGTACGTTTATCAATCAAATATATATACAAGCTAGCGGCACCTCATGCAAAACAGAGAGGAGAGAAAGATTTATGTGAAATTGTAGTAACAAATAAAGATTTTGGCACATTGACTACACCTCTAATATTGACATTACAAAATAATTAAATGTTATAATCAAATGTTACAACATAATAATTATTTTTGAATCATCCAAAGCTAGTCTAACCGAGAGTAAATTTTTTTACTAATTTTTAAAGATGATGAATATTACCCTCCCTTAGATTTAATTAGGGGGTGTTTGGGAGCCTACTTTTTCTCTTTTCATTTTCAACTTTTTGCTTTTTTGACTTTTGGAATTATGATAAAAATGTATTTTATATTTGTTAGAGTATTTGGATGATACGTGTAGAATGCATTTTGTAACAAGAGTACTATTTGGGAGATATAGAATAAAAATGAATTATGGATTGACTTTTTACTATGTTGCCCCTGGTTATTAATAATGGTTTTCAAAATTGTCTTTTTTTTTTTTTTACGGTGCAATATTGAATTGAAATTTAGGAGTACTTTTATTTTTCTGATCTCAAACAATCAATTAGGACCACCTTAAAAAAATGAAGAAAAAAAACACAAAACCAAACAAGCGGCCAGATAGATTTTATCAAAGGAATTGTTGAACAGAAGCCAGTAAAAATTTCATCCTCTGCGAATGCAAGCCGCAATTGCAGCCATGGCCACCCACACAATCCTCTTCTCATTCACCCCATTCCAAATTTTGCTCGACCCAGTTGCATTCTCAAACCCTCATAATAACCCACAACTCCTCTCTCCATTCCATGGAGTTTTCCTCAATAAACTCACCTGCCAATCCGTTACCCTCGCTGCCACCACCCCGAAGCCCCTCACCGTCGTCGCCTCCGCTAAGAAGGTTCAAAACGAGGGCTTTGTGGAATTATCCCAAAAAAGAGAGGGTAGGGATGTTTTTTTGGCATGTCAAGATTCCAAAATGAGAAAATGAAAATTGAAAAGGCTCCTCTTCACTTATTTCTACATTTTATTTTAGCGTTTTATTTTAGAAACATGAAAATGGGAAATCCATTTTCCTCAAAACCCATTTTGCCTCTTTCAAGCCAAACACACAAAATCCAAAAAAGAAAAGTGAAAAATGAGAAAAGGGGCCATCCAAACACCCCCCTAGTGTTACTGATCTTCAAGCCAATCTATGCCCGTATCCGGAAGAGGTGCCACTGAGTGAAGATCCAAGTCACATAACATGTTTTCACTGGAGAACAAGAAGCTCTGATCAGAACTTGGATTTGAAGAGCTTGTGATAGTGCTAGTATCCCCTGTTTCGAGCCCGTTCTGATCGATATCACACAACGGTGCAAAATCATTGTGAAGCAAATCAGATAGAAACTTCTCATCCGCCTGATTGAAATCCATTACGAAATCGAGCGAATTATTTTCCATGGACGCAAATGGCGACACTTCATTGACAAGCCCCGGACCCGCCACCCGATCGCAAAAGGAGTCCTGGAGATTCTTCACCTCTGGGCTGATCAAAAGCTTGGTGCACCTCGATGCCTTGGTCCGGACTACAGATGATCCTGTATTTGGCTTTGGCTCATCAATTCTGGAACTCGATTTTTTTTCTCTGGCTTGATTACAGGGCATGTGGTTCGTGCCAGTACTGCCGCGGTGGCCTTGCACTTTTTTGCAAATGTTGGTGTTCCAATAATTTTTAATTTCATTGTCGGTCCGACCCGGAAGCCGTCCCGCTATCAAAGACCATCTGCATGCGTACGTATAGTCTGGTTATAAGTTATCTAAGTCGAAATACAATCCATGTAACATGTTTCCTTTAAGTAACGGCAGCGCAATAGTTTCGATTTAAGCACAAATTTCACTAGCGTTACGATTCACAGTTAATGAGTATGACAAGCATAGCACTCCGTTCGATTGTTAAGAAATTGATGTAGGAATATCGTTCTTGAGAAAAATTTAGTGAAGTAAAGGAAAATGAAAAGTATTGTTCTACACGTGTTCGTTTGATAAAAGAAATTTGTGAAAAAGTTAGATTGTGAACAACTGTGCAAGAGAGAGAGAGACCTGTTTCCAAGGAGGTTGTGGAGTCTAACGATGAGGTCCTCTTCATCACGTGTGATGTTTCCTCTCTTAATATCAGGTCTAAGGTAATTCAGCCAACGAAGCCGACAACTCTTCCCACATCTCTTGAGCCCTGCACTACTGGGAAGGTTTCTCCATTTTCCTTCCCCATGGAGTTTGATGTAATTTTTTAGAATTTCGTCTTCAATTGCAGTCCATGCCCCTCTGTTCAATCCTTCCTTTGCACAACAAGGCCTTCTACCCATCTCTCTCTCTCTCTCTCTCTCTCTCTCTCTCTCTGAGAAGTGTTTAAACTTAGCTCATATATATAGTGCTACTGCTACGTAATAAGGTCTTCCCCAAATGTTTCATCCATCAACGTGCTAAGACTGAAAAGCATAATATATGGAGTATAAAAGAAAGGGAATTGATATTCGCGCTCCAATATTTACTGCAGGCGCTCTACCTTTTTGTTTTTACACTGGCAACATCACAGTGTAAAAACAAAATATACACTATAAAAACAAAAAGGTGGAGCTCCTGCAGTAAATCTTGGAGCGCGAAAATCAGTTCCCTAAAAGAAATTCCGAACATGTAATTTTTACTGTAACTGTAATATATTTCGGTGTGTAACATGTACTGTAATTAACAAGAGCGGCCTCAGCATATTACTGTTTAGGCCTCAGCTTATTTGAGAGTATATCATATGCACCCTCATCGAAATACACCAAAATGTTATGAATTTATTACTAAAAAGTTACGAATCATATTGATAAAAAGTTACGAATTTTTAGTATTAAACTTACAGTACGAAATAAAATGTTATAAATTACCGGTCCTACAAATAATTTTTTATGAGATGATATAATATGAACTACACGATAGGTGCATATGGTACACGCCTTAAAGGGGGTGTATTGAAGACTTTCCCTTGATTCTATAGTGGTACAAATATATTTCACTGTAACTGTAATGTTTCTAGTCTCGTGTATTTATACTGAAGGGAGTAGGAAATTTAAATTATATGCGTTGTTTCGTTAATGGAAGCCAAAGTGATTCGATATTTGGTGGGAGGCCTGGGACCCTTGGTTGCATCAGCGTAATTTACCGCATTTTTTTAGGACACATGTAATTTTTTTCTACGTTCTATGTGTTTTGTTCGTTTCTTTAAAATTTTTGTTAGTTTTGCATTATGTTTTTTAGATTAATCATTTGTCTCGATGGGAAGAGTCTGAAAAATAAAAATTATAACCAAAAAAAAAAAATCACTAAAGACAAAAGAGTATCAAACAACTGTATTTTTTGTCTAAAATTTTGTTTTGTAGATACTTTTTCTAACATCGGTCCATTTTTTTATACTTTTTCGATTCGTCATCGAAAATTATGACGAAAAGCTAAACAAAAACTTATGAAAGCCTAAAAAAAAATTTAAAAATTTAGCTCATATATATATATACAAAAAACTTCAGGTAAGGGCGCCCTTAACTTGTTAAGATAAGGACCTCCCATTTTCCGATCGAATTTCGATGATCCAAGCGGCTCAATATCTTCAGAACGTGATTTTAAGGATATTTACGAAAAATCAGCAAAAAAAATGACCGGAAAAGGCTTCATCCGAGCAGTTTTTGTTTGTTTTTTATCGAACGGTTCAAATAAAAACTGCTCGAATAAAGCCTTTCCCGGTCTTTTGTTTGGCTAATTTCTTTTGAGTACCCTTAAAATCACATTCTGAACACATTGAGCCGCTCGGATCATTGAAATTCGATCAGAAAATAGGAGAAAAAAGGAGGTCTGTAACTTAATATGATAAGGACGCCCTTATATACTCCTTAGGTTTTCCCCACATGTTTCATCAACGTGCTAAAACTGAAAAGCATAAAAAATAAAAAATAAAAAATAAAAAATAAAAAGAATCCGAAAAGTAGTCTGAACTCTGCATGTGCAACCAAGAGAATAATACTCACTCCTTCCCATATTGTTTGGACTTTTTCGATATTCGCACCGTTGTTTAAACTCTTATATCTCTAAATTTATGATATTTTTTATAATTTTGAAAATTTTGTATTATAGATTTAATTGAGAACTATCAAACAAGATCCATATTACATATTGTTGGAAATTCATGTTAAAAGATACAAACGATTGAAAACTAACACAAATATCAAAAAAGTCTTAATAATATGGGACGGAGGGAGTATGATTTTGTTGTTTTCCAGATATTATATCAATGGTTTTGTGATCCTATAACGATGGGAACAACGTTGGCTCATTGGACTTTTACCTAGGATTGTCTAAAGGGAATATTGTTTTTTTGTTTTGTGGGGGGGGGGGGGGGGGGAACAGTAAAAGAAGAAAGGAAAATCACGTTGAATGCCAACTCAACTGCCCTTCCATGTAGCTGTCCTGGCTGCTTATGACTCCCCAGTCCCAAGCTAACTTTCTGACACCCTGGCCTCTTGAAAGTTTGTTGAAAATATCGCAGGACATATAAACCCGAAAGAACAGAAATTTTAATCGCATGCACGTAATGAAAAATATGTTTGGACTCATTTTGGATCCCACAAAAATCTAAAAAAATATCCATAAATTTTTGAATATTATTTTATGGGCCTCTGTAAAAAATCAGCTCCAACGGACATCGATAAGTATTACTTTTAGATTCGTAGAGCGAAACTGCTCAGTTCGCCCCTACGAATCCAAAAGTAATACTTCAGATATTTGTTGGAGCTGATTTATTTATAGGGTTCTATAAAATGATATTCAAAAATTTATCGATATTTTTCTAGATTTATGTAGGATTTGGAATGGGGTCAAACGTGTTTTTTCTTGCGTGGTTTCCTGCAAATCTTCTTTGTGAATGGCAAGGCTCCCGAAAGAATTAGGTTGACTTTCACTGATTCTGAACTCAGACTTGGTTGAATAATGCCCAGGTTAAAATTCTCACTCTTACTGGAAGTTAAACATACTCCTAAAACCACTCATACGTAGCGGGCCAAACCTTAGTTTTGGTCCCAACATAGGTGCGGTGATGTCTCCTACAAATAGTGGTGTAGTGTGAGGGCCGGGACAATACTCTCTGTGACGGAGGTGACAGGGTATATATCTCATTTGGTCATCCGCTCCGCGTGTGTGTACCAAGGCTACGCAAAATATAAAAAATTTATAATTACACAAAGTCTTCGCAAAATTGACACCAAATGTACGTAGTACTTCTCCATTAGATGCGTAAGAGCATGTACACAAGACTAGTTATATGTTACTTTATAACTATTTTACCTATTTTGGACACCAAAACAATCATACACCAGCCTAGGTAAACCATTAGCTATTATTCCTTTACTGAAAATGCTCTCCATTAGTACCGAGCAACTATTCATAGTTATTCATTAAAAAATTATTTTTTCTCTCTCCTCCCAACCACTCTCTCATTCTTTATATATTATTATATTATAAGATACTCTATATAGCAATTGAATAATATTTTATATAAGGATGGAGAGAATAATAGAGAGGATTGGTGTGAAGTTGAGAGAAATTTGAGTAGGTAAAATAAAAAAAGTAAAGTATGAATAGGTAAAATACCTCACACTTGGTGTACATGCTCTAATAGGTTTGGTTTGGTCCAGTTTAAACTTTTTTTTTGGGACTGAACCGGACATATGTTTCGGTTTGGCGAGGAGAATTTAGAATAATCATTGGGAAAACAGCAATGGCTAAAAGAATAGGGGTCCTGCTACATACATAGCAATCTGTGCACAGATTTCTTTGTGAGGTATTTGTGCACAGATTTCGTTGTGGGGTCCACCACGGATCCCACACAAATCATTTGAGTTGTTCATTAACTGTAAAACATTTTTTCAAGGGTCCCTGTAAAAAATAAGCTCAATCCAATACCTATTGACGCTTCATTTAACCATCTAACTTTTCATTCAGATTTTCGGATAATGACACATACAATCTGTGCACAGATTTCATTGTGGGGTCCACCACAGGTCCTACACAAATGATTCAAACCGTTTATTAAATGTAAAACATTTTTTCAAGGGTTCTCGTAAAAAATAATCTCAATCCAATACCTATAGGTGTTCGATTCAATCATATAACTTTTGTGTGTAGACTTTCTAAAAAGAATATATATAACCAGACGCCTTGTAATTGGCTCATTGTGCGTGTTAATTTTAGTCATTAACTAATGAATTACTAGTACCAATTAGTAGTTGTTTTATTTAGTGGCGGCTACAGTCAATGTACTTCGTGATTATTCAATTATGGGGCTCGGTTTAGGTCCCTATTTTAAGTGGTCCAATTTTTGTCCTTTATGGGAAAAAAAAGGAGTCCTAGGTATAAAGAAAATAAGCAAAGAAATTAAAAGTACCCACAGCATTCGGGGTGCGGCTACCATTTCCCAGGGCGGTTTACTGGTTTGGGGGAATGGATTGATGCAGGGGTGATAATTTTTTCTAGGCAAATGCTAGGTGATGCTCCTATGGCATGAGTTAAAGCACATTAAATGAGCTTAAAAAGTTGGACAACACCATCTTAACTTATGCAGGAAATTAATTAAATTGACAAATGAGGAGTTCTCCAACTATATGAATTAATTAATTGAAGCAGTACCAAATAATTATACGGTTAAATCTACACTTTTTGATAGGATTCATTTCCGGGTTTTTTTTTTTGCCACTTTTCTTATGTAGTTTGGCTTTGAAATTTAAATTCAAGGTAGAGTTCAGGTACCGTTTTTTTTTTTTTTTTTGGCTCTGTACTACTTATGTACTCCCTCCATCCATAAATAATGTTCGGTGTGCAAACCTAGACCTTTAAAAAGATGTATTTTTTAATAAAAAGAATCAATTTTTTTTACAAATCAATAAATACCAATGAGTTCTATTAAGTTGTGAAAAAATTTGGAATTTTTTTAATAAAAAATGCTTCTTTTTAAAGGCATAAATTTACGTGCTAGACATTTATTTGGGAACAAATGGAGTAGTTTGGCTTTAAAATTTAAATTCAAGGTAACGTTCATGTTTATCTTACGTCTTCGGATAAATTAATACAATAAGTTTATGTAATGTTTCAGGATAAATGACTTTTGGATAATATATATAGGGGGCCAACTGTTTGTAAAATGAATTAGTTTTTAATAAAGTTTTCTATTGACCTCATTTTTTGTCAGTGAGGTTGAGGAGGAGGATGTGTGGTAGTGGTCATCCCATAGTTTTATTACACTTTTATTCTTCTTTTCTATTTTTATGTAGTTTATCTTCTTTTAAAAAGAATACAAAGAAATAAATTTTACTTGCGGATTGGAGTACTATTGGAAAGTAAAAAAAACTCCAATCAATGATGCATTTAATGTTGCTTATTTATCCGAAACAAATGGTTATTGTTGATTACAAAACAGTTAATGTAGAGTATAG
>BPLS01000250.1:796609-813197 GCA_019656275.1 Rhododendron kiyosumense
ATATAATTTTTCGTACATAATATAATATATTATATTATTATATATAAATATTGTTTTATATATTTTATTTTATTTTCTTATGTAATAAATATATTATCTTCATGAATAAAACACAAGTTAAGTGTGTAGCTCAGTGGTTGTGCGCCCTTATAAGGTAAGGGAGGTCGGGGGTTCGATTCTTGGTAAAGGCATGTGGTTGGATTATTCTACACGCGCCACGTGGAGGATCCAGGTTGATCCACGTGGCGGAACAAAGATTGGGCCACGTGGCACCCAAAATTTTATTATTATTATTTATTTAGCATGACATTTGGCGACAAAAACGTTTTAGTCGGGGAAAGTTGTATTCGGCGACCAAAAGTTTAGTCGCCGTATGTAAATATGATTTTCCGAAAAGATTTAAATTAATTAGATTCGGCGACTAAATTTAGTCGCGAATACCTTTCGTGACAAAAGTCTTTTGTCGGGAAAAAAAAGCTTTGGCGACAAAAAATTTTGGTCGGCAAAAACTTTCCCAGACCAAGTGTCTCCGACCAAAGTGGCGACCAAAAATTTAGTCGCGGAAAGGTTTTGGCGACTATTTTTTTACTCGGCAAAAGTGTTTTTTCTTGTAGTGACTTTCTCTCTCCCTCGTCTCTCTCTCTCTCTCTCTCTCTCTCTCTCTCTCTCTCTCTCTCCTCACATTCCTGTATCGTCTCAAAAATCTCAAACCAATCCAAATTGGGACACTTCCGGCGGAGTTCATCCTCAATCGACCACCGTCCACGCCGGAAATCCTCCTAAATTGACCGCCGCTCACCAGAGACCCTCCCCGTCGATGTCCTGCTGCTGTCTGTTCCTCGTGAACACATCCAGCAGCACAGCCAATTCCTCCCCGGAAGCTCGTTGACTCCATGCTCACAACACCAGTTACCGCCGGATCTAGGAACGAAGACTAATGAGGGAGGAGAAGTTTCAAATTGGTTTTTGAGATATCACCGCCAACGATAAATTTTTGACGCGACTGTAGGAGTGTATTTTTGTCCCCTAATGCCCAATTGTCCTGGTAACTGTATGGAAAATGTTGATGGACTAATTATGGCATTGAACCCTATACTATGTCCTCCTCACTAAAGCTCCCATTATTCAACCCCTAATGTGTAAATCACAAAAAGTTAAGTCTTAATTTGTAAAAAAAAAAGAATATTGCAAGTTGCTAGTTAATTCACCGATAAGTTTGTAGAAGTGATTTCGAACAAAAAGGAGAAGGTGAAATTTTAGTTTGCAATTGATATTTTTGGTAAACATATACTCCCTCCGTCCCATTTTCATTGTCCTTTTTTGATATTCGTGCAGTTTTCAATCGCTTATATCTTTCAATATGAATCTCCAAAAATATGCAATATGGATATTATTTTATAGATTTCAATTTGTTCTATAATACAAAGATGTCAAAATCATGAAAAATATTATAGATTGAAAGATATACGCAAGAGACAAAAAAGTAAAAAAGGAATAATGGACAATGAAAATGGGACGGAGTGAGTATTTGTAATTCTTTGTATGAATAGGTAACTTTCGTGAATCAATAATTCTAAAACTACATCCGATCACACACTCACACATTGACACTCACATGAGAGGTAGGTCCTGCACATCTCTCATGTGTAAAAAGGTGTGTGTTTGGGTGTGATTCTAGTAAAGTTGAACCTATGACATTTTTGGAGAATAAATTCTCTCCACAGGGGAGGAGAAGTGGGCTTTTCCTCCAAACTAATTTTCTGCTGCCACATCATCAAAAGTACAAAACCAATTGTAGAATCACATGTTGTGATTTGGACTCACTCTTAATTGGGAAACCAACTACTCCTTCGGTAACAACATGTGTTCCAATTTTTAGAAATTGAAGGATAACATATGACTAAAAAAATTAGGGAAATGATTTTCACACTCCCCTTTTTACAATTCACCTTTTTTTTGTGTGGTCTTTATTCACTAGAATTTACTATCTTGCCATTTATTCAATACACTTTTTTACATATTCAAGGACACTATTTTAAATTCGGGTTGATAAAAACAAAAAAGAAAGTGTGGATGGTTAAAAGGTAGTGTGAAAATCTTTTTTCAAAAATTAAGTGCTCTAATTTTTAACCCATTTGAACCGTTGCGAAAATCTTATTTTTCTAATCATATTATTCCAAATGGTTATAGTTAAATTTTGTCTCTAAGACTCTCATAATTAAGTTTTTGCTCCATAGGGTCCCAAATAAAGAACAGAAACTTAATTATGACGGCCTTAGAGATAAAATTTAATTATGACCCTTTAGAATAATATGATCAGTAAAACAACATCTTCGCACAAGTTTAAACGGATTGAAAATTGAAATACTTAATTTTTAACCCTATTTTTTAAATATATAAACAATCTAAAAAAATTAAGCGCTTCAATTTTTAATCCATTTGAACCACTGCGAAAATCTTATTTTTTTGATTATATTATTCTATAGGGTCATAATTAAATTTTTTTTAAGGCTCTCATAATTAAGTTTCTACTCTATAGGATCCTAAATAAAGAGCAGAAACTTAATTATGAGAGCCCTAGAGACAAATTAATTATAACCTTTTAAAATAAAATGATCAAAAAAATAAAATATTTATAGCGGTTCAATCGAGTTGAAAATTGAAACACTTATAATTTTCTTAATCATATGTTATCCTTGAGTTTCTGGAAATTGGTACACTAGTTTTTACTGGAAGAGTAATTAGTTTAACCCTAGTTTAAGAGTCCAAAGCACAGCACGTGATTGTACAATTAGTTTTGTACTTTTGATGACGTGACGGCAGTGAATTGATTTGGAGGAAAGCCCACTTCTCCTCCCTCCCCTGGCGGCGAGAATTTATTCTCTATTCATACACAACTTGTTTACAAAAAAAAAAAAAAAAAAAGAGACAATCAAAATATTTAGAACAACAAGAAATTGGGGCACAAAATCCCCACGTGATAAAAATGGTCATAATCAACTGTGTTTATTAGAAATGGGCCTATAGTTGAACTCTAGCATAATTGGCATCTTCTGGTCTTCTCTTAAAAGAAGAATAGAATTCGAGATCCGTTGTGGGCGATTAAAGTTTTAGGACTATGGATAAATTCTGAAATTTCTTGTGAACTAATCTATTATTAACTCTTTCACTAACCTCGCTGATGTGTACAATGTAAGCCGAACAAAAAAAAAAGTAGAATCCAGTTTTGTTCGTACAATATTGCCAATTTGCTTGTAGCTGGTAGCACAGGTCTGTTTCTGGGTAGTCTTTGTTGATCCACACAGTTCTGAGAAACCCCCCGTCTTTCTTCTTCTTCTTCTTCTTCTTCTTTTTTTTTTGTGATTCGGAATATCAGAGAAAGCCCATCTCACAGCCACTAAAACTACGAATCAGTACGTCATTCAACCACACTAGCATTTGCCAAAGGTATTATGACCCCTTCGTATGTAACATGTTTGTATAAACATGTGCATCCCGTTTTAAGTGGTCCTGCTTAGAATCTTGTAACGATTTCACGATTAATGAAATTTTTTTTTCTATTATAAAAAAAATGGGACCCGCTAGTAGACGGTAAGTTTATGTCTCTAAAGATTAGTTGAGGTGCACATAAAGTGACCCGGATCCCTGTTAGTGGATTTAAGTATATATTATAATCCTCTTATGCCGCGCTTGATTGATTAGACTACTATCGTATGAGGGATGAGCGTATCTAACATGACTATAGTGAGGAAATATGTACCAAATTTCCCATTCTATTAGCTGCACTAGAAGAACCCTGGGTCAATAGGATATTGTCTAAATGAACCTGACAGTACGTGGAACCACAAGCACGCGAGTATAGCCTCAGTTCACTCCCTCGAAAAACATGAGTTACACTTGAGTTATAACCAAAAGGATTAACTCTATGGAGTTGTAATCGTCGTCACGTACCAACCATGGGTCATAAGAAGCGTAAAACCATGGGTCATAAGAAACGTTTGATCTGGTGTTCAATTCTCACCCGAGTACTATTAATCCCCATGTTAGACCATTCTAGCGTGACTTTGTCCTTATTTTAAATGGGTCTCCTGTTAGTAGATAGTGGAATTGGTTGTCTCAACTAGTTAGTGGATACCCAAGTTGTCAAAGAGCAAAACAACCAAACTGGTTGTATTGACAGGTTCAATCTCGTCTGTTTTATCGGCCAGGTTAGATCAAATTCATCCCCCATTTCAGCAGTCCAATTTTCCCTCACTAACCACACACTATGCAACGGGGAGCATAACACTAACTTGTAACATCAACAAGAACTACACAAGCGAAAAGAAATGCCGTACAGTTTTATATAATATCCAAACCAATTTTTACACAGGACTTGATCCAAGTCCTAAGATGTCATAAACAGACTGTTGAGAATATAAATAATAAAGTTTTCCGTCTCTCTAAAGCTTTTAGATGAGTTCGTGGTCAACAATCTAATATGGTATCAGAGCAGGCAATAGATCATGGGTTCGAAACTCACCGCCTACCTAATGATTTAAATTTACACGTGTTTAGCCCGCTTATGGAGGAGAGTCTGACTACACGTGAAGGAACGTGTTGAGAATATAAATAATAAAGTTGTCCTTCTCTCTAAAAGCTTAAGTTTTTAGATGAGTTGGTAGTTAACAATCTAATACAGACTGAGTACCAAGTTTCACGGTACCTATATACAGAACTATAAATGTCTACGGAACCAGCAGAACTTCAACCGCCTCTTAACTCCATCGGAGGTCTTTTCGAAAGCACGGTGGAATTGCTCCAAATAAACCTCGACAATGATAAAAATTTGTGGCAATAGATGGGGTGGATTCTACAACAAGGTAGTACATAAAAGATTCGCAAAGTAATGCTCTCGGGGAATCTTCTTTGATTTCTTGAATCTACTCCCAAGAAGACTAGCCAGTATGGAAGGGGCCTCACCGTACGTAGTCTCATGCATCTTGCGCACAATGATATAATTGTCCATAATCATCAGTTTTAACAGACTTCTGCTGCTCGGAGAAATTCAAAATCAATTATAAGCATTCGTCCTATTACAACAAAACTCTAGGAAAGCGCTTTTCTGGTATGGGGAGAGAGGTGACATGACGTCATTTCTCAAGAACCAAACAAGTTGAGAAGTAGGGAAAAGTGGCAAAAATAAAGTGAAATATGCAGTAATTTCAGAACACTTCTGCAGAGAATGATAGAATTCTATCTGGGGTATGGGGTTTTTATGCAACTCTTCCCTCTCTAATCTCTTTGCGTTGTGTGAAACGATTTATATTCTCTTGTCGCCGTAGATATAAGAGGCACCATTACCATGAAATATACTAGTTTCTTAGTTTCATTCATCTGTTGTCAAAATATAAATGTTGCAACTACAAGGTCAATCCTAATTAGGGGTGGGGTGGGATGATTATCCTAAAATTAGGCTAGAGGACCTTCAAGATTATTTTTTAGTCCCCAAAATTTTAATATATATATATATATATATATATTATAACGGGCAATCTTGAAATTATTTAAAAGTGGGGATGAAAATATAATTGTTCAAAAAGCGTCAGATAGAAACTTACGAGGGATGAGGTTTGAGGATGGGTATTTAAAAACTCCATTAAGAAATAGGAAAAGTGCATGAAAAATTTAAAAAAAAAAAAAAAAAACGAAAAATCATTTTTCTGTACATTCATTCCAGACGTGACCTCGCAGGACCATAATTGAAATTTTCTATTTGTGCACTTAAGCTCGGTGAAAACTCATCCTATATTCTCTTAGCCAATCGACTTCGATTAGATTAAACAGATATGTTAGAATGCCCTCATGAATTTAGTTACACAATATTACTCTCTGCGACCGCTAGCTCTAACAACATATATGCAGGTGTGATGTCGAATGCCATAAAAGACTTAATCGAAACACTCCCTAACACCAATTAGTTTTAACAGAGATGGTGAAAAAACAATACTCCAACAAGATCGACCCAGACAGAAACATGTTCACAAAAAGAAACATGTTCACTAGGACACCACCATTATATCCGAACAACAATGGTAGTTGACATACAGAAAAATACACATTAATACACTCTGGGTGTTCCAGTTTCTTATTAAAAGTTCTTTTTGAAAAAGAAAGTAATTTTAAGTTCAAAAATTATGTGTTTACGCAAATAATTTTTCTACCAATATAGATCGTATTTGATAGATCTCATTGATATCTTTTAAACAGTGCAAAAAAAAATCGAAAAATTATTTTTCATTTTCATAATATGTGAATTTGAAATTACCTTTTTTTTGAAAAGAAACATTTAGAAAAAAAACCGGAACGGGTAAATGAGTTTCTACACGATGACAAAATCTACATTAATGCAATATGTGTGAGGCAAGAAATTTTTCCATGCCAGATGGGTACCAATGTAGCCGTGCCCACATGTTGCCCAAGCAGTCCATTCGGGCCATTTAGACGTGTGTTGGATGGCCCAAATTAAAACCCTCTCTCTACTCTCATCCCACCACTCTCTCTCCAAATCCGAGCCGTCCAAAATCGAAAAGAACGACCCAAATGCGCCGAGCAAACACCATGTGATATCCACCCGGCACTGAAAAATTTCTCGTGTGGAGTTCCCACCTACCTGAATTTATGCAATGCAATTGTGTCTTTTTTTTTCTTTTTTTGATCCGAATGCAATTGTGTGTCGATCACACTGTTTTAAGTTTATGTGGCTCAAATGCAAGCACGCACGGACGAAAGCCACGAAATTATCAATGTACAAGGGCACATGGAAGTGAGTCAATAAATGTCTAGGAGAGATGATTATTCACCGGGGACACCGTCATTGTCGGTATCTGAAACAACTCCTTTTTTAATTATACATTAGGGTGGGCTCTACACACTTTATTTTGAGTACTTCCATATCAATATGTGATAGAAAGGGGATCTTGGCGATGTCCGTTGGGTGTAATTTTTTCAGTTATGATACGAACATAGTTTTATGTACACATATTATGTACATACATTTTGTGAGGCTTATATCAGATTCTACAAAATAATCTAAACAGCTCATCTTTTCTAAAATACATTTTTGAGGATTTTCTTAAAAAAATCAGTTACAACAGATATCGATAAGAACTTTCTCAAAAATGGTAGGGCGAGTCATTAATTTTGTTTTGCCCTATGATTTCTGAAAGTCATTACTGATATCTGTTGGAGCTGATTTTTTTTAAAGAACCTCGCAATAATATTTTAAGAAAGATAAGCGATTTGGATTATCTTTGTGGGACCCGATATAAACCCCAAAAAAATATGTGTGCCTGATATGTGTACAAAAATATGTGCAAGTAGCACGGGAATTTTCTAAGCAGGTAGTCCTATTTTATTTTCCTTTTGAAATGGCAATGAGTCCAGTTCATCACAAGGCAACATTTGTCAACACCCCAACCAAAAGTTTGAAAAAACAACACTAAAGGCAATTCAATTTTTATACCGCTTGATGTCCAATTAAACTAATTTTGTCTGTAGGACAGCTTTCAAATCTCCCCTTATCTACTATCCTAATCCAAGCTACTTATTAATTAAACCGGTCCTTTCATTTGGCAAGAGAAGTTGAGCTTAATACGAATGGATGCTGGTATGATTGTGATGTGGCGCCCAAGACGGGAATTATAGGAGTGAAAATCATTTTTCAAAAATTAAGTGCTCTAATTTTTAACCTGTTTGAGTCGTTGCGAAAATCTTATTTTTCTGATTATATTATTTCAAAGGGTTATCATTAAATTTTGTCTCTAGGACTCTCATAATTAAGTTTTTGCTTTTTAGGGTTCCAAATAAAGAACAGAAATTTAATTATAATAGCTTTAGAGATAAAATTTAATTATGACCCTTTAAAATAATATGATCAGTAAAACAATATTTTCGCACCGATTTAAACGGATTGAAAATTAAAATAACTCTATTTTTTAAATATATAAACAGTCTAAAAGAAAAGTGCTCCAATTTTTATGCCCCCAAATCATGGGGTATGTGTATTCCTGAATCCATTCATTTGTCTGAATTATTTGCAGTAGTCGATCTGTCACACATGCTCAACCTTAATGCTATATATGCCCCCTAAAATCCGACAAGTTTGACAGAGCTGGTTTGGGGTAAAGTCTGGAATTAAAGCTACCACTTTAGGCCTATCGCTCTAGGCTCTAAATTTTGACTAGTTTTGGAAAGCTACCACTTTAGGACTACCGCTCTAGGCTCTAAATTTGAGAAAATGGCGATCCGGGACATATTTTAATAATTAATTTCCGTCAAAAACAAGTTAAGAATATTTGTTAATGCTGAAAAAGTCCTTGGCGGGTATTAATTATCAAAATATGTCCTTAGCCGTCATTTTCCCACTAAATTTTGACTAGTTTTGCAAGCCTTAGTTGTATAAGAGCAAGTTTATCAATAATTATGTAAAAAAAACTTGTAAACAGTGCATATTTTTTATTTTTCCTTTCCTATATTCAAATATATATTATTTCTTTCTCCAACAGTGCACCAAAGTACAATTTAAAAAAAAAAGAAGAAAGAGGAAGAGAGAGGGATGGAAAGAGGAGAGAGAAAATAATGTTAAAAATTACATACCTGATGAACAGTGGATAGGTAAAAATGGCTAAGCACTATTCATAAATGCATTTTACCTCTATGTTTACCTACTCTACTGTAAGGGTACTTTTCTCTTTTTGGTGAGCTAAAATAGCTATAAAGCTATTTTGGCTTTGCTGGTAAACTAACTCTAAGAGCAAGTTTACCAATGCTTTGTCAAAAAAACTTGTGAACAGTGTACATTTTTCATTTTACCTACTCATATTTCTTTCAACACTACACCAACACTATCTATTTAACCTACTCTCTATTAAAATATACATTCTTTCAACCTTTTTCTTTATCCTATTATTATAATATAAGAGAGAGAGGGGGAGAGAAGGAGAGGAAACAATAAAAAAATGAGTTGCTTATGAATAGTTGTAAGCTATTTATAGCTTACAACTGTAGATGGATCTAAAATACCTATCCATTTACCTACTCTGTTGCATGGGTACTTTTCTTCTTTTTGTGAGCTAAAATAGCTTTATAGCTATTTTAAACAAGCTAGTAAACTTGCCCTAAGGCCTATATAAAAGTGCGGTCTTTATAAAAATCAAGTCTACTGGTTTAAAATTATTCAAGGGCCCGATTCAAAATAAGGGCCAAGTGAAAAGGTCTAAATGTAAGATAATTCAATGTCGTATTATGCAAGTCTGGAAGAATATTTCTAGAAGACGAGCTTTCCAACATTGGTGGGAGGTACTTATGTTCCTAATTGAAAGTCTTGAAGGAGTTTCACCAAAACAACTAATAATGCTCATTAATGTGCTTGTTTACTTGAAAGCAAATAATAATAGTTGTTTTCCAAATATTGCATGGATCGCCAACGTCAAAATTGTTTACTATTCCGTTTATAGTTGCCTCAGGGGAAATAATCTTTTTGAAGTTAATTGATAAAAAGCTCCTTTGGTCAATCATGTCACAGGGGAGATCAAATGGATTACTGTTAGCTACTCACTCCGTTCCAATTTTATTGTCCATCATCCTATCCTAACCGGCTAAAAAACTAATTATAACTTTTAATTGGTAATACCGATTATATGCAATATGGATCTTGTTTGATAGATCTCAATATGCTCTTTTAAACAGTGTTTTCGAAATCACTTAAAACATTATAGATTGCGAGATATAATTAATTGAAAAGTGGCAAAGACTCCCAAAAAGGACAAAAGAATTGTGATGGAGGGAGTATTGAAAAGACTAGGGTGGAAAACTTGATTATGCAAGTTCAACTTGTACATGTGCTGCTAAAAATATGAGAAGAAGAATGTTCAAATGTTAGTTCTTGAGATATTATAATGAGAATTGATATTCACACTCTCTTCTTTGTTTTTTAGCAAAGAAAATAAATACATTTTCAACAATTAAAAATAAAAAAGGGAATGTGAATAACAAAGTGTGAACATCAATTTCCATAATGAGAATTGATATTATAATAGTTGTTGATTTTGGGTATTTATGCTCTCAAATGCATGTATGTATCTATATGATCCAACCAATTTTTCGGTTTCTTCAATAGTCGACATTAAATTGCTAATTCAAACATAATTAAAGGAACTTAAAACTTAACACTAAGCGCAGGACCCGCTTTGAGATTTATGCGGCCTAAAGTTAACTTGATAAGCACTTAAGCCAGGTTTGATAAGTGTGCTGGATTACATAGGATTAGTAAGGAGGTGGGATTGGTAAGAAGATGGAATTAGTAATCCCAAGTGTAATCCTAGGTGAGTGTTTGATTGTGTAAGGATTAAATCATGAGATTGTGATTACCAATCACAATTCTTTGTTTGCTTGTAACACCAAGGGATAGGATAACAAATTGCATTCTCCAATCATACCCATGTGTGAAAAACCTGGTCTATTAAATTGCAAGGAAGTCTCACTAACAAATTGCTTTTTTCAATCATTTTCGGACAATTTGCATTTTTTTCATTCCAATCAATTTCCAAATTCTTATTTGGACAACAATCCCTGTATCATTGATCGGTTCATTTAGTTGATTTTTTTTTAGAATTTTACGACAAATAAGGCACCTACATAATTTATAGAGGCCACTAGATACTTTAAGGCTACAAATGCATGCAAGAGGTCCATCTTCTCATCTCCTTCATGATTATTCATCCATAATTTTTTCGCGTTTGTTAATTTTGGGCCTAACTTGTGGGGATTATTGATTCGTCTCGTCAAAACGAATCAAAAAAGTAAAAAATTGACTTTTGCCCAAATATTTTTGAAAATATCCAAGATAAAGCCCAAAGAACCAACTTTTGGATTTTTTCTTAGATATTTTGAAAAATATTTGGGTAAAAGTATTTTTTTTATTTGGATAAAAGTATTTGACAAACACTGTATGTTGCATTATAGAAGGCAAAAGCCATGGACTCTGAACATCCTTTTTTTATTTATCATACATTTTTAAGTACGAGGAGTCCTTTTGCGTACAGGTGGGTGAGTAATAAAGGGTACTATTGGTATAAACAGAAAATAGCATGGGCAAAGAGGTCATTTTGCATCAAAGAGCTTGGCATAGGATTAGTAATACCTAGTGGGAGGTGGTATTAATAATCCCATGAATTGGGAGGATTGGTAATCCCATGGTATTACTAATCCCAACCTATATTGTGCAATCAAACAAAGATTTAAAGCGGATCAAAAAAAAAAAAACAAAGATTTAAAGAAACTATAGGATTAACAATCTTATCCCAACTCCTAACTCACTTATCAAACATGGCCTTAGTGTTAAGTTTTAATTAGTACCTTTTCAAAGATTAATAAAATCGTTTTTGCTGAGCAATAAAAAACCAAAAATATTATAATTTATTTATTATAAACTATACAGGAATTCGAAGAAGAACAGATCTCATGAAAAAAATTGAGTTGTCGTCGTTAAACTAGGCTGAACAGATTCTTATTTTGCTCCTCACTCCTCATCCTATAGAGTACTCACTCATAGCCATCAAGGGACTGTTCCCCTTCCCTCTCAATATTAAATCGTGAACTACTACTACATACATACGTACCCATTACAAATTAATATCACTTTCCGTCCAACTTGCATGTTTTAAAGAAGCACGTTGGCATTTGACCGTAGTTGAATATATAGATTAATCTAGAACAAACTACAGTAATTCATGCATATTAATTCTTCATTGACGTAAAATTGACCAAATAGTTAGGACTGAAACCATGACATATATATTTTGCTGTTAACTTTGACAAGTAATTGAACCAACCTTTTTGCAAGTACTAATAATTTATTAACAAAATAATCGCATACCATACGCGTGTGTGGATATATATTACTACTAATTAAACTGGGTAATAGGGTGGCTACTACTACCAACTTACCAAGTCTGATAACTAACTAATTCGTTAGGTGGAAAGAAACGTTTGAATGTTTCGATCGAACTTCTCACAAAAAAGCCATCAGGTCAACAACAATATGATTAGGATTGTGCATTTTCCAAAAGGCCAATTATTGGGTACTCCCAGAGTACCATGCACGTGGCATTGTCAGGTGGTACTACTAACAAATAAAAGATTGCCACGGCACGATGTGGATCACTCCTTGTCTTTTTATTACAAAACAAAAGTGAGTTATGATTATATTGTTCCTATTACATAATTTGTCGTTACTTAAATGCTTGAGGTTGAGAGTTGGTGAGCTATGGTGATGCGGCTTTATTTATGTTTATGTTTGGATTTGGTGTTTGCTTTATAGAAACCCATTTCTTTGTTACCCACCTACTAGAAGAGTGCATGGCATTTTTAATTGGTAAATAAAATGGTAAAGTAATCTAGTTCGGAGGCCTGAGTCCGACATTGTAATTGTAGTTGATTTGTGCAGGTTGTAGAGCAGATACTTTATTCTCGTTGTTTGTTTTGGCTTATGGACCAAGCAGTTTATATTTGTTTCCTTAACGATAGAAATTGCGTTTTTTCCGGGGGGAAAAAATCTTGTGTGTATGAAATGAACTAGAGTTTCATTTTGGGCAGGCCAGATGGATATATATAGTGATCAAAAAAAGAACACTGGAGTTTCCAATATGGGCTTGTGCTGAACTTAGTGAATCAGTAGCCCAAAGTATAATTCAGATCGAGTATATATAGGCTTTATGTACTTAGACCCCAGTCACATCGATTGTACAATAATTGGTTGGGCATAGAGCAATACCGTATCAGACAGAGGCAGCAAGTTTGTGTCCAGTGCATTTGTTTTTGTGTGAAGGAAATGGCACATGCAAAGACTTTTCTGTCACGGATTCTGAATTATTGAGAAGTCATTTCATTTCTGTCATGAATTGTGTGAAGTAGTATTTGTCTATTTTGCTTCTCATTAAATCTTATCACGACTCTCTTTTTTTTTCTCTCTCTCCTTTTCTCACTATGGAAAAAACCTCTGCGGCTAGGCCTAAAGTCCAGTAATTGTTTTCCAGCTAATCTATCTAATATTCCTTTAATCTGAGAAGCTATGTTTAGCACATTTCCAGGTTAATGTTTTTTGTTAATTTTCCGCTAAAGTTTTTGTACTTTCAATCGCTACTGTGCTAGATCTAGGATAATGACATTAATTGTTGTACGCAAATTGGAGGGAGGCGGCAAAAAATATGTGCTAGATTGAATAAACCTCTAAGAACAAAATCATGCTAGCACAGTTGGTTTGTCTGACCCCTTACTTCAGTGGAGGCAGAGGTTCGAACTCTAAGAGGGGTGTGGTTGAGTTCAAAGTTATGGACAATGTCTGAATCTTCTGTTGATGACTATAACATACTAACTGTCCACGAATCTCCGATGATGTATGAAGTGTGACCAAAAAGAAAAAAGAATATACCTCTAAGTATAGTTATAATCTACGCAATATATTAGAGAAATGCTTCAAGAAAAACAAACTGTGTATGAATTTACGTATGTATATGACCCTACTGTGTACAAATCCTAAGTCGATGATTGCACGTCAATCTTATTTCGAGCGATTGATCTACCATGGAAAAACAAGAAATAGGACAAGTTTTGACAACATCGTACATCGACGTAGATGTGCAATTCAGTCTCAAGAAAAAAGTGAAATTCCTCTGAGATAATGATAGGTTTCAAATCTCCCCTTATCTGTTATCCTAATCCAAGGCTTCCAAGCTACTTATTAATTAAACTGGTCCTTTCATTTGGCAGGAGAAGTCGAGCATAATACGGACGGATGCTGGTATGATTGTGATGTGGTGCCCCAAGGCGGGAATTGGAGGAGTGTTCAAGAATAGTGTGGGTGCGTGGATCCTGAAATCCTATAGAAAAATTACTTATAGAGGACTCACTATCATTTTGGAAAAAGGCATTGCTAATGTCAAAATGGAAACGGCCGGATTCTTTATTGGCGGTGAGACTTCTTCATGGAGATACATACTGCCATTGCCAAGTCTGTATGAATTTCCAAATTACCAAAAAAAAAAAGTAATGGCGTTTGTAACACAGTTTGGGCCGAGTTTGTGAAGTTTGATTTGTCACTTCACAAATTATGAGTTCGACCTTAAGATATATATTTGCCATACGCACCAACCAACATGGTCTGTACTCTAGTTTATGTTTGATACATACTGAAAAATTGGTGCGAGTAGTGGACTTACCGAAATCAAGAAAACGACGTGAATCTGTCTTGTATTTTTATTTTTTTTTAATGTTTTGCTTGATTGTTCTTCATGCGATTGTGTGTATACGGCTTTTGGTCAAATGCATAATACATCTAACAAACAATAAGAGATTTTGATCCCAACCGTTCATGACGTAAAGCTCGTCGAGAACTTCATTATGTCAAAAATCATATTAAGCGAACACTAATTAATATCTGATCGGGTTGATTTTTTTTCCACTAAAATGGGTTTGATCAAGTATGGCCAAATTCATTACATAAATTCACTCCAATTAGGTATTATTTAGTATCCGATTAACATGATATTCAGCATTGCTAAAATTCTCGACGAGTCCTACGACATGAAGGGTTGCAATCATAAAAGTAAAAGTGAATCCGGCATGGGCCGAATTCCCAAAAATAATTGTCCCAATTATCGCATGCATCATGTCAGTCCCAAATATCGCATGCATCATGTCAACTAAGAAAAGGATGTGTCAAAGATGAGGTTAACTACGTTTCCGGGCAAGTCATGATGAAGACAGTAACAACACAGTCTCTTTCTAGAAACAAATGTGCCAATGCGTATATGCATGTGTTGCACGCACATGGAGACAAACATACATGATTGAGATGCATTCAGTTTGACGTAATGCGTGGCGTATGTAAATTCAATTACTAATTTATAACGTCCACACACATTTAGGCTCCATTTATTTTAACGTAAGATGTTTTACCTATTTTTCAGTATTTAGTTGTGTAAAAAAATAGAAAAACAACATTTTACATGTAAAATATTTTTCATCAATTAAATAAAAATGATTTACCCCTAAATCTTTCGTAAGTTATTTTTCGAAATGAATCCGTTGCCTTGTACTGCAATTCTCATTGCTCAGTTTTTTTGATCATCAGTCCTGAACCACATACAATTCCAATATTTTTAGATCTTTCCACCGTTTAAGCTTCTTTCTCTCTCTACACTATTTTATTGATTTCTAAAAATATTTTCAAGTGCCAACCAAATACCAAAAAATAAAAGTTTGAAAGTTTTCTGAAAATATATTTTACATTGAAATAAACGGAGCCTACACAAATACACAAACTCCTCTCACAAGAGGAGTGGGGCCCACACACAACGCAAGAGGAGTGGAGCCCACACACACTACATGTAGTGTGTGGGGGCCCCACTGAGGAGTTTGTGTATTTGTGTGTGCAAAATGTGTGTGGTTGTAGCACCGGTACAATTGTAAATTACACATTTTGGAGTTCATGAAGTCTGATTTAGTTTAATTTGTCGGTTCATAAACTATGAAGGGATTTGCTCTTAAGATATATATTTTGCGATAATTAAGCAGCAGCTAGCCAACGTAGTCTGTACTCTCTCCTGCGGCTGTGTTTGATAAACAGTAACACTACAGTCACCGACTGGGGGTCGGTGACCGGCCACCGATCGCGTGGGGTCCATTTCGGATCCCACATGAATGATCTGAGCTGCTCAATAATTTTAAAAAAAAAAAACAAGTGGGCCCCGTAGAAAATAAGCTTAATCTGATTAATTTAAAAAAAAAAAAAAACAAGTGGGCTCCGTAGAAAATAAGCTTAATCTGATATGTGTACGTACTCGATCCAAACTTTCCAAAATCAGATGATCCGAGCCATTCAAAAATAAAAGTTTAGAACGAGCACATACACACATCAAATTGAACTTATATCTCGGGGCCTCTCATTTTTATTTTAAATTATTGAGCGGTTCAGATCATTCATGTGGGATTCAAAATGGGCCCCACATACGGTCGGTGGCCGATCACCGACCGTCTCAGTCGGTGACTGTAGTGTTTTCGTTTGATAAATACTTAAATCGTTGTATGTCTCGTGCTTAGTTTCTTCTTCTTTTGCGAATTGGGTGTATGTGCCTAATTTCGGCTCAAATCCACAGTGCGTCTAACAAACAGTAAGGGATTTTGAACAACAATCTATATATATAATAAGGAAGGTCTGGGTTTGAATCCAATAGACAACTAACGCTCAGATTTGTCTCCTATATAAATCTACACCCTCCATTCTATAATGGCAAGCCCGTAAATACAAAGACTTAATTGGATGAAAGTATACAATGACAGATTTTGGTAATGGTAATAATATTCACGGGACTTTATTGGAAGGTCTGGGTTTGAATCCAATAGACAACTAACGCTCAGATTTGTCTCCTATATAAATCTACACCCTCCATTCTATAATGGCAAGCTCGTAAATACAAAGACTTAATTGGATGAAAGTATACAATGACAGATTTTGGTAATGGTAATAATATTCACGGGACTTTATTGG
>BPLS01000250.1:813207-825556 GCA_019656275.1 Rhododendron kiyosumense
CAAAGACTTGATTTTTTTTTATATATATAAAAAAAAGACTTGATTGACAAATACTTAATTCACGGGAAGTTTTTGAATTTTTTAATGAACAATTTTTGTTAATGAATGATTGCCAATTATTGATAATGAAAGCTTGATTGGGTTTTGATTCTCATTTTCAGTTTTGCTAAATGCATTTTTGGTAAGTTTGAACAAGTAAATGTGGGAGGGATTTTTGACATTTACAGAAGGATTAAAATGGTATGTTTGGTACTCAAAATCACAGAATAGCCAGCGACATATTTGAAAAGAATTAATGAAAGGAAACCTAAAATACTCATTCCGATTAAAAAGAAAACATTTGGCCCTTCTAATTAAAATTCAATTCGTATATTATCTCCAAACATTTGAAATCTCATGATTTATGGGATCGGTTATAAACTGAAAAGGAGAATACGTACATATATGGTAATCCATATATAATTGAAAAGTAATCCATAGCAATTGATTTAGCCTTTTTACTAGAGAATGGAAATCTGAACCAATAAAATCTGCCTGTTAAATATCGAAATATAAACAAAGCAAACCAAAAATGGATGGTTCCGTGAGTAAAGTATATCATTTCAAAATGGATGGTTTAAACATGAATAAGTATATCATTTAAACCCTTAAAATTAAATTGGTAAATCAAAAATCTTAATTTTAAACTAATTTTGTTTCCTTATTTCCCTAATCTTATAGGACTTTATTTTGAAACCTGCCAGATAACCTTCAATCACTATCACTAATCAATTTCATTCCCTATTCATAATAGGACTCTTAATCTATATCCCATGATTTCCAATCTAATAGCATGATTTGCGCTTCCCAAAAATATATTCCCAAATATACGAGTTCCCTTCTTTTCTTCCTCTTCTCCAGCACACCCAGATTAACTATTTTTCTCCTTCAAACCACAAACTCAAGCAACGAGATTCACACCATTGAATAGTAGTTGAGTTGTGAAAATTACCAGGTTTTATTTCCTCTCTCTCTCCCTTTCTCTCACTCTCCCTCTCTACCTCTTAAAATTTGTGCGTTCGAGCCGTGCCTTCAAGTATGAACATATACTAGACACACTCACGTTGTGGCATTGGCGTGCGGAGCCTTAACTGTATCGGAAACCTCTCCTTAATATTTTTCCTTCTTTTTGGTTGTAATTTTCCAGGTATGTTGTTTAACTTAACTGAATTTTGATTCTTAGTATATCTGGAAAAATCCAACTCAGAAAATCAGCGATCTCACAAGTACAAAATTACTACCAATTTAGCGAAAAAGCCCTCTACCCCTACCTTTCACTGAAAAGTGCAGCAAAGGCAAACATATTCTTGGCTTTAGCTTAACCAAATTGTTAACACTCAATTAAAGTAGAAGTCGACTTGGCATAATTGTTATTCCCTCAATATCATGACCACTTATCATATAGATTTTGTTGTTTCTCTTGCCCCATTTTCAGGCTGCACAGATGTGAATCCTATTGGTATACAATATAACATTTTGTTTAGGGCATTGTAACTGTGTTTTAGATGTGTGTAAAATAATCTTTTCTTATTTATGCCTTGAGAGCAGCAAGGGGTGAATGATAGAAAACTTATTGAGGATTGTATTAAAAGTTGATTGGTCGGAAGAGTGTTGGCAGATTTTCAAAGGTAATAAGTTGTCTTCTTTATTTCATTGCCAGTTCATATTTATTTGCAATGAATTTAATAATTCTTACTCTTATTTATGTAGGGAACTCGAGGACTGGCAAAGAGACAATGAGGTCGTCGTGATAAGAGTTTTGTTAAGACATTGAAAATATCATAATGACATTTTATTTGTTAGGTTAAGTTTTACAAAAATATATTTGATTTGACAGTATTTAATTTTTATTACGTGTTGGGGATTTATGAATTTTGGAAATTTGTGTAAAACTTGAATATTATTTGCACCTCGATTTGTCCTGCACATATACCAAAGTTTAGTTTGATCCTCCCTTTGAGCATTGTTCGACCAATAGTTTTAGTTGTCTTCAAAATGTGTTGCGTCTTGTCTTCAGGCACGGGCATTCGCTAGTTGTACAATAATTGGTTGGTTAAATTTGTGTCCTGTGCATTTGTTTTAATTTGTGCAAGGGAAATGACAAAACGACATTTTATACTGAGGTAGTAATTAAAATTTTTGAAATATATATAAACCGAGTGTTTTTTTTTTCTTTTTGAGCGGTATTAAAGAGTGATCTCCAGACCAGTTTGCGCACACCACATGATTAATCTCTCCAGCCTCCCACTAGCCTTTGCTAGCCCAAAGGGTTTTTACTCATGGGATGGCCCCATGGGCTTTTCGCAGGGCATGAGAGTCTAACTTGGGATCTCGGGGTGGTAAGTCCCTCCGTCCTAGCTAATCAACCAACTGCACCAACCCTTGGGGTTAATATAAATTGAGTGTTATTCCAATATTGTGAAATCATGAAAACGAAGAGAAAATTAAGAGAGAAAAGGAAAGAATTCACCACTGAAAATTACTAATATGGAACACCATTAATGGCACAGTGACTTTCCTAATGTCCATCGCCATTCCATTCATCTTCTTCTAACTCAAGAAAAGAAGCCACCCTCTTCAGCTCCAAATCCAAACTCTGTTGGATTAATTGGACGCCTTTCATCTCATTTTCGTGTACAAATTCATCTTCTGACTGCAGAGAGAGAATACAATTATCGTCACCCTTAACATGACTAACAATGTCACTCTTTCGCACATTCATTTGCCCGCACTGAGCGTGAGGGAAATCCACCACTGGTATGTAAACGTCGCCAAAGTCGGGTTCCATCAAGAAGTTGAAAGAATCATCGTCCAACGGGACTAGGATTTCATTTTGCAGCACAGATGTCAGCTGAATTTCTTGAGGCGGGATTAATGGAGTTTTGGTGCAATTAACAGAATTGTAAGTTTGGGCTTTCACTTCGGGTTTTTCAATGGGCTTCTCCCCCTCGGGTTTGGTTTGGGGTAGTTTGATAGGCAGCCTTGATTTCTTGTCGTGAGACTTCTTGGCTAGGTTTGTGTTCCAGTAGTTCTTGATTTCATTGTCGGTTCGTCCGGGCAGTCTCTTAGCTATCAATGCCCACCTGTGAGGAAAAACTCGCAAAAACATGTATATGCTAATGAAGTAGAAAATGAAACCGCAATCACCAAGCCATATTATCTATTCTTCTCACAATTACGTACGGCGATGTGATCTACGAAGCCGTAACACGGAACGATAGCAATTATGTTATCTGCCTCGATCTATCTTTGGCATGGTTTTTAGTCAAGAGATTTACGCTAGCATACACGGCTTTGGCAAAATAGCCATTCTAACTATAGAATTACACTTCAAAAGTCTTCACCATTTATGCTTGATTTCTGGTTAATTCTTCAAAAAGAGGAGTACTCATGCATTCTAAACCTAGAAGAGTTCTTGAGATGCAATTAAACATAGACTTTTGGTGCTTACTCATAAACATAAAAAAAAAAAAAAAGGAGGAAAGAAACATCACATACCTATTGCCAAGAAGACTATGGAGTCTAATGATGAGGTCCTCTTCATCGGCAGAAATTTCGCCTCTCTTTATATCCGGCCTCAAGTAGTTTAACCATCGAAGCCTGCAACTCTTTCCGCACCTCTTCAAACCTTCAACTCAAGATTATAACCAAAAAAATAAAAAGTCTAGTTAAACCGTGTTTGAATCATGAATTAAGCATAGAAAAATGGTACGAAAAAACAAAGATACAAGTTCAGAGTCTGAATTAATATTACCTGCTTTTTGAGCAACACTTCTCCATCTTCCTTGTCCATGGGTTTTGATGAAGTTGATGAGGGTTTGATCTTCTTGCAAAGACCAAGCTCCTCTGTTCACTCCTTTGGCACAACAAGGACTCCTACCCATTTTCTCTAGCGTCTCATTGCGCTCAATCAATCTATTGGTGTACTCTACAATCTTTCCACTTCTGCTCTATTATTAATATACTTGCGTACTTCTTTTTGTTATAGCTAGACGTTCAGACCAACTTGCACAAACCTCAACTAATTCCAGGACCATGAAGTTAACGACTAGACAAACCCTCCAGTGGCTCAAAAATTTAGAATGTTTAGCCTCCACATGCTCATGCATGGAAGACAAACTCTTACTGATTTTTCTCCAATTCCTTGTGGTTAACTAATATAGCATACTTGGAAAATTAATTGTATGGTAAGGGTTTTTTGATACCTTCCACGAGTGGTTGGGGGACATTATTGTACGACTATTTATTTTTTTTTATCGGCAATTATTGTACGACTATATTGAATGACATCATATGGGACAAATACACCTAGGACTGAAGTTTTGACACTCAACACAAATACGGAATGGAATTTCACTTTCCTTCTCCTCGTGGAGGTAGGCACACAGCCAAATCAAGTATAGTTTTTTTCTTTTACTTAAAAAAAAAAAACCTACCGAAGAAAAATCTATACTTGATTTTTCTGGTAAAAAAAAAAAAATCAAAGTAGAGGTTGTACTCTCGTATTTGTGTTCGTCAATTTCCATTTCCATTTCCATTTTTGGGGTCATTCCACTTGTGTACGTTGTTCGCATAGCAAAGAGGAGGTTTGGGGTTCAAGTCTACAGAAAAACGTGAGACACTCTTTGATTGTTTATCCACTAATTGACCTTAACCCCACTGATGTAAAGACAAAAGGAAGAGTTCATAAAAATAAAAAAAGAAGAAGAAGTTGATCGAAGATAAATTTCACTTACCACTCCTAATGTATGACAAATGCAAAGACATTCCCTAAGATTTTTGAAATGACACTACTCTCCGACGGTGATAAGCTACTAATATATAGTAGTTTCTATTTTGTTGGACTTATTTTTCATTTTAATTTCTTTCTTCTCTCTTTTGTATTTTTCCATTCTCTTTTTTTCACGCTTTTGTATTTTTCCTTACGTAGTGAGCTTTTTGATAAATTGTGAGAATGAGAAAAAAAGAAGACTCTATCATGATTTTTACTTGGAGAGAAACTTATTCACGGAGCCCGTGAACAACATGTTCACACGGATCAGTGCAATCACAGACATCCATTCGTGTAATCAATGGTTGAGATTCGTTTTCAATTTTAACCGGTCACAATTGGTTGTCAATCTGAACCGTTCAAAAATACTTTAAACACGCGCGATTAGGCTCCGTAATTCATTTTTTACGGAAAACTCCGTAAAGAAGTTTTTATGTTTTACTTGTTGTAAGTGAGTTTCAAAGATCAAGTTTTATATCTTGAATCTTGATCCAGACGTTTTAAGAGGGGGGAAAATGGCATATATTCAACCCCTAATGTGTAAATCACAAAAAGTTAAGTCTTAAATTGTAAAAAAAAGAATATTGAAAGTTGCTAGTTAATTCACCGATAAGTTTGTTGAACTGATTTTGAACAAAAAGGAGAAGGTGAAATTTTAGTTTGCAATTGATATTTTTGATTAATTTGGGTTTGGGTTGAGCTTATTATTTTTATGTTGTATATCCTGATAAACCTTTAGGTGTTTTGGACTTTGCCCTTTTGGTGTACTATCCAACTATTTGTTGAATCCCCTTCCCCTTTCCCCATGTTTAATAATTTTCATTTTTGCCGATCAAAAAAAAAAATGATATTTTTGGTAAACGTATATTTGTAATTCTTTGTATGAATAGGTTACTTTCGTGAATCAATAATTCTGGTGTGTCCTCCACACTCACACATCCACACTCACGTATATTTGTAATTCTTTGTATGAATAGGTAACTTTTGTATGAATAGGTAACATCCGAACACACACTCACACATCCACACTCACATGGAAGGTGTGTTCCGCCCACCTTTTATGTGTAAAAAGGTATGTGTTTGGATGTGATTCTAGCAAAGTTGAACCTATGACATTTTTGGAGAATAAAAATTCTCTCCACCAGGGAGGAGAAGTGGGCTTTTCCTCCAAATTAATTTCCTGCCGCCACGTCATCAAAAGTACAAAACCAATTGTAGAATCACGTGTTGTGATTTGGACTCACTTTTAATTGGGGAAACCTACTACTCCTTCGGTAAAAACATATGACTAAAAAATTGAAGGATAACATATGACTAAAAAAATTAGAGAAATGATTTTCACACTCCCCTTTCTACAATTCACATTCTTCTTCTTTTTTGTCTTTATCTACTTGAATTTACTGTCTTGTCATTTATTCAATACACGTTTTTACATATTCAAGGACACTATTTTAAATTCCTGTTGATAAAAACAAAAAAGAAAGTGTGGATGGTTAAAAGGTAGTGTGAAAATCATTTTTCAAAAATCAAGTGCTCTAATTTTCAACCCATTTGAACCGTTGCGAAGATCTTATTTTTCTGATCATATTATTCCAAATGGTTATAATTAAATTTTGTCTCTAAGACTCTCATAATTAAGTTTGTGCTCCATAAGGTCCCAAATAAAGAGCAGAAACTTAATTATGACAGCTTTAGAGACAAAATTTAATTATGACCCTTTAGAATAATATGATCAGTAAAACAACATCTTCGCATCACTTCAAACGGATTGAAAATTGAAATACTTAATTTTTAACCCTATTTTTTAAATATATAAACAGTCTAAAAGAATTAAGTGCTTCAATTTTTAATCTGTTTGAACCATTGCGAAGATCATATTTTTTTATTATATTATTCCAAAGGGTCATAATTAAATTTTTTTCTCTAGGACCTTCATAATTAAGTTTCTACTCTATAGAATCCCAAATAAATAGCAGAAACTTAATTATGGGAGCCCTGGAGACAAATTAATTATAACCTTTTAGGATAAAATGATCTAAAAAATAATATATTTATAGCGGTTCAAACGAATTGAAAATTGAAACACTCATAATTTTCTTAATCATAATTTTCTTAATCAAATGTTATCCTTTTCTTAATCATAATTTTCTTAATCAAATGTTATCCTTTTCTTAATCATATGTTATCCTTGAGTGTCTGGAAATTGGTACACTAGTTTTTACCGGAGGAGTAATTAGTTTAACCCCAGTTAAGAGTCCAAGGCACAGCACGTGATTGTACAATTAATTTTGTACTTTTGATGACGTGGCGGCAGTGAATTGATTTGGAGGAAAGCCCACTTCTCCTCCTCTGCCGAAGAGAATTTATTCTCTATTCATACACAACTTGTTTACCAAAAAAAAAAAAGACATTCGAAGAACAAGAAGAAATTGGGCACAAAATCTCCACGTGATAAAAATGGTCAAAATCAACTGTGTTTATTGGAAATGGGCCCACAGTTGGACCAACCTCTCTGAGTCTCTGTCACTGCAAATTCCCATTTATGGTCACAACCAAATCGAAATAATACAAGGAGAACCCACTTGTGCCAATGGACTGTCGCACAATTGGCATTTTCTGGTCTTCTGTTAAAAGAAGATCAGAGTTCAAACTCCATTATGGGCGGTTGAAGTTTTAGGATTATGAATAAATTTTGAAATTTCTTATGAACTAACTTATTAACTCCTCCACTAATCTCGCTGATGTATACAATGTAGGCTAAAAAAAAGAAAGTAGAACCCAGTTTTGTTCGTACAATATTGCCAATTTTTTGAAGTTGGTCACAATATTGCCCATTTGCCTGCAGCCGGTAGCACAGGTCTGTTTCTGGGTTGTCTTTGTTGTTCCACACAGTTCTGAGAAACCCCCGTCTTTCTTCTTCTTCTTCTTCTTCTTCTTCTTCTTCTTTTTTTTTTTTTTTTGTGATTCGGAATATCAGAGAAAGGCCATCTCACAGCCACTAAAACTACGAATCAGTATGTCATTCGACCACACTAGCATTTGCCAAAGGTATTATGACCCCTTCGTATGTAACGCGTTTGTATAAACATGTGCGTCCCGTTTTAACTATTGTAATCTTCTTATGCCGCGCTTGATTGATTAGACTACTATCATAAGGGACGAGCGTATCCAACATGACTATAGTGAGGAGATATGTACCAAATTTCCCATTCTATTAGCTGCACTAGAAGAACCCCGGGTCAGTAGGATATTGTCTAAATGAACCCGACGGTACGTGGAACCACAAGCACGCGAGCACAGCCTCAGTTCACTCCCTCGAAAAACATGATTTACACTTAAGTTATAACCAAAAGGATTAACTCTATGGAGTTGTAGTCGTCGTCACGTACCAACCATAGGTCATAAGAAGCATAAATCATGGGTCAAGAGAAGTGTTTTTTTTTTTTTTTTTTATCATTTAACAAGGCCCACAGGCATCATGAGAAGTGTTTGATCTGAGGTTCAACTCTCACTCGAGTGCTATTAATCCCCACGTTAGACCATTCTAGCGTGACTTTGTCCTTATTTTAAGTGGGTCTCCAGGTAGTAGATAGTGGAATTGGTTGTCTCAACTAGTTAGTAGATACCCAAGTTGTCAAAAAGCAAAACAACCAAACTGGTTGAATTGACAGGTTCAATCTGGTCTGTTTTATCGGCCAGGTTAGATCAAATTCATCCCCCATTTCAGCAATTTTCCCTCTCTAACCACGCACTATGCAACGGGGAGCACAACACTAACTTGTAACATCAACAAGAACCACACAAGCGAAAAGAAATGCCGTACAGCTTTATATAATATCCAAACCAATTTTTACACGGGACTTGATCCAAGTCCTAAGATGTCATAAACAGACTGAGTACCAAGTTCCACAGTACCTATAAACAGAACTATAAATGTCTACGGAACCAGCAGATCTTCAGCCGCCTCTTAACTCCATCGGTGGTCTTTTCGAAAGCACGGTGGAATTGCTCCAAATAAACCTCGACAATGAAAAAAAATTGTGGCAATAGATGGGGTGGATTCTACAACAAGCTAGTACATAAAGGATTCGCAAAGTAATGCTCCCGGGAAATCATCTTTGATTTCTTGAATCTACTCCCAAGTAGACTAGCCAGTATAGAAGGGGCCTCATCGTACGTAGTCTCGTGCATCTTGCGCACAATGATATGATTGTCCATAATCATCAATTTTAACAAACTTCTGCAGCTCTGAGAAATTCAAAATCAATTATAAGCATTAATCCCATTACAACAAAACTCTAGGAAAGCGCCTTTCTGGTTTGGGGAGAGAGGTGACATGACGTCATTTCTCAAGAACCAAACAAGTTGAGCAGTCGGGAAAAGTGGCAAAAAAGTGAAATATGCAGTAATTTCAGAACACTTCTGCAGAGAATGATAGAATTCAGTCTGGGGTGTGGGGTTATTATGCAACTCTTCCCTCTCTTTGCGTTGTGTGAAACGATTTATATTCTCTGTCGCCGTAGATATAAGAGGCACCATTACCGTGAAATATACTAGTTTCTTTGTTTCATTCATCTGTTGTCAAAATATAAATGTTGCAACTACAGGGTCAGGCTTTATGTCATTAGAATGTTCCATGCCATGACCAAGAAAACCAAGCCATGAAGTACTATAGCCATATAGTCACCAAAAAGTAGGACTAACATAAGTTTCAGTCAATTCAAAAAAAACACATATAAGTTCAGTTACCATTTTTTGAGCATACCTGAGGATTCAATACGCTCATCCGATTGATGATACCCTCCTGCAACAAGGAACCCATATGTCAAAATTGTGAACTGTGGAAGCTTTACACATTTTTAAAATGAACTAACTCCTTCAAGCACAAGCTATCCATTATACAGTTACAACGTTTCTAATAATAAGAATAAAGTTGAAAGATCAGAAAAACTAAGTTTTGGGGTCCTAACTTTGCAACTTTTAAATTCTATGGTTGATTGCCTCTAAGAAGATTAATTTTGTTATGGCTGATAACAAAGCAAATATTGGATGTTACCACCTGGCAGCACCTACCACAACATTTAGCCCATTATTACACATTAAAGAAAGCACACTGACAAAAACTTTTAGAAGATGATGAAGAAGAAAAGTCTATGCTAAAATGTCAATCATCCTTTCAGAATCTATCTAATCAACCAAAAACAAAAAGGAAAGTACCAACTATACCAGAAAAAAAAAATGCACCACCACTCTAATTTTAAGAAAATCTAAATCTAATACACACTACTGGAAAATTGTTTATGCAACCACCAGCTAATAGCGGCATCAACACCAAAAGTAGTACACTTCTTAAATCCCAAGCAATTTGAACACTTTGAAATTTACTGCAACAGATGACAATTTATAGGTAAATGACAACGCATCCCAAAAGCTTATGTGCAAAAGCACTTACCTCTAATATCCCCGGATTTTGCATCACAATACCAAGAACACGACGTACAAGTCCCTTGTGAACAACTGTGTTGATTGTACCATCGCCATTCACCCAAGGTAATATTGGTGCACACAAATCAAAATCATCAGAACAGAACCCAAAGGTTTCCCCCTCGTGACCATTTCCCTGGGCTATAACTTTTGCCTGCTTCCAGCCTCCAGACTCTTTGCTGCCCCGCATTTCACTAGATGGATGATAAACCTCTTCAGGAAGATTTAGGATGGTGACTTTGTGCACTTCATCAGAGTCCATGCTTAAATCCTTTGGTACATTAGCACCATGATCTTCAAGATTTTCAGTAGGAGGATTCACTTGCCCATTATCAATTTTGGTATATGCCGGTAAGGAAACCTCAAGATCTTGATTACAGTTGGCCATTGAGGTCAAAAAATACTTGGACCGGTACAAGGTATCTACAATGTGTACAGAATCATAGGCATTAACCTGCATTAAAAGCACGAGTATATTGGGATCGTCAAACGTGAAATATAATGTTTATCACAGCATAGGTGGTGATGGTTAAAAATCATCGATTGAAGCTTCTCAAGGACAAAGCTTATGGCAACCTTCCAAAAGATAATCTCCTCTTTTTATCCATACAGGATGAAATCATTATCTTCCAGAAAGCAACTGAAAGAACCTTGCCGAAATCATTTCCAAATTCATAGTTGGCACTTGGCAGCTTGACTATTATGGTGCCACTGAACTAACTTGTCATCAGTGATGCTAGACAAAAGGAACACATGCGTCTTCAAAGGGGCATTGGAAGTAAAATAAACTGTTAATGCAGCTACTATATACCACACTTGACAATACCACAAACCCTTAATGCTAGGAATTTAAATCTAGAGATTTACAAGCAAAGTTCTTTAAAATATGACCGACCTTTAAAGCTCGCTTAAATGCTTCCAGTACCTCAACAATTAGTTCTCGGATATTTTCCCCTGGAAACACACACCAATATACAATCATGATACTAACTAGGTCTTACCAAAGTTGAAAGCAAACAAGCACAGAACACAGACAATACACGAATCCATATAAGAACCACATTGCATACCCTCCATGTTTATGACCTGGGAGACTTCTTCCATGCTCAAACCTTGGTCACCTGCCTTCTGAATAGCCGAGTAAACATTCCTAAAGAGCTCAGGATAAAAAGAACACGTTTTTTGCTGATCAGTTGCTAAAGCCATCAGACGTGCAGCATAGCTTGTCATAGTTTCCCATTCTGACTCACCGGCAGCAACTGCCGTAGGAATGCTGCTCCCCTCATAAAGGATTTCCTTGATATGGTCCGAAAGAAATGCAGTGGCCCCAATATTTACACTGGAAGACTGAATGAATTGGTCATTTTCACCCGAAAAAAGCGTCCCACTATGGTTATTCCCATCTTTGAACAAATCCATAGTATCACTTGTTGAAATTGTTGCCCTGCTTATAGTTAATATAATACCAGGAAAACCTTTTCCTCGGCGAGGGATGAGCTCACCTTCTCCGCAAGAGATGATCTCACCTTCTCCAGCCAATGAAGACTTCAATTTCTTAGCCCTCTCACCACTGCGAAATTCACTACTATCAAATTTCCGCTTCAGCATTCTCAAGTCTTCAGCCTCTCCAACACCTTCATCTGGCAGGCATGGTGAGATTAACCACTCTCCAGAAGAAACTAGAGCACACAAATGGAAAACGTCCCCACATTGTAACTCAGCAGTGATATCAATCCCATCTTCCATCGGTTCTTTTTCTTTTTCCTGGAGCCAACTAGCAAACTTAGCAGCCCTATTTCCAGTATTAGTTGGAAAGGGAGATGAAGAAATACTCTGCAGAAACTGTTGAGAAAGTATGAAGGGATTACCCCCGCTACCACCTACCTGCCCAAGATAGATATGCACAAACTTGAGAGCTAAACACATAGAAAGCACTAGTATTAGACAAGCAGAGGTGCAAAGACAAATTGGTACAGCTGAATGAAGCAACTAAATTATACTACTGAAAGAGAGAGAGAGAGAGAGAGAGAGAGAAGGTGCTACTCAAGTCTAAAC
>BPLS01000250.1:825566-837773 GCA_019656275.1 Rhododendron kiyosumense
GCCACGTGATCTCCCAAGTCACCACCCAACAAGCCTTCCTTCGAAAAATGAAATATCTCATTCAAACCTACCCACCATGACATTTTAAGGGGGGGCGGGGGGGGTTGGGAATGCCACCGGGAAACACATTATTCAAATTTACTGTTCTTTGAAGAGGCAAATTACATGAGATGTGATTCATGTGAACCATACAGTTCATGGTATACCAAGTATGGAGTATATTGGTAATGATAATAAGTTACACATGTAAATGTGGAAACTAAAAACGCCCATGCCAAATGTAAAGTTCTAGTTGCTGCTTATTGCTTTTTTATGTAAATTTGAAGAATTAAGATTGAAGACCCAATGCACATCCATGTTGAACCCGATAATTGGAGGTACAAAACTTACCATAATTTTCTTCTCTCTAAGGTAGTTAAAGGCGGCAAAAAGATCATGCTCAGAATAGCGCCGCAACGTTTCAGCTAGCAAATTCGGCACCTCTGGAGCTGTTGAGGTGCTCAGAAAGACGAGCTTAAATAGCTCTGCAGCATTCGAAACTGCTACTGATTCATGTGCCCATCTACTAACACTACTCCCTTCATGCAAAAGCTTACTATACTTTTGAGGAAGGCGACGACGTCTAGATCTCCGAGGACAAACATTATTCCCACCACCATGTTTGCGAATATCCTCACTAGCTGGTCCCGATCCCAAGTGATCCTGCAAACAGAAATACTAAACAAATTAAATAGATAATAATAATTATAATATGCAGCTGACTCAACAAAACCTCAAAAGAATGCAACTATTCTGATGCCCAGAGCCACTTTACAGGCAGTAGATGCAAAACTACTGAAGAAAAGAAAAACAATCATACCAACATCCTTGGATCTATGCCCCATCATAATTGACAATGCAACCGAGTTTAAAGGAAACCATAAGATGCATAGATCATCCATTACTAGAATGTAGAATACTTACCGAGTCATCTACCGCCTAAAATATATGAAGAAAACCACTCAATTTCATACTCGAATTGTTCGCCAAATTTCTTGATTTGACTAATCATCCTCACTAAAGTCATGACTGAAACAACTGACCATGCATAATATTTACAGAAAAACTAGTTCATGTTTGAAAGGAATGTTTCACTCACATGCCCTCTAGCATCCATATTTAGTTCTGACCATTCCACCGGTACTGACCTGGCTCTTTTAGAGGCGTCCAGTTTAGCAATCCTTTTGTAATGGAGAACCTCATCAAGCGCTACCTTAATACATACGTCATCAAAATCATCCCATCGTCCCTCAAAATACATATCTTCACTATGTTCATCATTACAAGAGAGACTCCTGTGAAGATTTTTCCCAAACAAGGAATCCCCAACTATCCCTCTGCAATCACCATGGCTTAATGACTTATTTTGCAATGTATCCAGATGTTTGGCATATCGTTCACCGAGCATGTTACAAAGTTTCAATACGGCTTTTCTAAACTTTAAATCACTGTTCAATAGTGCCATTCTCCTTTTGCAGGTGGCAGGAGGAGCTGGAAGATCCCGAAGTGAAGACCAATCTGTGCAATGAAAGTTTGCCCCAAGAGCAGCCCGATATCTCACATATTCTATCACCAATTGCCTGAAGGAGAAATTCATAATAGTCAGACATAATACTAACAGCATACCATACAAAAAATCATGTTGTAAAATAACTGAATGCAGAATCAAGTAGACACAAACATTCCACCTACGTGGAAAAAGAAAAAAGAAGCAACCATGCCAAAAAAAAAAAAAAAAAAGCAGCAGCACAAATGTTGCCACACCCTCCACCCCAACATCTCCACCAGAAGAAGAAAAAAAACCCGTAGGTAAGTAGTCGAGGATACAAAGATAGAAATATCTTGCAGACTTGCACCTCCACTCCCTATCTGATACTGTTACTTAGGGAAGGTTGTTATTGGTGACAACTAATGAGATTCTTTTTTCTTTTATTTACCTTTCAGCCTTTTCCGTCCACGAAAACTTTCTTTGACGTGTTGACTTAATACTTGAAAAGGCACATTCATGAATAAACGAGTGATGCTCCACTTCTTCCTTTGACTCTACCTCCTCTATTGCCTCCATACGATCTCCATCTTGAAATGTATGTAAATGACTGTCCTCTCCTGAAGAGGCTATGGGGGCATTTTGTCCATCTAGGAACTGATCATCAGTATCAGTTTCTCTACCAAGCCCCTGCCCACTTGTTTTTTTATCTACAATGCCAATTTTTTTACGCCTTGACGACCTTCCTTCTGAAGTGTTTTTTCTTTTTCGTGAAGATGAAACATGCCTTTTCTTTTGTGGCTGAAACTCCTCCCCTCTGGCATCTGAACCTCCCTGAAATCTTGCAAGTCGCTTTTGCCGCTTATCATAGTAGACACGAAGCACCTGTAAGTCACAAATTCTCAAATGACAAAGAGAACTAAATAACCAACATCTCAACATTTTCACTCCAAATCCTTTCTATTAAAAAATTGAAAAGTATATATCTTAAAAACACCTAGAAGACCAAAGGCTGGGTAAACAATCAATAGCCATAAAAGTACTCTAACTAGCAGAGTGCTATAGAAGTAAAAGGACCAAAACACCGCAGTTATGTAACTACAGAAACCAACTTCCCAGAGACAACTATTATAGCGAAGTCAAAAACCTTTCCCGACTCCAATAAAGTAACAAAATAAAGTATAAAACCCCAAAACCAAAAATCACTTGAGTGCACTGATGATTAAGTGAACATAAATATGAACCTATTGAATGGATACTATAGGTCTTCTAAGGAAAAGCATATATTAGTTGAGGAAACTCAAGTAGAGACTAACCTGCTCTAATGTCAAATTAAGATCTTCTGCAATCTTCTCACACTCTTTGAATGGAAGTTTTTTATTTAAATCATCATTCACAACACGCTTGAGAAGCTCTGCACGCTGATCTGCTGTCATAACCCTGACCGAGGCCCATGTCCGCCAAAGAAATACCTGAATAAAATATTTTATGACTTCACACTTAAAGCAGAAGAAACTAAAGAAAATTAATAGGACAGAGAGGAACTTGAATGCAGATAATAATTGGGACATATATCCATACATTTCACATAATCATCAGATGCAACCAAATTCAGAGGCACATAGTTGTTAAAAGCGATAAGTGCACGAAGGAGCCAAAGGTCATTTGAGGTCGAAGTTCAAAGGAAGGTGCACATTGTAGAGAAAAAAATAGCAAAGACATAGATGATTCAAGGTTCAAACAAAGGCAAATTGAAACAACAAATCATAAACATGAAACAAGAAAATATGAAAAGCATCTACCCATCTAAAGGTCATGAAAGCATCTACCAAATATTTTGTTCACACATTCTTAGATAAATGCTAAATAGGCAAATATCAATAAAATGAAAAGCAAGTTAAAGCTACAGATCATTCTTTTCTTATACAGCAACTTAAAAAACACAATAAAAGAGGAGAAATAAAACAAGAAGAACCCTTGCTCCCAGCTGAATAAGAAAAGAATAAGAAGATGAGAAGAAGGGAACAAGAAGGAGGAGAATAGAAGAGGAAGAAGAAGAGAACATGAAGATCACATGTGAAACCATGTGAAATCAGTATCTTTCCTCTTAATTACCCTCAAATAAGAAGGAAACATTCCTTCAAAACAACACTAACAAACACAAACACAGATGCAAGGAGAAACCGAGAAATGGAATTCAATTCAGAGCATATGACTAAGGAAACTAGGCTAACAGAGGCAGCCTCTTGGATATGCTTTCCCAGTTGATGAGATACAAAAATAACTAAAGAAAGTGTGGGAGAAGTTGGAAACAGCTTCGCTTTTTGTGAATAAAGGATGCAGCCCACAATTGCAACCATTAATGGACGCTATGGTTTTGCCCCTTCTTAGATGCGTTATTTGATAAACCAGGCAATCAAGAAAATCAGACACACATTTCTCTGATTTTGCAAAAGAATGGGCTGCACATATTGAAAATTCTGACTATGGAGGAATAGTGAATATTAGGCAGATCTTCGATGCCACACATATGAAAAGATAAAGCCTCAAAGGAGCATGTACACTATAGCTCACAGACAACTTGTCCAGTATCATAGGCAACAACATTAAACCAACCATTTGAGACAAAACAAGAAATGTTGACTACACCTCGGGAACAGCAGAACCAGGGAATGCATGTAAAGCAGCTTTTGAATCAGCAGCAGCATAACTAAACTCTAACGTGTTCCAGTATTCATCAACAGCTTTTTGGCTTGACAGAATAAAATCATGTCTCACTTGAGGGCGAAGATCAAAAGAAAAGACACCAGACGACGCCATAACTATAGAGACAGGCTCTTCAATGTAAGGCTTAAGTTCCAAAGCATATGTCAAAGTGGCATGTGGGATGTTCGTTATTTCTTCAGAATGCCCATCCCTTTCTTCCAGACGAATCAACTGTTAGAATCCAAAGAAACTCCTCAATCTTTATGTAAACATATCAAGCAAAGGCACAAAAGAAACTAGATACGAGTATACAATAACATTCGGCACAAACATGAGAGTCCTCCTCTACGCAGAGCAACATAAATATGTACATGATACAACAAAAATATGCCGTCTGCAAACTGTGGTATTTAAGGAAAGAAAAGAATTTAAAGCATCCAAAACATGCGCTAGAAAATATACCGTGCAACTATCTCTAAAATTAGTCGCTAACATGTCTATATGAATGACCAAAGAATTAGAAAGAACTTAGAAGCAATCAAAATAAATAATACAACATTGACTAAATCTTCATCCTGGAACCACAAACCATAACAGGGCCATTGCAAAAAATAAACGGGAAGTATGGCATCTTTTTAAATTAGCACCTTGATACGCAAGTGTGTTGGTCATGCTACAGTTATAAGGTTCCTAACCTAATTTCTCAGTTACGGAGAGATTCAACTCTATATCCTCCTGGTGAATCATATTATTATGCAAAACATTTTTAACCATAGAGCACCAGACATGCACAGAGCACTGATTACTATTAAAACATAAAAATTATAGATGGTCAGAAAAGCATCACACTTTCAAACGCCGTAATCGGTCAATAATACATGACAGCCGTCCAGTTGCCAGAGTATCCATGAGACTTTTGCATTCCTTGTCAGGAAGATCAGAAAGGCGCAAACCACTTCTACATTTCTCAACCATATCTTCAAACTTCTGAGTGGACCCAACCACTTGCAAGAATAGCTCAATAGGCATGGCCTTAATAGCGGCATCAAGTGCAAATATTTTGCAAGTGCTGTGAGGATTCTTCAGGTCATACCCAGGTTTACCGAATGAAAAAGCATCATCCCAACCAGGTGAACCACTGACGTAGCCCCATAGATAAATATGCAGTAGCTTTGTCCGAACCATCTTTGCCAGTACAAACCCATTAGCACGCATGGCTTCCGACCTTTCAGCTTGGTCATCTAATTTTGCACTTTTAAATATTCTCTGGACACCATCTATTACTGGAACAGATTGACCCTTCTTTGATCGGGAGGAGCACTGGGCTCTAATTTCCATATCAAAAGACCTCAGTTTCTCATGAATTTTACCCAATAATTCAGGGGACACCTCAAGATATGGTTGCAGAACCACGTCTGTTGTACGGCTGCGACTACAGTTTGTTACAACAGGGACACTAACACGAATGCATTTACAGTGCCCTTCTTCCTGAAGTTTATTCAGAGTGCGGTTTACGGTCTTTCTGTCCATCTTCGTCAGCTTGTCCTTCTCAAGACTCTCAAGCTCCCTCGTTAGTTCAGCTCTTATAATGAATTTCTCCTCCTGTTCAAAGAGAAATGAAACTTAAATAAGTGTATTGAAAACCGAGTAAAATAAAGAAACAAGAGTTGATGGATGATGAGAAAAACCTGCAACCTTAGAAGTATCCACTGCTCCCTTCGTACACTAGATGCAGTCGAAGTGAGACATGGATACTTCTCATATGACCGCCGTTTGCGAGGTGTTGACAAATCAAGGGATGATGTTTCTACCGTAGCAACATTTGATACAGCAACAGCACTCACCACCTGTAGTTCTGCATGAGAAACTATACCACTTAGATTAAAGGCTATATAACCCATTACACTGCTATAGAAAAACATCATGACGTTGCACTCACTGTTCGAAGGAGAAGCATCAGAAAGTTCTGGTTCAATCACTTCTTCATGAGCTTTTCCATCGTATTCAATATTAACATTAGAAGTCCAGAGATCTAACTCCGGGATGGCTTGAGCTGACTTCTCATGACGCGCAAGATTCCCATCAGGTGGATTATAAGTGCCATTTTCATTCGAGACATTTTCTGGCTTTCTCACAAATTTATTAGATGCTTCTAGATTGAAGTTCTCAGAAGTCCAAACTCGATAAGCCAGGCCTCTATTGTGGTTTTCTACCTCCAGAGGCATTCCGAACCTTAAGAACATAGTAAGAAGCCGGCGATAGTACTGTTTGTTGTTTATCCCAAGCCTCTTGCAGATCTATACACAGAATTACAAGTATTCATAAGAGTTAGTCAGGCATTTGCAAGAAGGCTTCAGAGACATGTATTAAGGAAGCTTCTTCCTAAATTTCCAATCTTAAATGACAGACAACCTTCATTAAAACTTGGATAAGTAAATACAAAGAGTGTGTGGGAAATATGAAAGAACAATCAGGGAATAAAAATTACAAGTGCCAAAATTCGAGAGCACTAAAATATGAAACTAGAAAGGGGAAAAAAATGTATAACACACCTCTGTAATTGTTAACCCTTTTGATCCTTCAGCCGCAGCAATACCATATATTTGATGTTCGATTGGAAGCTCCAAGAGCTGTTCAGTGATTTGACCTCTCTTTCCCCCACGTCCGAGAGTTTTAGGCTCAAAAATTTTCGGAGAAAAGCTTTTCAGCAAACGCAGACAGCTGACCTCCTATGATGAAATACAACAGTATTATGTATCCTTAATGAAGATTTCTCGTAGTGCTGAAGTACAATGATGCATGAAATAAAAGTAACTTTTTAGTTACCTTTTCGTTCAGTTTTGCGCAGAACTCCTCAACTATACAAGCATCTTTCAGCCTGTTACAGATCTAAGAAGCACATGTACTACAAAAATTCAGTGGAAGATATTTTAAAGGAAAAAAATGAATCTCTAGTTTAAACCGTATAGAAAACTTACATTTCTCCAAGCCCTATGCCCAGTTGTTGTTCTATAACCAAGGTCCCGCTTAATATCTTCCACCAGAAGAATCTTCAATGGCAAAAACATATCGTCAACAAGATTTGCTTAATGACCTAAATACAGCCAGATGGACCAACAGAAGGTAAATATGAGTCACCTTGTCGCCAGCTTGATCAAGTTTATCGCAAATCGCTTTCAATGCAGGCAGATAATCTTTTACATGCACATCCTCTTTCACACATCCTTCACCAGCGCCTTCACCACTCACAGTATTTACATCCATATTCTCATTAGCCACCATGCGTTTATCCTCTTTGGTTATTTCAAGTCTTTGTTGACAACCCAAATGCTTTCCATAACGATACAAGTGGAGCATATTGGTATTCACAATAGAACTATTTTTCAGTTCCCCTTCACTGTTAGCTTCTTTGGTCCTCACCAGTGTCGACTGCCTGACAATCAGCCCTCGGCACTCAAGATTCCTCAGCACGTAGAAAATGTTATTCCCCTTGATGCCAAATTCCTTAGCAATTTCACTTTGGGTGATCCCATTTGTTCTGTAAAAACCACAAGATGTCAACAAACAACTCAAAACTATATTCAGTCATTCAAAGGTTGGTTTCTCACTTTCTTGCCAATAGCGTAGTCACATATTCCCCTACAACTGACAGCACTGTCGCTTATCTAGATAAATAGTTCAAATACGCAAGTGTACGCAAATTTACCCCAGTTAACATCAAATGATTCACTAATTCCGTTGTTTTCTACTGACAAAACTAGAAGACATGTATCCAGACACACATGTCCCCGTATCAGAATGTCAAAAGAAAACTTGCTTTTTTCACACATCACACACACAATTAGACCACCTTCTTCCTAAATTATTGTTTCTGATATTTTTCGTCTTTCCAGAATAAATGTTACTCCTACATTTTTTGGATTGATCATTCGTCTCGACGAGAAGAAAAGTGTAGCTGGGCTGTTGATAAGCTCAGAAAAAATCGTTCTCCAATACATTTTTACAATTCCCAATACACTTTCACACACTATTATGCACTTTTCACATAGGAAATTTATATTCGCGCTCCACTTTGTTCATGAAGTTACTAGTAACTCCACGTTAAAATTGGAGCGCATCAATAAAAAGTGGAGCGCAAAAATCAGTTTTCTTCACATATTTCAATATACTTTTCTAACCCTTAACGATAGTCCAGTCTTTAGCATCATAAAAATTAGGAATCAGGCAAAACCTGGCAATGGCGAGCCGCTCAAGGGCACGACGCTGGGGCCCCGAGATGGCCGCATCAGAGGCCTTAATATCGTAAACCCCAACGAAGCTATCACGGAGATGCTCGGCGGCGACGATCTTCAACCTCAGCCTCTCGCACTCCTCAACCGACTGGATTTTGGGGTCATTCGAGTCGAGCGAGGCGCCTCTGGCTTCGAATTGGAGGCCGGGGATGTTGCAGAGGTTGGCCCAGAGGGCTTGCTTAACGTTGGGGCACAGGGGGAGGCCATGGGAGGAGAGAGGGGAGTGGAGTTTGGGCCAGAGGGTGGGGAGGGGGAGGCCGGCGGCGCCGAAGGAGCAGATTTCTTCGAGCGCGGAGTGGACGATTGAGTCCATGGGCAGGCGGGAGAAGAGAGCATGAAACAGTAGGTGGTTTTGGGTGAGTGGTTTTTGGCGGGGGAGAGGAAGGGAGGAGGTTTTTGCAGAGGGGAGTGGTGGGGGTAGGTTAGGGTTCGAGTCTTCCCCGTGGAAAAATTTGCGAAGTTACTGTCTGTTTGTAACTCAAGGAAAAGAAAAGAAACGAAAAAAATAATTAGAGGAAAAGGAAAGAAGATTGAACTGGTAGTTTTTATAACTTTTTTTTTTTTGGGGGTAATTGAAGGTGCATATTTAAATTAAGAGTTTACAAACCGAGGGTATACAACTCTAGTCAAATTCAAATAAAATAAAATAAGGTAGCAATACAATTAGGCATAGGTAAATAATATTGACACTCCAAAAATAATGGAGACACTCAAAAATCAATGTAATTTCAAAGTCACTTTCTTTTGTTTTTTGGAGTACCTGCATCAATTTTTGGAATGTTAATATCACTTACCTTAGGCATATAAGGGTACACAAAATCCGTGCATCATTTACTAATGCATTCGCTCAATGATTTCCATTCGCTTCAAACTCCATCACGAGGGACCTGCAATCAAGTAAAGTGTTACCTAAAGTAGGGGTGTGCACGGGTCGGGTTTGACCACAATGTCACAACCCTATACCAAAAGTTGTTAAAATGATAGGATTATTGTGACCGGCCAGTGGATCTAACCTCCACCCAAGGCCTTATTACTCAGTCCAAGAGATGCAAAGACTATAAAAATTTTAAAGTGCGGAAACATAATTGACATAAAAATACTGTCAGAGCTTAAAGATTTAAAAACTTTACAATATAAAGTGACCTTATGCCAAAAAGGGAGTAGTTAATTCCCAACTTCGAAGTTTTCAAAACATTGACTAAACACCTTCTTTACATGTCCCCAGGCAACGACGTTTTTCATTCCTACTTGGCAGTACCTGTAGAAAAATAATTAATTTTCATAAGCCGACAGCTCGTGTGAGATACAGTACCAAAGTTATACGTTTTACCATGGAAATAACATTCATAATTTCTTTGACATAACTTTCTCATAACTTCATAAGAGGAGGATTCATAACATCATCATCACATAATGCACATCCAACAGCTAAACGTGAATAGGGGAGCGACCCCACGTGATGTGAAATGATCAAGTCATTGGCAGCTAGTGCCACATAACATTCCTCCCTTATAACCCCTTCATTGGTCATAGTATCTTTAAATTTTGACCCCCAGACCCGGGACACCGCTGTCTAGATGCATCAACTTCACCTTTAGATGACAAGGTGTTCATAGAATCATTCATTCTTAATCATAATCATTCTCATAAAATCATTGTCTTTGAAATAAAAGCTCATAGCATAGTTCCATAGCATAAATGAGAGGCATAAGTAATTTCATCAAATCATGCTTTCTTGATAACATGTATACTTATCATAACTTTGGGCATATGAAACACATAACATAATTTGCTTGAAAAAGCAATATAACTAAGGTAGAGTATCTCACCTTTGAATTCTCGGGTGCTACGCTAGAGACTTGGTTCGTTCTTGTACTTATCCCTCGAACCAACCTATTGCAATTACTTTGTGTCACAACTCATTCAAAACTATAATCAAAATACTTTTAGACCTTCTCGATTGTGAGTCGGCCAACTAGGCAACAGAAAAGGTTCGGGTTTATGGGTCTGGTATTCTTAATCTAATCATGTATCCAGAGAACCAAACTTTGATTAGCAAAATAGGCTACCTGCACATGGGTACGTATCTAAAAAGCCAGTAATTTAAGAGGATCCAAATTAACTATGTTGACTCTTTTAGTCTAGCAAAACAAGGTCTGATTAAGGGCTAATTAAGATATGAGTTCTTATATCCATGCCTAGATGTTCCAGCACCTAATACATACACACACACCTTATAATTTAATACTAGATGCAAAGGCATACAGCCTACTTCACACACAGCAGCAACAGTGCCGCAACTATCCCTACATCTGGTTTAGGTCGAGGAAAAAAAGTATAGGAAGATCCGCCATGGCCGCTGCCGCGTGCAGTGGCCTGCGTAAGGAAGAGAGAGAGAGAGAGAGAGAAGAGGAGATTACCCACTGTAGTTTTCTACCGGTAATCGAAGGATGTTGGAGATCGGATCTGACCAGAGGGTGCACGAGTTGCTTCCCTCTCTTTTTCCTAATGTAACGACCCATATTTTGGTGGTTAAAATTATCATTATTTTTAGATTTTAAAAAAAAGAGTATTACTTAGTAATTATTTGTGCTTTTGCCGTTTGAAAAGAAAAGAATAAGAAAATAGAGGTGGCAATATGCATGTATATGTATAAGTGGCAAGGCATGGAACTATTGAGGTGTCAAGTTTTGGGCATTAGGTGGAGGAATTATGGGAGCTACTATATTATTTTGGACGTGTGGCTAGAAGAGGTGACTCAGTAAAATTGTCTTGGCTTCACCTTGACACCTAGCTAATAACACCATTGACACATCATGCTCCCAAGCCAATATAAATCAACATAATCTCTTATTCACTTTTGTTGTAGTTGCACCGAGAGAGAGAGCCCAGGGAGAGAACTTTTTATTCTAGAGTCATGAACTCATGGCATGGTTTAGAGTTAAGGAAACCTATTGGTACGTTTGGTTGGTAAAGAAAAAAAGGACCAAGATAAATTATTCAATGTGATCATGTCCAGGAGTGCTATGGTGTGCCTTGTTGCATGTGGGTTGGTTGGCATAGTTAAAAGACTTTGGGATTAAGATGGCCTATCTTGCATAGTTCGGTATATACATCTTTCATAAGGAGGTAGTTCTTGAGAATGATGTTCACATATTCATCGGCCACGATCATAATTTGAGGTACCGGGTAGTGTACAATACATTCCAAGCTAAATCTCTTTGCAAAGGACCAAGATAAATTATTCAGTGTGATCATGTCCAGGAGTGCTATGGTGTGCCTTGTTGCATGTGGGTTGGTTGGCATAGTTAAAAGACTTTGGGATTAAGATGGCCTATCTTGCATAGTTTGGTATATACATCTTTCATAAGGAGGTAGTTCTTGAGAATGATGTTCACATATTCATCGGCCACAATCATAATTTGAGGTACCGGGTAGTGTACAATACATTCAAAGCTAAATCTCTTTGCAAAGGACCAAGATAAATTATTCAGTGTGATCATGTCCAGGAGTGCTATGGTGCCTTGTCGCATGTGGGTTGGTTGGCATAGTTAAAAGACTTTGGGAGTAAGATGGCCTATCTTGCATAGTTGGGTATATACATCTTTCATGAGGAGGTAGTTCTTGAGAATGATGTTCACATATTCATCGGCCACGATCATAATTTGAGGTACCGGGTAGTGT
>BPLS01000250.1:841009-959729 GCA_019656275.1 Rhododendron kiyosumense
GAACCGTCACCTCTGAATCTCGCCTTCGAACCTCGCCTCTGAAAAAGAGAGTTTTAGATGGGAAAGACAAAAAGAGGGAGAAAAGGAGTGAAGGAGGAGTAATCCTACCTTTCTGTCAAGAGCGGGGGGTGGCGAAGCACCTCTGTGAAAGATTGAGGGAGGAGTCAAAAGGGATATTCATAGCCCATGGGAGAGTGAGTGAGAGGGAGGGGTGGGGCTGGCCGGGTGGGGGTGTGGGAGAGAGGCGTGGGGTTGGGGCGGTTAAGGAGTGGAGAGGGGAGACAGAGAGACACGGAGGAGATGAATGCCGGAGTCAGGGGTGTACGTTGGGAGTTGTGATAGATTAGGGTTTTATATTCAGCCGATTTGGAGGAGTTGAAGGAGCAGCGGCGTGGGTTTTTGTTTTTGTTTTTGTTTTTTTTTAATGGAAAATTTAGAAAGTGTGAGTCTAAGGCCCGTTTCAGAAACACATCACAAATAAGTTCTTAGTAATTTTTAAAAATGTAATTTTAAGTTTAAAAATTATATATTTAAGTAAATAATTTTTTTAGTAATATAGATCTTATTTGATAGATTTCATTGAGATCTTTTGAGCTGTGCAAAAAAAATCAAAAAATTAATTTTTAATTACATTATTTTTGAATTTAAAAATGTGAAATAAGCTGTTTATTTTTTAAAAAGGTTTTTGGAACATGGCCTAATGTGATCATGCGTTTTTCTAAGGAGTAGTGGCGTGGTGTTTTTTTTTTTTTTTTATGAAAAATCTAAGAAGCGAAGATATATGACAAAGATAAAATGTTTGACTGACTACATATGGATTGATGTGTAAACTTCCCCTTTTGGGGACAATACGGAAATGGTGAAGATTAAAGAAAAGGAAAAGTGAAGAGTGGTGATTATTAATAGAATGGAGAAAATGGTGAGGAGTTGCATGAGAAGAGTTTTAATTAGTAGAAGAAGAGAAAAGGAGGAAATAGTAGACGTGGGGGTTGACGTGGCATGCTGGAAAGGAGGAAAGGAGGGAGGGCGTAGGAGTTATTAGGAAAAATTATGTGTTTAAGTAAATAATTTTTTTAACAATATAGATTTTATTTGATAGATTTCATTGAGATATTTTGAACGGTGAAAAAAAAATTCAAAAAATTAATTTTCAATTACATTATTTTTGAGTTTAAAAATATGAAATAAACTGCTTATTTTTTAAAAAGGTTTTTGGAACATGGCCTAATGTGATCATGCGCTTTTCTTAGGAGGAGTGGTGTGGTGTTTTTTTTTTTTTTTTTTTTTATGGAAAATCTAAGAAGTGTGTGGAACGTGGGTTTTTTTGTTTTTTAAAAAAATAGAAAATCTAGAAAATTAGGATTGGAGGGTTTGGAAGGTGGACTACATTCCTATAGGATATGTATAGATAGATAGATAGATAGATAGATTGACGAACAGAAGTAGCACTCTAATCTATCCGAGCGGTTTTACTCTCAAGAATCCGAAATGTGGTATGTAGTTGAGAGCAAAAAAATATGGATTAGATATTAATTGAAAGTGTTAGGGGCATTTGTAGAAAGTAAAAAGTAGAAAACATCTTCATACATTTAAAAGAAGTAGTATGAATAAAAGAAGTAGTATAGATTAAATGCATTAATAGCGTATGGTAGAGCATATGATAATTTGATTTGATCATGTACTTATGCGTGTCACGAATTATTCTACATGTCAAGTTCCACGTCGAGACAAGGTCTGTTGTGCTAGTACCGGTTCCAAAACTCTCATACTTCGAAGCCACACACATCAATGTAGAGAATGGCCCCAAGCACCATGTCCTGGTACTTCCGGGGACCAAATATTTTTTCCATGAGATTAAATTTTTTATGCTGACGGTGGAAATGGTGGGTTATCCATCGCCGCCTATTGTGGATCATGTCACGGTATAGTATATTAATAAAAAAATCAACTTAACTGAATATCGATAGATCAATCAAAAATTGAATTTTAGCTTATAAAATTGACGGTCTGATTTTGCCAAGTGAAATTATCCATGTTTTATACACCAAAATTTAAATCTTGATAAACTTATTGATGTCCGGTAATACTAATTTTTTAAATGAAAATACTACTATGTAGATCCTACAAGATAAATTATTCAAATCGACAATTAACGCACAATGAATCGAAAAAGATGGTGGTGAAAACCCAGAGTTTCCGCCCCGGTGGGAGGAACTTTCTATTTTTTCATATACGATGGACGGTCTCGATTGGCCAAACAAAATCTCACCGACGTCCCATGCATCTGCAGTGAGGTATTTCTACAGCCGTGTCGTACCAAGCACCAACCCACCCCCTGACCGCGGTCCCCTCCCCCTCTCATTTTCCTACACAAATGAAAACAAAACGGAGAATCCCGCAGCAGGTGAAGTAAACGATGTGAGAGAGAGAGAGAGAGAGAGAGAGAGATATCCACACAAACACACCCAAACACACACAAACACACCCAAACACAAATATACAACAGTTGGGTCCTCGCGTGTGTACTGTCAAATCTCTCGACCCATTTATACGGTTCTCTATCTGTGTTTGTAATTTCAGGGCCTTCTCTCCATTCCCACCAGACTCGGAGATTTGATTCCACAGCCGACCTTTCCCGTACTTCCTCCGAAAAATTGCTTCTTTTTTTTTTTCCCTTCCGGCAAATATGTTCCAGGTAAGCAGAGAGAAAATTCCAAATAAATGCGTTGATGGGTATATCTTTTTTTTTCGGTCAAACGGAATTTCGTTGATGGGTATATCTTGATTTATCATTTGGAGGCTTATTTGATTTCTCTTTTCAGAATTCCGCTGCGTTTTCTTCAATGGGTCTGGTTGTCCATATCTATTTCTATGTTCTGTTCTGTATATTCTGTTTTACTATCACATACCTTTCAAAGAACACTGTTTTTTTTTGCCCCCAAGTAACACAGCTTTTGTTTTCCCCCTTTCTGAGAATCAGATCTTTATCTCCCTCCTACCGCTTGATGCAATTGTCTCTATCTGGTCTCAGCTGCTCTCTTTAAATTCAGTGGGGTTTAACCTATTGGATTAATTTGCAAGAAAATAAATATCTCTTCAATTACTGTTTAGACCTTTCCCTTTTGGTTTCGTTTGGGTGAACTTTCTTTGCAACTGCTGTATGGGCATTGTCTGTGGATTTCTCAAAATTACTGAGATACCTGAGCTTTGGTTGTTTTTTTGGAGAACACCATGTAAAAGATTTTCCCTTTATGGTAAAAGGAGCCTCCTTTTTATGCAAGTCATTCTTCTTCGGTCTGTTCTATCATTAGTGGTATCTGTAAAAGTATAATGGCAGCTGTGATTTCTTCTTCGCACATTGTGTGTTACTTACGCCTTTGCAAAATTCTTCAGTGATTCCATGGCCTTTTGTGTCGGCGGCTCCAAGAATTTCATCCAAAGGGTTCAATGATGAGTGGAATTACATCAATCTAACATCCATTGATGAATTTTTACTAATAAAAAGGGTTTTTCATTTAACTCAATTCATTTTGCTTCTACTAATAAAGAACTGAAGCCTACTTTTGTAATTGTTTCTGTTCTAGACTGGTTTCAAAGTGATATGTAAAAAGATTAAGACTTTGGTAAAGAACAAGGTTAGATAGACTCAAAAAAATCCTATATTTACGTTCTACCGCACTGATGGTTCACATAAAAATTCCAAACCCAAAACTCTCAAGTATCGTACATATCTACTTAACTCTTTTTTTTTTGCTTCAAACTTATGGGATCAGCTGCCCTAGAATCTTACTCCTAGTTCCCGGCCTTTGGTTGCGTTTGATTGTGCATTTTGAAGAATGCAGGGATAGATTACTGGGTATTTGCTAGAAAACAAGAAAAAGTGAAGTTCTTTGTTTTCCTTGTGATGTTATCTTAATCTTTTTTGGCATACTACAATTGGGTTTCTCTGTTGATAACTTACTGGACTTATGTGTGCTGGCACAGGATTGAAGTGGTGTTAGATGAACAAAGGTGTAATTGAAATGGAAGGTGACATGTTTTCTGATATTGGTCATGGTATCCAACTAGACGGCAAAGTATTACAGACATTTCAGCAGAGTTTTGGGCAAGTACAAAACCTTTTGGACCAGAACAGGTTGCTAATCCATGAGATTAACCAGAACCATGAATCTAAGATCCCTGATAATTTATCTCGAAATCCCGGTCTAATTAGAGAGCTTAACAACAACATTAGGAGGGTGGTCGATATATATGCAGACCTATCAACCTCGTTCGCCAATTCTGTTGAAGCTTCGTCTGAAGTGGAATCAGCTGGGACTACAAAATCAGACGGAAGAGGCGGCCAAAAGAGGATTAGATCTGGGTAACTAATGAAACCAGTTTTAATGATCTATGAGCCTTTTGTTGTTGACAAAGAGCATTTCCTGGTTAGACGTTTCTAGTTTTAGTTTCTGAGGCTTGCCTTTAATCTCCATATTTTGCTACAGAAATAACAGTTCAATATAGCTACCACCATTGTAATTCTCATCAAACTGTTTATCTCAATTAAATCAAGCATGTCTTTGTTGACCATTGTTCTGTTTTGAAGTCTTATGTTAGTTTCCTACTGAATTAGTCTCATGTTGAGCACTTAAAAACTGGTTTTTGGTAAATGCTGTGATGATAAAGTTTCTTTTTGGTGATCCCAAGTTTGATTACGGAAAATCACTTGGAGCTTTTTAACTTCCCATCATCGTCCCATCCTTTGAGTTTTATCAGAAGTCTTGAATCTGAATTGGGTCTAGTTAGCCACTCGGGACTAGCCCAGTGGTGAGACCTCGGCCTCCCATGTCCCATCCTTTGAGTTTTATTGGGTCCTGTTAGCCACTCAGAGCTAGCCCAGTGGTGAGAGCTCGGCCTCCCATCCTTTGAGTTCTGTGAGAAGTCTTGAATCTGAATTGGGTCTTGTTAGCCACTTGGGGGTAGCCCGAGTGGTGAGAGCTCAGCCTTTCCCTTGAGGATGAGGTATTGAGTTGGAAGCTTCCTACATGCAAGGATGTTTCCAAGTTCCCTATTATGGGGCGCGACAAGTTCCCTATTGCGGGACTCATGAGTTGCGTCCCATTCAGGATATTGGGGTGATCCTGTAGGCTAGCATAGGTTGTAACGATTGTCAAAAAGAACAGGGTCTTTTCTTAATCGTGTTGCATCAGCCATCTGTTTTTTAAATTTCTTTCTCTGATTTTGAATGAAACTTTTCAACAACCCTCCTTATTCTATTACTATGTTTGCCTAAACATATTCCTTCCACTGTCTTTACTCTTTACCTTTAAGGAATGGCAAGTAATATACTGCTTTTTGTAAACCTTTACTGGAACCCAAAAAGAGTAGAAAGCACAACCACAGTAATAGAATCTCATATAGTGGATGATTAGCCTTTGACCACTGATTTGTCCCCAACTAGTAGTATTTTATAATTTTATTTAGCAGACAAAAGCATTTGAGATTTTTTTTATTTTTATTTTTTTTAGGAAAATGGAGTTTGGGAGGTTTATGATAATGTCAAGTGAAGGGCCCAGTGAACCTTTCCTGTAGTGGTATCATCCTCTTTTATTTTTTGATCCTCTCGTGTCCGTTACTTTTACAACCTTAGCGTAAATTATACTTCCACAAGGTTTGAATGATTTCAGCCTCTCTCTCTCTCTCTCTCTCTCTCTCTCTCTCTCATGACTTTATTGTTTTGTTTCTTTGGAGTTGAGTGGATGGGAAGACCTGCGCATGGTTGCTGTAAATAGGTAGATTAAAGTGTCGGTGATATGGGTATTGATTATATGGACTAAGATCCACTCACATTCGGATGAAGATCTAACAAATGCAAGTTAGCAAGCGTTGGCTTTTCTCCCCGTCGAATTCTCCGTACTTGAATCTCCCGTATGGCCGTCTCCTATTCCGGTGTATTTTTAGCCGTTGGATAGCTTGAGAATTTGAAGGAATAAAAATATGTTTACTTGATCCAAAGGCGGGAAAATACCCGGGAATATGGATACAAAGAGATGGGTATAGATAATTAGAATTCAATCGCATTTGGAATAGTGATACAAAGAGATGGGTACGGAGAATTACATTTCAATCACAGTCGCAAATCAGTATCGTCACATTGGTCTAATAATCTAAGGTCAATGGTAAATACACAAATTAAAACGTGGAGGGTCACAATGGAAAGATGGGCATTGTACAAGGGTAAAGAACACCAGTCTTCCCATAATAGATGAACATGCAACCAACAAAATAAATATGAACTTCAAGTACCCCTTATTCATTGACATTCACGATTTCATTGAAGCTGCTGCGGCTCTGCTTTCTCCATCAACATTGCAAAACACTCTTTCCAGTCCGAAACCTTCTCTTCACCATTAACCACCTGTTATCACGCAAGGAGGAGTTTCGATGATTCAGCCGCCAAATAGATAAAAACCACAGACAATATTAGAATCAAATCAATAGCAGGCAAAATGGGATAGTAAGTCTTCGGGGGCATATCGTAGTTATGATATTTGATATGACTTCTATCACTTTCATGTAGTCCATTTTTTTTTGTCCGGTCAAAAATCCATGGTCAGCCAAACACCCCTAATACACAAAAACCTAAGAAAAATCCATTAAAAATTTCATAGACAATTGTTATGTGTCCAGCGTCCATAACTCAACGAAGAAAATAGATCAACACACTTTCTTCAAAAACAGCGGAATGAATGAAATTGTGCTCTGCTTAAACTAAATTCATAGGAGTCACTATAATCCTTCCCTGGAATTGTTTTGACCAACCTCAAATACCAGTCCTCTTTTTGGGATCGCATCAAGCGCTTCCATGCATATTAAGGCAGCGTCCTCCTTGCTAAGACGTCCCTGTGCTGCGCTACCCTGCCATGAAGAATGTGAAACTAATTACAAGTCTACAAGGCATTCTAAAGGGATGCAAATGTGGCCTTGGACATATGACGAATCTTAAGCGATTCTAAAGGGATGCAATGTAATTAATAGCTGCAGCAGCCAAAGCAAATGGTTCATTCCCATGCTAATGACCAGTACCTGTTTAAAACTAAAACCTTGCTTCCCGCCAGGAGTATTCTGCATCGAGCCTGCTCTGATAACGGTGTAAGGAATTCCTGAAGCCATTACAATTGATTCATCTTGCTCTGCCAGTTTTCTTGCTTTACTATTCATAATCGCTTGAATCCCACCAGTACCTCTATAGACAGATAACTGCAATCTTATTAATTCACCATATCAAGCAGAAATATCATGGAACAGTGTGGTTACACGTGCATAAGAAAGAGGGGAAGTACCTGGGATAATACGATCACATGTTCTACTCCTTTTAGACTCTCAACTTGGGATAAGAAACCTTCCTAGAGAAAAGGACATTAGATCAACATGAGTTCATTATTTTACATCCCCGTGCAAATATGAGAACCAGAAGCAGCAGCAATGCCAAAAGGGGTAATACGATGATGACATAGCAGGGATAGAACCCATTAGCAGAAAGGCAAGTGGGGATATAACAGATGAATTGCAGCTGACTATAACATTGATAAAGGTGAAAGGAAGGTATGGTAAAAGACATGAGGCTGAGGTATGCATACATTTGGGCATATTATTGCACGAACACCTCTTAGAGCCTTCTTCTGGAATGACCTGTCATTTGTATCTCCGGCCATTGGCTTTCAATACAACAGAAACACCATGTAAAAATCCATATTCTCAGCAACGCATGAACTACAAAAGACACGATGCAAAACAACTACCAAAAAAGAGTATACACTTGTCATGTTAGTTTGAAGGTTGCCAACCTACTCACCTCAACATAACTTCCGAAAGCTTCAACAGCAGATCGTTTATCCTTCACCAGTGCTTTAACCCGAGTTCGTTTGACAATTAACGACAATATTATCATCTGCAGAAGTTAGCATTCATGTACAATAAGGAAGCAAAGCAATATTCTATTCAAGCAATACCAGTTGTGAAACTTGGAAGAACGGGAAATGATGATATAAATGAGATATGATGTGGTAGCCTTGTCATTACCATTTTACTCCTTCAATCTTACAGGATCAAAAAGGATTCAGAACAATTTTTATTTTTTTCTTTATACATTGGCCGCGAAAATACATAAAGCACAAACTTGGGAATTTGTGGCATAACACACCTGGCCAATGTCATTATCTCCATCAGTTACTAGAACCGCATCCCTAACTTCATCTTTTTCTGTGCCTCAAAAGCAAAGGAAAATGCTTTCTAAAAGCCTCAAACCAATATATGGATGTAACAACAATATGTAAATTCATAAGTTGCTATACCAGACTACCTGAAAATTTATCATCTTCTTCCAAAACGGACCCATCTTTCGGGAGGCGATCAGGTGCCCCATACCATTTCCTTAACTTTGGCCCTCCTACAAATGTAACATTCATAAGCCAATATATCAATACTGCAACTAGTTTGGTTCATCAGTTTACTAAAGATGTCTAGCATATAAAGTAATAAACTATTAATGCTCATTGAGTTTCAGAGCAATTGGAATTCGGGAATGTATTTCTGGTTCTAGAGTGAATGATTCGACACTTTCTCTCATGTTGAAGTTTGGAAATCAAATGTATGGTGAGACCAAGACAGTTAGAGTCAAAATGATATCGAAAGATATTCACAATATTCCACAAAGCATCCCCATTTAACAGAGTTTGTAGCGAATTTCCCCAAAAAGGGATCGATTGGTTGCTTCCCCTTTCGATTCTTAAGAGCAAATCCAATGGAGCTGTAACCTGCAAAACAACCTTCCAAAGCCAAAGTTTGGCCACCATCCACTTTTTGGGTGCTCCCAAGGTTTTAAACCGCGGTATTGGAAAACGTGACAGTATTGATGAAGCGGCCATATATCGGCCGATATCAGACAGTATTGGCCGGACACTTGGACTTGATTTTTAGGAAGGAAACTCAAGAAATGACTTCTTCTTTTTTTGCATTGGAGGGAGGCTGCTGACTACACTTTATTAGTAGTACCTTTGGAAAGATCATTTGGCCAGATTACAAAGATGAACCACAATAGACAGGGCCGGCCCTGGGCTAAAGCCTAGGGTGCCAGCGCTTTAGGCCTCCGGAGTTTTAAAAAAATGAGGGCCTCATTTTTTCAAAAAAAAAGAAGTCAAATATATTATATTTATATAAATGTTCCGTGTTTGAACACAATGTTAATTCTAGCACAAGTGGTCTGTGTGAGATACGTGAAATTGGGATGAGAGATCTCTGGTTCAACTCCTAGGGAGGTTTCTTTTTGACAAAGGATTTTTCCCCCTTTTTTCTTTTGGATCTAAGAATAAATAATATAACAGCTCTTGCACATTTTGCATTCTTATAGTTAAAGTTAATAACATGATTAGTTAAAAAAATGCAGTGTATGAATGGTATTTTGTTATGTTTGATTTTTTTTTCTAATGGTATAAAATATTTTAAAATTTTATTTTAGTTAAATTACAAAACTAAAATACCATGTTCAATATTTTTACTTTATATTAACCACCTATATTGATTATTTTTTATATATATATAGAAAATCTAAGGCCTCAATTTTAAAAGTCGCTTTAAGCCTCCAAATTCTCAGGGCCGGCCCTGACAATAGAAACCAATTATAAATATAGAGTAACAAAATATTACAAAGAATAACTAGTCAAAAGTGCACAAAAAGGTAAAAGGCTAACAACCTTCAATGTAGTCAAGAATTTGGTCGACGAAGCTGGGTTTGTTCTTGGATGAGAAACAGGTGAGAGAACGCTTTCTGAAATTGAACGTGACCGAGGCATTGATATTACCATCGCCTCGTGAATTACGAGGCGTATAGTAGCCGGAGTTGTAGAGAGAGAAGCTTGAAGAAAGAGAACCGGCCGCCATTGACCGAATTCAGCCTCCCTTCGGTAACCCGCGCTTCTTTTCTGCCGTTTCCGGTAATCCAACCGTTTGTTCCGCCTTCGGATAGCGCTGAGTTAGACCCTTTTGCCCTCTCTTCTTTTTATGGATCAAGTTGGCCCATATGAGTGGAGTATAGATTGAGGAATCAAGATTTCCCTCGCGTGATGCAAAACGGGATCCAACATGGATTCACAATCTTATTTTATAGAGAGTAATGTGAACCGTTCATCTAATAGGTCTTGATAAATTTAAGTTGACCGGGTGTCTGTAGTAACATATTTGTCAAATTAATGTGTGATCGAACCCGTTTTATTCCTCAATTTACTCTCCATTCGTAAATTAAGACCTGTTTGGTCTATTATGAAGCGTGGTATATTGGGCACCGGACCAATTTGATCCATTTTTTTTAGTATGTTTTGCAGAAAGTCTACACACATATAATCTGTGCATAGACTATGCACAGATTTCGTTGTGGGGCTCACCACGGGTCCCACACAAATCATCCGAGCCGTTCATTAAATGTAAAATATTTTTTCAAAGGTTCCCGTAAAAAATAAGCTCAATCTGATATCTATAGAAGCTCGATCCAATCATATAACTTTTCATTATCCGAAAATTTGAATGAAAAATTAGTTGGTTGGATGAAGCACCTATAAGTATTGGATTGAGCTTATTTTTTACGGGGAACCTTGAAAAATTGTTTTACATTTAATGAACGGTTCGGATGATTTGTGTGAGACCCGTGGTGGACCCCAATACAAAATTTGTGCACAATCTGTGCACAGATGTTTGTGTGTAGCAGCTTTCTATGTTTTGTTATTGAAAAAATTAAAAGGTGGGAGTGGTGGCACCCCTAGGAAACACTTCGATGGTCTAACATCTCAAAACTCCCAATCCATGGTATCTCTTATGAAAACAATCACCAATACATGGCAACTGTGCGCAAATTGGACACTTTTGCCTTAAAATAGAAATACACTCCAAAACAACTCTTGCGGTGAGAGGGTGTCATTCTTGTACTTGGAAATGAATCCCTCCATCGTGACTTCTATCTTTCCTCAAGGGTAACAGATGCCCTATTTAATGGTTTTTTTTGTTTTCATATAAAATCGTGATCCTAAGATTTTGACCCACCAAAAAATACCAAAATCGTCTAGGAACCAATGCAAACACTTTGCAAATGTGGGGGTGGAGGTAGAGCTAATCATTTCCTCTTGAGGGGATTAAAGAGCAAGTAATCGTTATGAAAACATTAGGTGGCACAACATAATACAAACTCGTTGCTACACGCTAAGACCAACTCGTTGCTACACGCTAAGACTCGGATAGCCTCTTCTTGTTGTTGACTTATTGTTGTTGGACTTGATTGGCATCAGATAGATCAAAATCAAATGGCATCCCGTGTTTTATAAAAACTGGGAGCAGTTTCTGTCCAGTTTTTTTAGGGTCCAGTCCAGTTTTGGGCCGTTGTGGGCCCATCCCGGACCCACAACAATGATCGGAATCGTTCATTTTGTAGAGCTTGTCGAATATGTCATCCATGCCAAAAATTAGCTTGATCAAATATCAATATGTACATGGATGAAATAGATTTGTACAAGAAAAAAGCAATGACAAAAATTAAGTTAAAATTAATAATTGCCCATTTTTTTCTTGTACAAATCTATTTCGTTCATATACCTATTGATGTTCGATCAAGCTAATTTTTGGCATGGATGACATACTCGACGAATTCTACAAAATAAACGATTCCGATCATTATTGTGAGCCCGGGATGGGCCCACAAGGGCCCAAAACTGGACCGGACTGGACCTTAAAAAAACTGGACAGGAAGTCAGGAACTGCTCCCATAAAAACCATGTGTTGCGCAAAGTTTTTGTTTTGTTTAAGGTATGTCCTCTACCTGACAGGCTGACATACGTAATAAATTAATCACATTGACTATCACATCAGGTGTTATGCTCCTTATGGATCAAGATTCACTGTCTCTCTCTGTGCTTCCAGTAACGAGGCTGAAAGGGAGGAAGAGGAACATATCATAAAACTCAACTGAATCAAGGAAAACCTTGGAGAGGTATCAGCACTGATCAAATGGCATCCCGGCTTTCAAGTAGCACAAACCCAGATTTCAGCTTCCTCTGAGGCCTTTGAAATTCCCAAAATTACCAAGGTTTTGCTGTCAATTTCTTTTTATCCTAAACTCTTGACATTGTACTGTTTTTTCCTTAGTTTTGCAACTTGGTAGTAGCTAGATAAGATGTAGTATGTTATGTTTGGATCTTCAATTTGTGGTGAAACAGAAAAAAGAAGAAATGGGTAAACAAACTGAATGTCTATTTTGGTCACTGAGACGAAAATGAATAGGTATTTATTTATGGGGAAAAAAAAATCTTGTTCTGTTCTTTTTCTCTGTTTGGTTTGCTCATATTTTTCAAATTAAGTTCCTTTCCCTTTCATTTTTCCATCCTCTTAGATGGATTTCTCTGCTTGTCTACAAGTTTACATGCAAGTATGCTCATTCCTGTGGAGTATTATGTTTGCCATTTTCCTCTGGAAAATTTTTAAAATGGCACCTGAACTTTCACTCCAATGTCACAAAAACACTTGAACTTCACTTTATTTCAATTAAACACCTGGACTTTCAAAATCCCTAAATTGAGGCACTTGCCGTTAGCTTCCATCCATTTTCCTCGCAAATCGGCTGATGTGGCTCATTTCTACCATTAAAGGCCCCACTAGAGATGTTAGAAAGTGAACTCAATGCACACAATCACAACCCATGCCAACCCTACTTCACTTTTGGATTGTGATTGTATGCTTTGAGTTCACTTTCTAATATTTCTAGTGGGGCCCTTTAACGCCATAAATGAGCCATATCAGTCGATTTGTGAAGGAAATGGATGGAGGCTAACGGCAGGTGCCTCAATTTGAGGATTTTGAAAATTCAGGTGTTTAATTAAAATAAAATAAAGTTCAGATATTTCGGTGACATTTGAGTGAAAATTCAGGTGCCATTTTGAAATTTTCTCTTTTCCTCTTGATATTTTGCAAACAAACTTCAAGTTCTACAATCACTCCAAAGTGATTGCCGCACAGTTCGGTTTTCACTTCCTCCGAGCCCTTCGGAAATGCCAAAAGTTTGCAAAGGGTTTTGCTACCTTTATCTAATAATCCACAACTGTTGATATTTTGGAAACAATCACTCCCAGGTAATTGCCTAATCAAATTCGACATTTCTTACAACAAAAATGAAAGTTCTAGTACGTTAATTTCCTGTACTAATGGGAGGAAAAGGTGACTTTAAATTAGTTTTTATTTTTCTTGCAGTAGTTCAAAAATGGAAGTTCTGAAGGTTAATTCCCTGTACTAATCGCCGTTCAAAAAGAAATTCCCTGTACTAATGGGTGGAGAAGCTGACTTTAAATTAGTGGGTTTTTGTTATACAGCAGTTCAAGATTGGCCTATGTCAGTTAACGGTTACTTCAAACAAGAACGATAACGTGGCTCATGCTCGAAAATTAATCGAAGCTGCTGCCAAGCAAGGTGCAAGCCTTGTTATGTTACCTGTGAGTTGACTACTATTCGTTTCACATTATTTATTTTTCCGGAACAAAATGTGGCAATGGTGAAAACCACTGGTTATTTGGATTTAAAAAAATTCATTTCGCAACTTAGTATTTCTATGGCTCATGTTGGTTTTGCTTGTTACCGATAGGAAATGTGGAACTGTCCTTATTCGACAGATTACTTTGAAGAATTTGCTGAGGATTTTGATGATAAGGATGGCTCTCCGTCGTTTGCTATGTTATCTGAAGTTGCTCTTGGCAACGGGATTACAATTGTTGGTGGATCTATGCCAGAAAGGAGAAAAAATCAGTTGCATAACACCTGCTGTGTTTTTGGACCTGATGGAAACCTGAAGGCCAAGCATAGTAAAGTATGTACACAAGAATTTGAGAAGATAAATAAAAGGATATAAGTGTTGTAGAAACTAAATCAAGAATTGTGGCGTCGTACAGATGCACCTGTTTGATATTAACTTTCCAGGAGATATTTCATTTAAGGAGTCAGACACCTTCACAGCAGGAGATCAACCTACCATTGTCGACACAGGTATGCATCGATTTCATAGGCAAGTAAATTTGGTCAAGCACTTAAGATCATTTCTATGCAGTATTCCAAATTGAAAATGAAATTGTGATGTATTACATGGACATGGAGTCCTTTATATACAGCATTCTATGTTGAAATTGATGTCGTAGCGGATGACATGGAGATATTTTGGTGGTCATATATTTGTCTTACCACTGATAAGACTAGCTGATGGATTCAAGTTATTGTACACCTTCTAAATGGATTGTCCTAATGCTTAAAGAAACAAGTAGTTTTGGTTTCGTATTTGGTGGAGGTGGACTCTTGCTCTCTAGGAAGTGGAATTCTTCATTCGCGAAGTGTTCATCTCAAACTTTTGTCGCCGAATAATCCAAGTTATTCACATTGCAAAAACTTACAGAGTTTGCCACAAGTCCAACTATTTGCCAAATTCTGAATTTTTTATATGCATTACTCCGGCATGCCTGCTATCGCATGCTCTTCTCTTTTAACGAAAAAAAGCTCCAAATATCTGAAAATTCAGTTTATGAGATAAGCATTCACAATTAAGTAACTGCAGAATACAAAAGCTTCAAGGGAACTTATCGTGCCAACAGCTTGCTGCAATGTTTATGGACATCTTGTTATTCATATCATCCTCTCCACAAGCATATGACATTTGTTGATCGTAATTTTTTTGCTCACTTTCTGATCCAAATCCTGTTGGAAGTTCTTCAAGTGCAAAGGAACAAAACTTTCTCCTACAAACTTTTCTGGACATCATACACTTGAACAATTTTCCTTACGCTTCTTTCAAATTTTAACAAGTCTGTTTTGTACGTTGTTTTCTTTTGCATGCTCAAGTTCAGAAGTAATGGTTTATTCCTTACATTTGAATGCAGTTGTGGGTCGAATTGGAATTGGAATTTGCCATGACCTACGTTTCCCTGAACTTGCGATGCTATACCAAGCGAGAGGTATTCATTTTTTTCTGCATAGTTGTAGCGGAATTGTGGAATTCTGCAAGTGGTACTTTTATGAGTGCATCACTCAGATTTGGTGTGTATTTGACAAAACTAGGAGCACACTTGATATGCTATCCGGGGGCGTTTAACATGAGTACGGGGGAATTGCTGTGGGAGCTGGAGCAAAGAGCAAGGCAAGTACATTTATCTGTGGAAACCTTGTGTGAGCAACAAATTACTTAATGCATGAACATGCCATTGCCAGGGTCCACATCAGTACAACATAATAGATTAAAGTTGAAGCTAAAATTTAGTTCTGGTTTGGGGCTATTCAAGTGTTGAACTTGATATAACTCAATTTAGCTAACTGAGTTCTTTTAGGTACTTGATGAAATAAGTTAGAGATGGGCAAGACCATAAGAGAATTTCTGTTCAAGTGACCAAAATAGAACAATGAAGTATTTTCTCTCTTTTCTTTATTATTTGTTTGCGCGGAAATCTGCATGATATGAGAGAGCAGCTCCATAGCACCATCAAGTTGAAGTCTAAAATGCTTATAGATAAGAAATCAGAAAAAACACAGCGTCGTCGTAATTTGTGATCAACTTGAATGTTAGGGCATTAGTCTTCTATCTTGTGGTCATCTGGTCTTTAGTTCCTCAAAATTTTCTGATCCGTATTTGAAGTTTCACCTTTCTAGTGTTGTCAAATGTGAAGACTTCGGAGTGTCTTATGTTTATCTGCTAATATCTATGTACTAATTTTTTACTTCCAAAATCCAGGGCAGCTGATAACCAGGTACTTCTACACTCTTGTTTTCGCGTATAAAGTTTTTCACAGCTCAAAAGCAGAATTCAGCGTAGATTTGTGTTGTGGTGGTAGTTGTACGTTGCTACTTGCTCACCATCTCGAGAATCCGTCGGTAGCTACATGATATGGGGACATTCTACTGTTGTTGGACCGGTAACAAAAATTGAACTTTAGTTATTCCACTCTTAACTATTTGAACTTAACAACACAAGCAAAACATTTGGATCACAAATTATGGTTCTCTTTTATGGCTGAGCAGTCTAGCAAAATAGTCGCCACCTCGGGGCACGAAGAGACAATAGTGATTGCTGAGGTTGATTATTCCAAAACTCGACAGCTAAGGTGATTACCTATTTCTGTAGCTGTGGATATGCATACAAGACACTGCTTGCATTTCTTGATAGAAGTTCCATACACTTACAGGGAGGCTCTGCCACTAGAGAAACAAAGGAGGGGAGATATGTACCGGTTAGTTGATGTGCATCAGCAGAAGCCTTGAACTACAAGAAATTTGATACTTATGGAATGTGTTGAAGGTTGGCTTAAAGTTTGAGCCGAGCTCAAGAAGCTTTATCTTCTGTTATTGTACAAGATCGAGTTGAGCTCAGAAAATAAACAAGTTTGAACATGTCTATTAGCTTGTCTTGTTTTGTAACAAGATCGACTCGAATGAACAAGCCGAACTCAAGTCGCTGCAATTCGTTTTCGCAACCCCCATTAATTCCTAAAAATGTGAACCAGTTCTCTAGAAGGCCTGATTTAGCAGTATTTTCTGACCCTTGCCTTGTGACCAAATTGGTGCTTTTTAGCATGCAGATTCGTTTTTCCTCCAGTGTCTATTTTTCCTATGTTTCCAGTGCAGATGGAGTGAAGCTCAAGTGGGCTGAAGCCCAATATAAACAAGCTTATTCCTTATGGCATTTCCACTCTGGCCCAGTAAAATCAACACCAAAGTTGAGTCATTTGACCCAACTAATCAATCACCATGTTTGACCCAACTTGTCTCTCGCGCAGGCCCTCAGACCTTCCGTTTTGCACAGATCCAAACACAGCCTTCTCGCAAGGGCCGAGTCTTACAGCTCGGTGGGGCACCCTACTATGGGCTTCCCAACCCTTACGAGACGAACATATGCGAACGTAATTGATCTATTTATCACAAGACGCATATAATGTCTAGACACATAATTCACTAGATGAATCAGAAGATCTCATGCCAAGTGTTTCTTTATAATTGGAGATATTTTAGGATAGCTTATGTACATCTTGATTATTTTTTTAGTAGCCAAATGTCTTAGGCAACTTTCATGCACCTTGTCTAAACTCAAGATCATAAAATTAATGACTGAGCAAATTTTTACTGGAAAAAAAAAAATCAAGTGAAAATTAACGGTAGAGTCCGACCGAACTTTGACAAGCATAGAAACATATTGAAGTCACGGATCTAAAGTTGGACTTGTTAAATTTCTCTGTGTACTCGTAGCCATGACAGTGAAATAAAAGGTGACCGAAACTAGCGACCTGATTTTTCTACACTTCGCAAATAATTCTAATCTTTTTGATAATGCAGCGTGCCCCGAGCAAAATTAAATAATTCAAATTTTGTCATTGGGTGATTCATTAAATTGGATATCTATATCAGTTGGAGACCAATGAGGGTGTTGAGCAAGGCTGGCACAAAAATATCATAATGTTTGTAATGAAAAATGATGCCAGTTCAAGCAATGACGTCAAACCACTAATCATGGCAGCAGGATTCTCTGTGCCGAAAATCCCCTGTGCCTTTGTGCCGAGGGATTTTGGGGGTTGGATTTAAAACAAAAAAGAAAAGAAAAAAATACACAATTCAACGGCCGAAAAACCCCTCGGCACAAAGGCACATGAATTTTCGTGACAGAGGAGGTCCAACCACCTAATCATGAGTCTAACGAATATTTTCTTATCGTGTTTGCTTAGAATTTTGGAGCCACAATTTTAAGCAAACACAATAAGAATTTGGTTGCTATAAATTCCCTTCCTGTAGACAAAAAAAGAAATGAAAAGATTCCCTATAAAATTCGCCATCTTAGGCATTATTCCTTAATTGATCCCACCTTGCAAATTTGAGCTTACAATATCGTTAACACGTTGTACCAAATCGTGCATAGGTCGGATCTTAAATGGAAACAATATATCTGACTCTCCTAATTTTTGTGATCTATTTCTAAATTTAAATCAGATTAGTTTTTCTGTGTACTTTTCCAGCAAGATTTAAATCTCAATTCCACCCATTAAAATTTTTTCGATGCTCTTTTCTTTGCACTTTTTTGTATAATTTTTTTTCAAACGAACATGCCTAGGGTGGAACTACTGTGGGACCCCGGACCGGGGGTGCTATAGTACGTGCACCCCCGTAGTGCGGCCAATTTGGCAAGCCATCTCGGCAATGGACAGATCGGATTTTCATCCGAACAATGGACGGCTAGGATTTATAGGAGTTTGGATTAAATTCAAGCTGTTCGCACTGAGATGGACGGTCGGATCGGCCACACTACACGGTATAGTGCGGCGGGTTCACTACATCCCCTCCCATTCCATGAGACCCCACCTACTTTTTCAATGGACGGCTAGGATTTGAGTTTTTTATTTTTATTTTTATATGTGATTGTATTCGTATCTTTTAATCTACGGCTTAATCTAGGTTAAATTCAAATAATTTCACATCAACCCATGAAATCTTCTCAATTACTTTCATAAACAAGTAGCAAGTCCAAGTGTATTTTTAGCTACTCAAAGAAAAAACAAAATAAATTTATGCTTGCATTAGGTCAAAATGATGCATTAATAATTATATTTCCTGTGTTCGGTTCCATTTTCAAACCAAGATTTTTGAGTAAAAACCAGAAAACTTGTGTGATCGACAGTCAACAAATATTTTGGACATGGGCCCCTGATCTCCTCCCAACGATCTATTCTCAATCACACCTATTGTCTCTTTGTTGGCCCATTTGAATCAAAATTCTAGCTCCGTCTCACCCGTCATCTCATCCCATCTCTTCTCATGTCGACGATTAGAAAACGCAAGTACAAAGACACTCTCTATCAATAGGGCTAGGCAGTAGGCACCACGAACGGTGGAGAAGACCATGCAAGTCGTTAGTGGCGGCTTTTCTTTAAAGTTTTGAAACATCTTATAATCATGCTATAGCTACCTAGCCATGTGGTACCTCCAGCTTAGCTTAGGCTAACATCAAACTTTGCTGAAAACAATGGCGCAATCCCCATGCTAGTCACTATCTCATTAACCCCATTTCACATTTTTTTTCCCAGCCGCCCCAATACCTTTTTACTAGTAATTAACCATATTCTTAAGAGGTTGATGTTTATGCAAACCCCATTTCTCTCTCCCAAGTGTGTGTCATGTGTGCATAGCAAAAGCACTTTGATGCGTAACGCTAGAATTAACAACCTTGCTTTAGTTTGCCGCTAACGAGAGTTGAATCCAGCAAAATATTGGGAGTCGTCGATCGTGTATCGTGCCTCTCCAAAATGAGACGATTGATCGAGAATGATGAAGTTCGGAATTCGATATCTTATTTAGTACATGATACATACTTTGACTGCATCAATACTGTCTGTAATAATTTTCAATAAATAACCTCTCACGATTTTAAGATCCATGGTGACCTGAAAATAATGGCTAAACCAGTTCACATCAATTATCTTATGGGCAATTGGAATTCAAATATGGGTAGGAAACTAAAACAGAAAGTCTAAGGATCCCGACGGCACGCCGAGCCCACTCTGGCCATCGGACGGCTGATCGGAACCGACCAAAAATTCTAAAAAAAAAAATCGAGTGGGCCCTTGTGAGAATCAACGGCATTCGATGTGTATAGATGGCCGATCCAAACACTTTATTTTTTTGTATGCTTTTTTTTAGAATTTTGGGTCGACTTCGATCAGTTGTCCAGTGGCCAGAATGGGCCCGGCCTGCCGTTGGGATCCGGTCGGAATCCCTTCGGTCGGGAACTGTAGCACGGCTGAAACTAAAATGGGTGAATGTGTACAGAAGAGAGAATGGGTTCAAATAATGCACACACCTCTTTTTTCCAAGATAGGCAAAAAGAAAAGATGCCACTTCCCATCTCATAGTTACGTGACAATCTTCTTGGGATCACCAAAAATGAAAATTCTCTCTCACTTTTTCTTTTTCTCACTCCCAACAAAACCTCTGCTTTTACTTTCAACAAAGCTGCCTTGCCTTGCCCCCTCTCTCCCTCTCTTCTTTTTCATTTCCCACCGATACCCAGAATGTCACCAGCATGTTCCAAGGTTATGTTGGTAAATTGTGGGGGGAAAAGAAAGTGATTTTGGCACACCTGGCAGCACTACGTGTATACGTTGCAAAGAATCTATGGTGATGAGGTTGAGAAAAGTTATTCAGTACTGCTCCTGGAGCCCAACGGTCTCTTCCATCACACGTCGGTGTATATGCTTCACCATAAAATATGTGAATTCCATGTGTGATGTAGAGTGCCCCGTGCCCCAACTTTCTTGAATGTTTTAGGAACATTGATCACACCTTGTTCGGTTTGGATTTTGAAGAAGATTTTTAAAAACAATGAGTGAAGAGAGAAGATAGAGAAAATTTATTGAGAACCGTGCGCAGAAATTTCGAGATTCCCAAACGAAGAAGCCCTGAATTATCTAGATGTGTTGGTGGGGAGAGGTTAGATTGAAAAAGAATACAAGTTCGTAAAATTCAAAATAGGAAACCCTTCTCTAATTCAACATAAAAATTCTCAATTCACTCATATTAAACGACCGCGTGGCAAGGCCACAATTATTGTTCCCGTCACACATTTGTACAGTTGACAAATCGCTATCCGACTCACTCAATAAATTACCAGCAAACAAGAACTAGACACCAGCATGCATGGTGTGGTGTCCACGAATACCCCTCCGATGTCAAAGTTTAGTCGATTTGTGAAGTCCATGTGGTATTTAAGAGTGAGACCGAAAGTCTTAGGGGGGTATCTGTGAAAGATGAGTCACACGTGTGCATGCGCGACAGGTCTGGGACATGTTGGGCAGGACGTCACGTGCGCTTCGATACTAAAGTCGCACTCGCGCACACGCTTGGCCTTCCCTCCCCACCCCGCCACCGTACGTCCAAGTTGATGAGAGTCACATGCTTTGGCTGATCAAAGTGCGGGTGGGGGGCGGGGACCACATCCCCGGACAGAGGAGGAGATTTGTACTACAGTATTAAAAGACTGCTGATTTTATTCCTCTATTTTTTTTAACGTCATTTTTCTACAAATATATGACGCTAATAAAAAAAGAAGTGGCAAAATCATTTCTCTACTAAAATTGAGATATCGATAATGAAAAGTGATCAATAAATACTTCCCTCCGTCACTATTTTTTTAGTCTCAAATTTAGCATTTTTTTTTGTTGTAAGAATATTGTCCCACTCCCAAATCAAAACAGTTTTACGTAGTTAATAAAATTTTTATTTTACCCTTTTACTTTTAAATCATGATTGAAGGGTAAAACGAAAAAATGTGATGATTAGATATGTAATGATTATGTTATCTTATATATATAAATATAGTTGGAATCTCCAAAAGAGACTAAAAACCGAGAATGGAGGGAGTAATAAAACAATTGTGCCGTTGAGATCACAATGAGTTGTCAATAAGACAAGAAGAATTAGAGAAATAAAAACGTCCAATATACTTTTGAAGCTTTACACGATAATTTGACAAGTGGGAACCCCTCTTTTCTTTTCTTTTTTGTGGTCTTTTTCCGGCGTCAGTGACAATCCATTGGGCTTCTATGTGTGGAGTAGCATTTTCCATAGAAACATTTTGGCTTCGGCAGTTCAGTCGATGCATATTGGACTCGCACCGGACTAACGATTAATAACGCATTCTTCGTAGCTAGGTTCACTAATAAATATACTTCAATTTTGCGAATCCATAGTTCAGCCAGACTAATCATTTTGTCATTTTAGTTGAACCAGTCATAGTTTTGAGAAGTTTAATGGATTAATTAGCAATCTAATCGAATTTGACCATCTGTAACACCTTGGTTACAAAAGAAAAAAACATATATAAGCAGGCCATAGCCCATAGGTCCATCGGGAGACTCTTGGATATCACTTCTGGTTGGTCCATCGCGAGACGCCTCCAGATCACTTCCTAGTAGGTCTATCAGGAGAGTACTCCTACGTACATAGATCACATCCTGTAGGTCCATCTGGACTAAAATATCTCTTGCTACACAACTCATACTTGTCCCGATTTTATATTGAATTGTGGCTTTTGTAACCTGATTTTTTACACTGATAATTCACATGTCAATACCAGTATACCACTATGAAAATATAACGGTGGGTGAGTCCCATTTTGAATAATGTCAACAAGTTCTTGGGTGGCCCTGTCTTGCCAAACCATTCATAGTTGATGTCCTGTCCTGACCCCTTTGACATGTGTTATCGGAAAATTTTTAGCTGTTAGAGAGCTGTAGTGAGGTCAGAAATCGACTGATCGTATTGAAGAAGACATAATAGTGATGATGTTTGTTACAACACTTATTATAGATTCAAAGAACTCCGAGAGTTGGCCAGGTCTGAAACTTAAGAGTTTGTTTTGTTTTTAGATCTCGTGTTGAAAACCTCTCAGGTGCTATCAATACTATTAGAGTTAGTTCATAAGGAGCTTTGCTCCGGCTTTAATTGGGTTAATTCTCCACTAGTGGCCAGTTGAAGTGGGTTTTAAAATCAATCGAAGTGCGTGTAAGCCGGCTCGGCCACGAATTATAAAAAACTATTGGATTCCAAGCTTGAACTATCATCACCAACTAACTACACTGTACAACACGTCATGCATCACGTGCGCGCGATTATTCGTTCTAAACGGCCTCTATCCCATCCATGGGCAAAATCATCAGAATAGGACAAGTCAAAAATCAGGATATCTTTCCATTCCCAAAATAATTGCAATGGTCATCCCTGAGGTGAGAAATAGAAGAGGAAAAGGAGAGAAATACAGGAGGAAAAGAAGATTATCGACTAATCTTGAGACTCTGAAGTTAACGATCGGCTAAATTTTCAGTTACCCTTGATATTTTGTTGTCGGCGGACGGCGGTATAAATTGATCATCTTGCGAGGTCGAGAGAGTAAATTCTTTACTTTGCTGTCATGTTCCCACTCTATGACCCTATGAGTTTATCTCTCTTAGTTGAGGGATTGTATTTGTAGGCATAAATTTTTGTAGGGTAGAGTGACACAGAGTGCACCCTTCGGTGAGGACAACAGAGAAAGAAGCCATTTGTGGTATAGGGTATGAGTTAAATGGGATTGGGTCCTACAAAGGATTAGCCCAAATAACCAGATAATTGTTGCACCCTTTGTTGGTATTAATGCTATAACCTATCTGCCAGACATGTGTGCATGGTTGGTGCGTAACTTGCCGAGCTAAGGTTTGCCCACTACTGTAGCCTATGATGTTAACTCCTTGGCCGAGTGGTCGAGTGGCCAAATGAGCATAAGAAAGCTAATAGGTTCTGTTTGTTCTTTTTGAAATCGTATGTTCGGATCCCATGTAGACTAAATATTCTAAGCCTTAACTAGAGCCACTGGAGATTTGTTCGGTGATTAATTTCAGTGTTTCGGAATTATTCGAGGTGCATGTAAGTTAGGCCGGACATCCGATTATAAAAAATAGTAGTAACGATAAAAAGAAAAAGAAAAAAAAGTAGCATATGATGTGAACAATATTGATAGAACCCATTCGTGGTTTGATGCAATAGCTCGTGGAGGTAGCCAACATATAGAGACCCACACCCAAGTTTGTGATGCATTATTATGGGACAGAGAATTGATAGAGTTAGGGGTGGCCACCATCTGGAGAAAGATACAGGCTTGAGTGTTTAATTAAAGAGATGAGTTTAAATGGTTACATGTTTATTCAATACTTTCAAACTCTGTGGATAAGTAACACTAAAGACAGTAAGGAAAATAAGGAGTACTTAATTTTTGAATTAAATGTAATGTATCGTAAGAGAATAATACTAATAAGTACTTAAAAATAAGAATCTTTGCGGAACGGGAGCAAAAAAAACAAAAACAGGAGCATGGAGCAAGAGAAGATCGAGGGTACCCTGTTGAAGAATTATATGACGTAACCACGCACGGCCATAGTGGTTTACAGATTCTAGCTAGCATACATATTTATATATACCAGCTGCATGACTTTACTCATAAAACCACCTCACCACCAAGCGCGCCAAAACTTTATAATTTAGGAGAAGATTATGTCCATGATTAGGAATGTGTTTCCTTTTTAGAGCTAATTAATAATTAGCAATGTGTTGAAAAATGGAATAGTCACCCCCTTTGAGCTTAAGACCCATTAATGGGTAGGTGGCCTCTCACCCACTAATTACAATTGTTTCTCATCATTGTTTTAAAGTTCCCCACTCCACCAACCAAACAGAACGCTAACCAATAAACTGCAATCAAAAGTGAGATTCGCAACTTTTATTACTCCCTCCGTCCCAAATTGATTGTCCCGTCCGCAAAACGGAGCGTTAAAAATAATGCAATTTTTTCAAGAAAAAATTCAAATTTTTTTCACAAATTAAAAATTCGCATTGATATCTAGTAAGTTGTTAAAAAACTTTTGATTTTTTCTTGCAAAAATTGTATTATTTTTAACACTCCGTTTTGCGGACCGGACAATCAATTTGGGACGGAGGGAGTACTATCTATCAGTTCAAATTAATTTTTTTCTTTTTTTTCCCCAATATTATTATATACATCGGTGGGTATTAGTATGATAGTGAACAGAGAGTCCATAGTCTATTCATAGCCCTGAACCCCAAATTTGCCTCCTGTAGAGCTCGAACCTCCACCTCCACTGTGGAAGGAGGGTGAGACAACTAACTTCACTAGAAAAGGGTTTCTCAAATTAAGTTTTGCGAAAGGGCTTTTTTGATAACTCCGAGCTAGCATGTTCGTACCTCGACTAATTTCTAGTTCGTGAGGCTAACGATTAGGTAAACGTTCAGTGACCCCAAAAGAACTGATAACGCCAAGGCAGTGTCGAGCTTGAATGTTAAAAGGAAACAAATTCCGTCCTAGACCTTGACTGCCAAGCCAACCCGAAGTTAAAAGGGCTAATCATTGAAATTATGGATTGAAACTAGACGGCAAAACCCAGCACGCAAAAGTAGGTCCTGCTAAACAGGCATGCCTAAACTAATGAAATTGTGCATCATTGTCATGTACTTTGTATTTCATCACTTCAAATAATTTTTTTTTAATTTCATCACTTAAACTAATAAAATTTTATACTTATTTTTTTGGAACTAGAGTCCTTAAATGTCCTACTTTCGTTTGAGGCCGAATCCAAGATGTTGGGCTTGTTACACATGTAATTTAAAATTGAGTGATTACTAAACAAATCAACTTGAATAAATTAAGATTTTTTTATTATTGTTTTTTCTGAGATCAGCCGCTGAATTTGACTTTATAAGTTGATCGTATGCCATGTATTTTGATTTTTCATCATTTTAATCAAAATAGCTCAAAAAATCTACAAGCTAAGTTCAGACAGCCCACAATTTAAAATTTCCTTGCCATGCTACGTGAAACAGATCTTTCACACGAAAGGGTAATGTTCAATATATATTTGCAGATGTCCTAATGTTATTATTGAACAATTACGTTACATAATTTCTCTTGACTACATGGTTCATCCAGGGGAGAGATTGAACTTAAAGAAATAGTGAATGGTTTTATCTGAAATAGAAAATTCTAGCTAGCTAGTATATGAGAAATAACAAGATGGAATGTTTCTTGAAAAAACAATTTCTACATTTTTTGCATGTGTTTCTATTTTTCAAAGATTTATTCCTTTGGATTAAAGGCCTTAGAAATCTCCATTAATGATTAATATAGTTGCTAATCATAGGGACCACTAACTATGTAAACTAACTAACTACTGGGTCCTAATAATGTTTTATCATTTTCCGTATCTGTAGGCCATTTTAAAGCCTATACCACTTTTGACCATAGGAATATATATAGCCTTTTCTTTCCCTTTAGTTCATGCTTCCAAACACACAAATTTTTTTATTTTCCAAAGTACAAAACATTAAAATTAAAAATACAGTTTTATACATTATTAAACTCAATTGGCATATCAAGCTGTTATGATTTGGTGGTCCTCCCACTGAAGCTTCCTTTGAAGTCACACTTTCTCAAATACTTAAATAGAAAGAGAAATGTTAATTACTAACTTATTTAAAAGATATTAAAATTTGGGAAAAGAATATTTGGGGATAAGAAATCTTCAAAATTAAGTAATACAGTCGCTGGGGTTAGTGCTAAATACTTTACTAGTTGATTGGGCAAATAGTTGCATGAGATCATCTATGGGATATGCAGATAAATACATGCATATAAAATATGTATACTTTTTTCCCTATTGGAGAATAAAGCAAATAAAGTACAATATAAGTCCTTATTTATTTATCTTTTTGGAAAAAAAATGATAAGAAAGATTTTTGTTATTTCACTAACTAATACTAAGTTGTAGACCACAATTTTGGTTCTGTTCTTATTCAAAAAATTTGGCATTTGTTACTTTTGTGCCAAATTTTTATGTAATATTGGTTCGTCTCGACTAGAGGAACTGAAAAAGTAAAAAAATTATGACTTTTTTAGAAGTATTTTAGGAAATATTCACGAAAAAGTTCAAAAAGTGAGTTTTTAGACTTTTACTTGAATATTTTCAAAAATACTTGTGTAAAAGTCAGAAATTTTCATTTGTCCAATTCCTCTCATTGAGACAAACCAATATTAAATAAAAAAAATTTGACGTAAAACTAGCAAACGCGAAAAAAAAAAATTGAATAAAAACAAAATCTAAAAATTGTAGTCCCACAAGTTATTGATCGGTGGAAACACCCCCTAAGAAAATATCAAAACAATACAAAGCAATCTTCTTGAGCCATTTACACGTAATACAATTTTTTTTTTTTAACGGCAATTTACGCGTAATCCTACTGCTCACTAACATTTTTAGTCAGCATTTTGCTATTTACAGTTAGGGGTTAGCAAAAAAACTCTATCAATTCATGAATCTAGTTCGAGCCGGTCCAATACGGTGGTTTGTTTTTGATTTTTTAGCAGCTTGTTTCATATTACATTACAGAAAAAACTAACGAACCTTTGAAAATGCATTGATTCGTTAAAGTGAACACGGATTGTGGGACATTCAAAAGTGGAATAGTGAACTGAAATGCGTGATGGAAGGAGTGCATAGACGTTTGTCTCGAATTTTTTCATCTATCCCGCTCTCCCCGCGCACATGTGTCTCCTCTCTAACGTTATATAGTTAATAAATGATTGAATATTGGAGGAGCCAACCCAATTTTCACACTAAAAACTCTGGCTGGCCCAAGATTTTGAACTTCAAAAATGAAAAATTCATCATTTGCCCTCCAGTTAATTACTTATTGAAAGACTAAACTCGTCCACTAAAACAGGGAAAAATCCAACATTAGATCCTGTGTCCTGAACTTTTGGAGACCACAATCCAACTTTGATCTTCTCTTTTTGCCTTCCACATATAACCCCTGTATTAATTCACCTTGCTTTACCTCCAGTTAAAGCACCAACACTGTTGGTAAATTATTAAACTATTCCATCAAAAACATAAACAAATGTGATTGATATAATTGAGTTAAAGCCCCCAAATCTCCGATTCATGATAACTTCAAGGGGTTTAAGGGCTCATTCGGTTAAATAAGTTATTTGACTTTTTTTTGGGTTCTTATTTAATTTTTTTTTGTATTTATTAGTGTTTCGTCGATTTTTTTAGGATTATTGATTTGACATGATGAGAGGAATTTGAAAAGTAAAAAATGGCAATCGAATCTAATTTTTTTTGAATAAAAATGAAAAAATTGGCTTATTGGCTTATTTCGTCTTCATTAAAAATAGATTTTGATCGTTATTTTTTACTTTTTAGATTCCTCTCGTCATAACAAAGCAATAATTCTCAAAAAAATCAATAAGAAATTAACAATTGCGAAAAAAAAAATGTGAATAAGGACAAAAAAATAAGTCAATTGGAATAAGCCCTAGTCAGGTGGATATGGAAAAACAAAAAAGTATTTGTCTTCTGTGAAGTTGCACGTTTAAATTTTAAGAAGATCAAACATTCTAAACATTGAAATTTGCCTAATCGTTGAGTTCAAGGCCTCAAAATTAATCGAAATGCGAACAAGCGCAATATCCAATCACAAAGAAAAATCTCTATAGATTATCATACAGCATGGCTACTTTTGACTGGTGAACTCATGGCGATGCTAGCGGTGTGTTGAAGCAAGAGATGGCTCCCACCAAGCAAGAAAAAGAAGCAAAGCTTCTACTTTGAGTACTCTCTGAGCCATCAAGCAAGAAAAAGAAGCAAAGCTTCTACTTTGAGTACTCTCTCTCTCTCTCTCTCTCTCTCTCTCTCTCTCTCTCCTCATTAATGAAAGAGAGAGAATTGCATTAAAAAAATATTACTTTAATAAAATAATTTTGACACTCTATTTTTTATAATGACATTTTAAAATTCGTCTCTTAAGTGGACTTTGAAAAATGTGCTATACGTATTTTGAACGTTAAAGGACAAAATGCTGGAGCGTGCTTATCAGAAGGTAGTGTGCCAAAATTATTTTCATTTTCCTTTATTCTAATTAGGTGTGGTGCATTCAATCAATTACAAAACTCTGAAATTTCTAGTCTTGGTGTGGTCTACTTTTGATTGGATTGAAAATAAATTAATTGAGGTGCGCGTAAATTAACTCGAACACCATTAACCGTAAAACCAAAAAAATAAAAGAACTAGGAAATTAATGACCGAATAATATTTCAACAGCCCTGAAATGCGACTTTTTTTTAGGGAATTGATTTTCACACTCTTCTTTTTTGTATTCACACTCCTTTTTTTTTTTTTTTGGTCTTTTAACAAAAAATATATACACTTTCAACCCTAAAAAATAAAAAAAGGTATAAATATCAAAAAAGAAATTATGAAATTAAATTCTCTAATTTTATAGTACCTAGTAATGTTCTGATCCTATCGAGCCATCGAAGTTAAAGAACAAGATCTACCTTTGCTTTGTTTTGCTTTAGCTCATAATCATCACGTTCACACGCAATTTTCATTTTCTTCGTCTCCACTTTCTCTCTCTTCTAGACATTAATCTCGAAGATCTCTCTCTCCCTTTGATCTTTTATTTCTTTTGAGAACCAATTAGAAAGTTCGAAGACAAAATTAAAGTAAGATGATCAAAAAAGAGATTAAAGAAAAGATATAAAGGAATTCAAAACACCCAAACTGAAATAAAAAGAGAATTTTTATTTCTCTTGATTGATGTAGACCCCAAACCAATTAACTAAAACAGAAAAAACAAAATGATCTCATATATAATTTTTTATTTAGGAAATCAACAAATCAAGCCCTTAGCAATGGCTCGATTGGTATCGAAATGGGTCGTCTCGTATACGGGCAACTCTTCTCGGTACCGCTCGATGCCGATGGCCGATAAATTGTCGAGTTCGAAGAGATCAGAGCTAGCACAACTCGCACCATCATCGTCGTCCTCATCCTCGTCGTCGATCCCAAAGTCCTCTACATTTCTCGTATTGAACTCACTTTCAACCTTTTTCTGATAATTCTTGAGCAAATCTCTGGCTACTTCCTCAACTCGCCGATTTTTCTCCATGATAAGCAACTTAAGCTCTCCGTCGACCGAATCTCTGATCAAATTCCGATTCTTCTCCGATTTGAGATCATCTTTATACAACGACTTCTGTCCACAAGGCTGTAAATCCTCGCCAACGACAACGCTAACCGTACCGAACCTGACCGATCTCTTAACGCCATTGCTTGATTTTCCACGTGACGACGGCGTTTTGCTTAGGCACGAACGTGAAAACGAAGAAGCCGATGAGCACGTGGACGTATACGCCGTCGACTTTGAGTACCTACTGCTCTGATCGGAATTCTTCTCGGTGTATCCTCCCGTAGACGATGAAATCTTCGCTTTCTTCGGATTCCCTGCGGTGAAGAGAGAGTTGAGGAAACTGGCGAGGCGGCCGCCGGGGGAGATCGGCTGCTTCACCTTCTTAAGGTCGCCGTAGATCTTCATCGCCTTCGACTTCGTCTTCACGAAGCCGTTTTGCTGTTTCGGCTTTTGTTCAATTACGTCAGGGAATGTATCAAACATGTGGATGTCATGATCCATTCCGTTGAGGTTGATGAGTTTCTTCGGCTCATCCCAAACGCTGGTCCGAATCGGCTTCGGCTTGTGGTTAGCAAACACAGTCGACTCTGCTTCGGAGGAAGAAAACCCTCCTCCGGAGCTAGAGTCCGACGAACTCGAGCTCGAGTTCAGAAACACAGACGTCGTGCTCGAGTTCGGAAACTGGGAGTGACCACCGCGCGACTTCCTCTCAAGATCCGCCGCGGATTTCCGGCGGACCACGACCTTCTCGCTCACCTTCTTCTCCATCCACTTCTCGATCAGGCAGGCGCGCCGGAGATTCGCCATCTCTTCGTCGTTTTCCACGCCGCCGCCGTGCACGGCGTCCCCGCCACTACTGCGTGTCTTCCTCATTGTCTCTCTGTAAAGGACCAGCTCGTCTTCTCCCTCGTCGATGGAGCGGTAGATCGCGTCGAGAAGCGTCGACGAGAAAGACGGATTCTCTCTCTGCCGCCGATTAGAATATCGATCTTCCCTCATCGATCTATCCATGCCTTTTATACTACAAAAAACAAACGAACCTGACAGTGAGCGAAGATCGAGGAGGTAGAGGGAATAATACTAATACCCTGTTGCTCTGTTCTTTGTTGTCTGTTTGTAGAGTGTCAAAAGCTGCAAAAAGAGGGATCCAGAGGGAGGGAGGAAACAACAAGAACAGCAATGATTTTGGCAAACAGTGTAGTCATGTGGAACAAAAAATGAAGAGAGTAGAGACAATTGGAATGGGAATAATTAAGCAGGGAGAGAGGGTAGGTGCTCTGTAGCTCTGCTGTTTGTGTTGGGCATATGATGGTAAAAGAGAGCGTGGGAATGGGGAAGGGAACAAAGGGGGGAGACACAGTATAATTGATGTTTGTTTGGAATTGGGATGTGTAATTGTGAGAGAGTGATAGAGAGTTGTAGAGAGAGAGAATGGAAAAAGGGAGAGGCCACGCCTGACGCCTGAAGGAAGGTGAGGAGAGAGAGAGAGAGAGAGAGAGAATTGGGGGAGAGATGATGAGGAGAACTCCGTGTGACTGTTTCAGTTGCTTTTATAAGGGATTTTTGTTGGATAGCTGGAGGGACACTGCCAGGTTGGCAATGATGATGTGGCGAGTTAATTACTCTTACTTTTTTACCTACTGGAAATTAAAAATGACATTTAAAAATTGTCTATTTCACATGGTACTAGTACTGTAGTAGTAGTAGTATTATTATTATTTAGAAATAGTGAGATTTTCCGTTCATCCTTCGTTACCATAAAAGTCTTTCAGGTCTCGTTTCGTTAAGGTTCTTATTTTGTAAGTATTTATTTTTCGCTTCTCTCATAATACATCATCTTTTTAATTCAAAAAATAAATATTTATTTGATTTTCTTTAACGAAATGGGGCCTAGGTAAAATATTTTGCCTGATTTTATCCTTTTTAGATAAGTTTTGGTATTTTTCTCACTTCATACAATCCCACAAAATTAGGAAGTATTTTAAAAATTTCCTCCTAGGTTGTATCTTCCACATGCTGTTACATATGCAAATCGCAATCGATGAAATCATGAAATTGATCGGGAAAAAAATTAATCGAGGTTTCAACCTCATCAAATCATAGGTGAGAAACAACAGATTTCTTGCCAATCGAGCAAAGGAAGAAGGATATAAAAGTTTCAAACTACTTAATTGTGAGAAGTTCTCAAAATCGAGAATGACAATTTTCTGGTTGTTTCAATCATAGCTTGACAAATTTGAGAATTTCTCTATATTTCACTCTGGAAAATTTCCATTCATGTTGGATTCGCTCTTGATTGAATTTTTTGGTGTTTCCCTATAAGGATCACAATTTATAAAGGTAATTGTTATGGTAACTAATTTCCTAAGTTATAAATATTTGAAATTGTGGCGATATATGTCAAAAAAGATTCGCATTTCAGAAGGAAAAAAAAAAAGGACTTTTGGTGCGTTTTAGTTACCCAAACGATCATATACCTGTTTAGGATGTTGAAGTAAATTTCTGTTAGAAATATTGAATAACTATTTACAAGGAATTTCATCGCACTTTATCAGCATCCGAATTAAGATCCCATCACGTGCTATGCTGAAGAATATGATTACCCCCCACCAAACGGTTAAAATTTTGAATACAAACATTGAACAATTATCCGAAATATTATTCGTTCAAGTAATCACTTGTTGGTATAGTATTAATTACTAACCATATATGCATCGATCTCTAGCTGTGACGCCCTTGGGGTTTTTTCTTTAGTTGGCATCTTGTCAGGGTTTGGATCTCGGATAGGCACTTATTTTCTTTCTCTTTGCCCTTTTAGTCTTTGATAATTTTTCAAAGGTTAATAAAAAAATTTCGTCGTTCAAAAAAAACAAAAAAAAACTAACCATCTCCGTGACAAGTGAGTCCCTACACCTGCCTACCTTCACATTTTTTGAGCAGAAGTGCCGGAATATTTGCACTCTCCTTCTGGAAGAGATTCAGGCTTTGTTTGGAATCTAAGAAAAATAAAATAAAATAAAATGAGAGAAAAAAATTACTATTCATAAAACTTAAAATTGTGTTATTTTCTTATTTCTTTCTCTTCCATGCAAAAAATAGGAGGGAAATTTTTTTAGTTTTCCTTTTTTTTTCCCCCTTCCTTTCCTTAAGTTCCAAACAAAGCCTTATACTGTTGTCCTATTTTCCGAAAGAGAAGTTTTACGCCTTCGAATTAGCATCCGTTTGATAATAAAAGTTTATCAGAAGCTTGGTCTAAAATTCCTGAAAATTTACTTTTTTATAATTACATCGGTAATAATCTGGCAAAAGGGGTTTGATAATACTCTTTCTTTCAAACCTAAGCAGTTAGTCGATCATTCGCTTTCTTTCAAACCTATATGCAATTAGTCAATTGAGCAAAAGCATAACGCCAAGTAAGGGACTTATCTTTCTAAGCTCGTAGATTTAACCGAGTTTTTTTATTTTATTTTTTTATCCGCAATTTTGAGTTCACTGAAAGAAACATCACTCGTTATCATCCAGTTTTTTTAATTGATAGGCTGTACTTCTCAAATAAAAAATTCATATGCATCTGAATTGATAACAAATATTCCAAAGTACCAAAAAAAACAAAAACATATACCATTCTTTACTTTACTAAACTCAACAAATAAATACTTTAGAGAGCTTGATGACCCAAAAAGTAGTATTACATTTCTTGGTGTGTACGCCCGCATTGGTGGTGGAATCTTCCCGTACAACAGTTTAATCTATAGATAACTTAGATTAACAATTAGATAACATTTCTTCTTTATCTCTAAAAACTCCCAAGGACTTTGGACGAGTGAGAATGAGAAAGTAATACTCCAATGATTATTCTTCACGAGGTCACATGTTCGAATGTAACGGAAGCCAAACGTTTTAAACTTTGGGGCTACTGAAAGATTTGTCAGGTCCTTAATTTCAAGGCGTCAGAAGGAATTAGTCGAGGTGCACCCGGCCATCTGGATTTGAAAAAAAAAAAAATCAATTCTTATCTCTCTTGGGAAAAAAGGCATGAAATGATATCGGTTTTGACTAATATACTAACACCCCATTAACCCATACTGATGCATATCGTCTGAAAAAAACAAAAATTATTTATGTGCAGACCTTTTTTTATTTAGTGTGCATGCAAATAGTTTTTGTGAGTTTAGTGGGGAGGGAGAGAAACTTAACTGCATATGGTGGATTGGTGGGCAGACGCCTAGTAAATTATGATTGCACTCGTGGCTCCGGCTCCTCATCCTTTTTGTGTATGATGAAAAGTATCCCAAGTCCCATTGGTCTAAGTAATTTGATTCACATCTTTATTGCTTTCATGATCGGATGATCGGGCCAACTTGCATGCACCACTTCGACTAATTTTGGGATCCTAAAGTTAATAATCGGGCCAACCCTAGCCCCAAGGAAGTTATTTGTTTTATCTTCTTTTTAATTTTAAAATTTACTCCTACCAAAGCCAAAAAATATTTCAAAACAAACATATTTTTTGAGCTGTGTTGGTCTTGTATGAACTCTTTCGTATTCTGTTCATGTTTTTTTTTTTTTTCCGATTTATTTTGTCGAGACAAATTTGAAAATTTAATCAAGCGCTACAAAGTAACTAACAGTGAAAAATTCAATAATTAAGAAAAGTTATGCAAGTCCAACCTCCACCTAATTATTACTCCCTATGCAACATCTTGTTTTTTAACTAGTTTTGCCGGTTAATGATTGAAAGTTGTCCTTCCAAACATTATTACTCCGTAGGAGACATTTATTTTCAATTAAAAAAGTCATTTAGGGCTTGTAAGCCAATTCGCCCTGCGCACGATTTCCAATAAATTTTTTCTATTTATCTCTTTTCCACACATTATATTTAAAATCTACCTCAAAATCCAAACCAAACAAGCCTTTAGCTTTTGAATTGGCTAAGTGAAAAATTGATAACAAAAACCATTCGTTATTTTGCTAATTCAACAAATTAAAACATATTTAGTTGGTGGAATCTAGTAGCTATCCGGCCTCAAGACACTCGTGGTTGAAGATATTCCTCTTAATAGGATAATATATTGGTAAGGGATTCATATATAAATCCTTCTTTCTCTTACAAAATTAGGAAAAACATATTCTTGGCTGGTTTGGACGAAGAAAGAAGAAGAGTACGCGCGTACCCAAATTTTCGTGCTCAACTTCAATCAAAGACGTGTTCTAAATTATCGAAGACGTGTTCTAAATTGTTCGATGCATGTTGTTTCCGTAAATTAATGAGAGATCTACGAGCATCAAACATGATATATAGCTTTGGAAAAAAGGAAGGGCGGTGAAGGATAGAAATCGTACCATATGGTGGGTTTATGCTTAATAAACAATGATTGCCCTCGTGGCTCTTGGCTAGCTCCTCAACCTTTTTAATTTGGAGAGAGAGAGAGAGAGAGAGAGAGAGAGGATTAGTATAAAAAACAATGATCGAATAGATGTGATTAGACTTGATCGACTGGAGAAAGGATTAGGATGAAGGATTAACGTTGTTAAATTGTTAATTAAGAATGAGAAAAGTGTGTTTATAACGTTTAAGATTATATAAACAAGATAAAAAGGCTGAAAAAAGTAAAATTGGGTGTCCACATCTCTTCGTCTTCCACTTGTCCTCACATGCACTCCTTCAATAGACTTGTAGGTTGTGTTTATTTTTTTGTCCTTATTCAAATTTTTTTTGTATTTGTTAGTTTGTTGTTAATTTTTGGGAGATTATTGCATCGTTATGTCGAAAGAAATCTAAAAAGTAAAAAATAATGATCGAAATCAAATTTTTTTTGAATAAAAATAAAAAAATTGGCTTATTGGCTTATTTTTGTCTTTATTCAAAAAAAATTTGATTTCGATCATAATTTTTTACTTTTTAGATTCCTCTCGTCATGACGATGTAATAATCCCCTAAAAATTAGCGACAAACTAAAAAATACGAAAAAAATTTGAATACAGACAAAAAAATAAGCCTGGCTTATTTAGCCGAACGGGGCCTTAATTTTTGTACTGTATTTGGATATTAGAAAAATAAGAAAAATGAAAGGTATTTTTAAAGCAATTTAAATTTTTTTTTGCCCTACTAGCTAGAATCTTTTTATAAATCTGTGATCTGAAAGCAAATCATGAGTTTTTTGAGAAATTGATTGTAAAAAGTAAAAACAGATACACGCTCCTTCATTTTGTGTGAGAAAAAATACGGCAAAAGTCCGAGCGGAAGTCAAAAATTAAACTCATGGTTTGTCTCTTTTGGTGCCGCGGACAAGCTGCACGATCCACGAATTCCTCTAAATATGCACAGTCGACCCAACGCAACCGCATACTATGTCGATCTGGGTTTAAAATCTTGATAGGAAAGTAAAAGGATATTGTGAGGAAAATGCAAAGTGGGAGCATCTAAATTTATTCCTCTTTTGCTTGGATTACTGAAAGTTGATATTTTCATAAAAATCCATATAAATCATTGCATACTCACAAAATTCAACACCGCCAAAGTCTCAGCCAAAATCATTAAAAACATGTGTAATCTTCCAATTGATTTTTAAAATTCAGCACAAATATATATATTATTACATTTTGATGTATAGAGATTCCTATCAGATCATGGGGAGGCCGGTTGATAGGGAATACGAAACAAGAGATTCCACTTGGATCATCGAATGACCAATTTGGGGCCCCAAATCCAACTATATATGTATTGACTTGTCATGAACAAGAAAAAAAATCTAGCGAAAGGGTTTGATCAAGTGGACACGAGAAAGCTAGTAATTGTTAAGTGTTTGTCTTCCGTGAATTCACATTTTCGAATCTCACATAGACCAAATATTTCAAACCTTGAGGTCACTGGAGATTTGTAAAGTTGTTAATTTCAGGTTCTTGAAATTAGTCGAGATGCGAGCAAAAAGGCCCGTGAATCAGTCATTAGAAAGAAAGAAGAAAAGGCCATTTTACCAGTTTGCAGCCCACAATATATCATCTTACCTGGGAATCACGTATGAGAAGATGTATATGCGATTGGTGGATGTGGACTCTTGCCTCCACCATCCCATTATGTAGCTTTATTCCATTAACCCCTTTTTTGTAATGTAGCCCATTAGTGAAATTGTACCAATGCAAATGAGAGATCACAACACATGAAGAATAATCATGAAGAGATGGAAAAATAAAGGTGAGGTTGGAGAAGGTCGCACATCTTATCAAGTGATAGCATGACCTACAAAATATTTGTAGTGGAAATAGTACATTTTGTCTTCCTGCGGAGGTCAGACGTTCCAAACTTTGAGCCACTAGAGAGTTTGTCCGGTTGTTAACTTTAGAATTTTAGAATTAGACGAGATGCGATGGCACTAACATGAGACATACGGTTATCAAGAAAAATATGGAGTACTATTTTGCTCACTCACTCTATGGTAAAATTGAAATTTACCCGCATATAATAGGTGAGTGAATAAAAATAGAGTAGTTTTGTTTGATCTTTTTACCAGTTTTCTGTGATCACCGTAGCACAAAATGTGTCCTGTAATAGCTTCAATTAATTTACACAAGCAATCAAGAATAACAAGACAATCTCTTCAAATGCATTATAGATAGAATATATATAAGTCATTCAATAGTACTACCGTGTTGATATGCATTCAAAGAGAGAAAATTAGTGAAAAACAAAAAATTAAGTACATGGGCAATATGAATCGCAACGCTCATATATATTTAACCGTCTCTTTTCTAGCTCTATGTTATAGTCGTCTTACCCATAAATAATAAAATGTCAACCACATAGACCTGCGTCTAGCACATGAACATAGAGTACTCAGTTCTGATTAAAATTTTAAGTGCAACCACTTTAAGTTTTGTTCTCAAAAATTCGTAAATGAGTTACGTCTTTAATTTTTATTTTAAATCCCGAAAAGTCACAGTGGCCCCGCACCAAGTAAAGTGGAGGTGTCATGGCTTTTCTCTCTCTCACTTGACATGATGAGCTCATGAATTCCATCAACAATGTTCTTTTTTTTTCTTACTCCAAATGAATTCATCAAGCTTGATGCCCTGATCCTTTTCTATTTGGGTCTGCCACCTTTAGCTATAACTGAAACGTAGACGGCTCTACCGCCCCAAGATATGATCTTCTTAAAACAAGTTTTCCCATCTTCAGAAAATAAAACAAGATATTCATTTTCAGAACAGTTTGTTGCCTGGCTGCTACGTACGATCCTTAAAATCGGCTCTAACGGGATTAGGATAGCTAAACTAGAAATAGCCTACAGTGTCGAACATGGCGAAATTGTGATCCATCTATGACTGGTAATCTCAAGAGTAGATGAGTGTGTGATATAATAAAGCGGCTAAATTGTACCCTAGGGTTTGCTCCCTTCTAAAGTATCAAGTTCGAAACCTCTCAGGTGTTGTTAACTACTTTGCAGCTCATCCATACAGCGCTTGGCATTGGTTTTAATGGGAGCCCTCGCCACTGGGATGTGGGATCGGTCCCCAATAATTAGTTGAACTGTACATAAGCTGGCCTGGACACCTGAGTTGTAAAAAAAAAAATAGTGAGTTACTAGTGTAGTTGGCTTCATAATGGAAAAGAGCACACACGCATGGGGTTGAGATTTTGCACTATGCTGTGTTCATCGGAGTATTAGGATTCATAGAATAGAAATCAAGAAAGAAAACATTTGTCTGTCTAATATTCCTAAGAGCATCCGCATCAGACACTCTAAATTTTGGACCAAATTATACCTTAAAAATCCACTTTATTACTTTAGCTAGTCATTTTTACAATGTCCACTGCATCAGACTCTTTACTTTCACTCTCTTCTTAATTAAATATTTGTAGATAGAATAAAATGATCAAAAAAATAAGATTTTCGCATCGGTTCAAATGAATTAAAAAATAGAGTACTTAATTTTTTAACCATATTTTTTTATATATTAAAAAATATGATTAAAAAAAAGTGTTCCAATTTTCAATCTGTTTGAACCGGTGCGAAGATCTTGCTTTTCTGATCATTTTATCCTAAATGGTCATAATGAATTTTTGGCTCTAAGGCCTTTCAATAAGCATCCTAAGAGAGCCTTAACTCATATGAGAGCCCTACCGATATTGGATTGAGCTAATATTTTTGAGGAACCTATAAAAAAATATTTTAAGAATGACTTGCAATCATCTTTATAGGATCCGTAATGGGTCCAAATAAATATTAAACGTTAGATGACCGGTTTACGTTTTACTGTTGCTGGAACGATTGATTGCAAAAACTAATATTTTATTCGTAAATGAGTGAACAGTTCCACGCTTCTTATAACTAGACACTGTACAAATACTAAATTTACCCAGCAAATGCCGAGGCTGATAAAGATGTATTTTAAGGGTTTTGGGGGTTTTGGCTCGTTACTTTTGCAGTAACGAGGGAAGTAGAGATTCTACTACAGATGCTCTAATATCAACCAATACTAAGCAGCTTATTTTCGTCTTTATTAAAAAAAAATTGGATTTTGATTTTAATTTTTTACTTTTATATTTCTCTCATCATAACGAAACAATAATTCATAAAAAAAATTGATGCAAAACTAACAAATGCGAATTTGTTTGAATAAAAACAAAAAAAAATTCATTTAAATTATTTGGCCAAAATAGGCAGCACTCTCGCCTACTATAATTATGTGCCCTGCCCTCATAGATTTTCCAAGGTATCTGAAGACCTCTTTTCAACGGTCCTTTTCAAAATCAGGAATAAGGTTAGAATCAAATTAGGTTCTCAGTTCTCCAAGGAATAACGTCAAGCCATGTCCCCTGAAACTCATGCTCTTTGTCGATCTAGACTAGACATCTTCCTGTAAGATGTTTCTCTAGTAATTCTTTTTTTTTTTTTTTTGAATATATTCTCTAGTAATTCTTAAATAGCTATAACTGGTTGGTAGATGTTAGCTAGGTCTCCGTATTGACAAGTTACTCATTCCTTGCTTCTTTTTTCAACGAACTTCGTAATTACTAGAAGTCCCGGCGTGAATGGCCTAGTCCCGGCGTTAATTTCCTAATTCCCGTGTGAATGATCTATCTTTAACTGGACTAGGGGAGATAATTAGTTGAAATACGCGTAAGCTGACCCGGACATCCCTAACCGTCGTCTGTCAAAACAAAAAAAAAATGCTCTGGGAGATTTCATTCCATCAAATAAATGCTCTGGGAGATTTCCCTCCATTCTCAGAGTCAGGACCACCACCATCACCATGGGCACGTGAACGCCTGACATAGGGGCTGCACAGCCCTACCAATTCCTTCTTGATTTTCCCTCTCAGTGTCTCCAAACGGATTTCAGGTCATGGGTCAAGATCAGGCTCTAGCTGCTTGAGCTGATCTCCAAGAGGCTAGTAATTAAGTTTGATTCCCAAGTCATTTCATAAACTATCTAGTCAAGTGGGCTACTGGGCTAGCTTCACTGTTACTCCAAACTAGTCCCCTAGGTAGGGATTAAAATCGAGCAACTATTATATGTCCTTTTAATTTCATCTTATTCCTCTTCTAGTATTATGCTAAAACTACAATATCTGATACGGAACCGTGGATTCTGTAGTGCATTGAGCACTACTGGGTGCAGTGTAGGGTGCGATTCGAGCAGTGAAAAAGTTTAACAACTCCAACGGTAGGCTACCTATCCATTCAATCCAGGCCCAAGACCTGTTCACTGGTCCACAGAAAGAACTGGTTTCAACATCATCTATGGGCACCGTGTGTGTGTGTGTAACAGACAGAGAGCTTTAATTTGAGGTAAAGAAGGGAAGAACCATGTGGGTTGTGCACAAGGCAGAGAGGGAGGAATAAAGTCACAAAAAAAGAGAGAGGAACATTTCAGCAATCCCGAGGTTGTTTACAAGGAACAACCTTTGATCTGATCTCATGATCTGATCTTAAAAAGAGAAAAGAGAAACAGATCCACACATACACATACACAAAACAAAACTACAGAACACCCTCTTTCCCTTTTTTATTCTGACAACCCCAACCTCTTTGAGACTACTTGCAATATCTTATCATCTGTACATGTAGGAAAAGTAGAAGTGGCCAAATATTTGAGAATTTGATCTGGAATCTCACACAGGTGTATAAAGATTTATGCTTCTTTTTGCTTGAATAGCTTTAATTCTTTTTTCATAATCACATGATTGGGGCCAACTTACGAACAAATTGATTAACTAGCAACGCAATCCGTTAATGTTGACGATTTTTTTTTAGCTTTTACGTGAATATTTTCAAGAAAAAACTAATTATATTTTACTGTCCCAAAACAGATTATATGTTACTGTTCCAAGCTTAAAGAAAGATAAAAAAGAATTTTATATTTTCTTTTCAGTGTAGACACAATTAAAGAATATAAAAATTAAAAAATAAATGCTGATTTCCATTTTTAAGGCTTAGATGTTAACAGAAAGCTTTCCCGATGGAAAACATATTGCTCTGAAAAGGAAAATACCATTCATATGAGAAATACTGTATATAATAGGGAATGTTTAAAAATGGCAACGAATAAATGTGGTGAACTTTGAAAATGGAAACAATTGGAACAAACGACTCTGTTGATAATGAGAATTTTCCCAAACATAATCATAGGCGTAGTATTTATTTGGTAAGAGGTTGGAATTATAAGTTATTTTACCATCCATTTTAGCCATAGGATTTATGGTGATAACCCTAGACCGTTAGATTTATGTAGTAAATAAAATTCAAAAAGTGAGCTAGCTTGTTATATAGATTCTTGAGGGACCATAAATCCACCATCTACTGGCATTGGCCCGAAGGAATTGATAAAACCTTAAAGGTTTCGAACCAAAAATTTTAAGATATAGCAAACGTTTAAGTCACAGGTATTGACCACCATCACAATCCCATGGGGTTACAGCTTTAGTTCTTTTACCACCAGCTCGTGGGTTTAATGGCTAATTACACAAAATTTCTCGCAAAATGCTTGAGATCAAATTTCCACAGTCACTTGGGAGAGCCAAAATCAACTCTTTTAGTCCACGGAACACGCAATTGAGAAACCAATTCCGTCCCCACCGAATGTATTGTAGAATTTCTGTAGACGGTTGTGATGTTAAGAACAATGCTCCAGACCGTCGAGTACAATGAGTGTACTCGTTGAGTAACTTTGAATGAGAGGTGTTAATCACCCCCCCCCCCCCGGTGTCAGGGGGGTGTCTGACGCGGACCCATCAGTTTCCCAATTTACCCCCTTTTATTCCACCTCCGCCATTTCTCTCTCACACCTCAGTCTCTCTCTTTTTCTTTTTTTTGGTTATAAATTTTTAAATGTTAAATAACTTTTGTTTCACGTAATTTTTTTAAATAAATTTTATATTTTTGAAATGTATTCAATGAAACCTATCAAACGAGCCTAATATTGATTGTGAAATAATGTAAAACTGAAAAACTATATTTCTGTGGTAGTTTAAACTGTCTAAAAATATTGAAAAATTAGATATTCTAAATTACAATCCGTTTGAATCGGTGGAAAGATTTTAGTTTTCTGATCATTTTATCCTAAATGGCCATAATTAAATTTTGACTCTAGGGCTCTTGTTTATTCAAAAAAATGAGGTTTTCATCGAAATTTTTTACTTTTTAGATTCCTCTTGTCATGATGAAACAATAATCCCCAAAAATTTGATGAGAAACTAACAAATGCGAAAAAAATTTGAATAAGAACAAAAAAAAAAAAGGCCATTTGACTTATTTACAAGAACAACCTAGACGCATTTAACTTTGAGGGACAACTATCATGTGTCTAGTATGCGTAAACATGCACGGAAACAAAATAAGAGATGGTCCCACATTTCCATGATTCGGACGTGTGGCTAAGAAAGCCGTAGAATCAAATATCTCTTAGGGTTAATTAACGAGACCTAAAGTCAAAATTTAATTATGACCATTTTAGATAAAATGATCAAAAAAATTAAAATCTTTCCACCGGTTCAAACGGTTGAATCTGTGGAAAGATCTTTATTTTTTTTTATCATTTTATCTTCAATAGTCATAATGAATTTTTAGCCTCACAGAATCAAATATCTCTTAGTACTAATCAACGAGAGCACTATAATCAAAATTTAATTATGAACATTTAGGATAAAAATGATAAGAAAAATAAAATCTTCCTACCGGTTCAAACGGATTGAAATTTGGAACGCTTAATTTTATAACCATAATTTTTAATATGTAAACTGTCTAAAAGATTGAAATCACGTATTTTTTAAATAAATTTTATATATTTGAAATTTACTCAGCGAATTCTATCAAACAAATCAATATTGAATATGAAACTGTCGTCCCGGCGGATCTATGTTCATTACTTATTTAATAAGTGTTCGGATAAATAAGCCAAAGAAGCTTACTTTTTGTCCTTATTAAAAAAAATTTCGTATCACTTGGCTTATTGTCAATTTTTTGGGGATTATTGCATTCTCATGACAAGAGAAATCTAAAAAGTAAATTTTTTTTACCGAAATTCAATTTTTTTTGAATAAAGACGAAACAATTGGCTTATTGACTTATTTTCATTTTTTTGGGCTTTATTTGGCTAATTTTTAACGGGAAAGCCATTCGCTTTTTTAGAAGAACAACAATATTATTGCACTCTTTGCAGGGATGCATCAGTACAAACCTTGTGCAAATAAAATTTTACATCACCCACGTTAATGACTGCGGCAGTAGCCAAATTTGGGTTGTTTTTTGGACAAATAAGCCAAGTGGTTTTTTTTTTTTTGTCCTTATTCAATTTTTTTTTGCAATTTTTAGTTTGTCGTTAATTTTTGGGAGATTATTGCAACATCATGAAGAGAAAAATCTAAAAAATAAAAATTATGATCGAAATCAAAAATTTTTTAAATAAAGACGAAAAAATTGGCTTATTGGCTTATTTTTGTCTTTATTTAAAAAAAATTTGATTTCAATCATAATTTTTTATTTTTTAGATTCCTCTCGTCATGACGATACAATAATCTCCCAAAAATTAACAACAAACTAACAAATGCGAAAAAAATTTAAATAAGGACAAAAAATAAGTCACTTGGCTTATTTCTCTAAACAACCCATTATACCTGCACATAAAAGATTTCCTCAAGTCAGCTGACATACATAGGAAATTCTTAGAAAACTCAGAAGTGAGTAGGAGTACCATTTTTTTTTGCTGGGGAACAGAAATATAATTTTTCCGTTTTACATTATTACACCATCAATATTAGGCTCGTTTGATAGATTTCGTTGAGTAGATTTCAAAAATATAAAATTTATTAAAAATAAATATGTGAAAAAAAAATTATTAGTATTTAAACAACGAAGAGAGAGAGTGTAGTGAGTGAGTGTGAGAGAGAGAGAGGTGGGGGTAAAAGGGGAAAAGGGGAGCCGTGTCAGGAGGGGTGCCTGACACGGAGGGGGGCGATTAGTAATCTCCCTTTGAATTGCTGTAGATGGTTGTATGATGTAAAGGACAGTGCTCCTGATCGATACGTGTACTTGTGGAGTAACTTTATCTCCGTATCCATTGTCTAATGAAAGGGCCTCGGTTCTTTGACACTAAAACCCACAAATCTGTACTTATCAAAAAAAAAAAGAGACCACAAATCTGTCTTTTTAACCCTTTTGACAACTTACAACCACGCCGATTCAAAATAGATTTCTATTAAAAACTGTCTATAGTTTTTTGGCTTTAGACAAATTGTTTTCGTTATTTGAACTTTTAGTTGTACATGGAAGAAGAATGATTTATCTCGAAATCCATGTCTTTTTGGGTTTTAGCTCAGGGAAACTTAGTCAGTTAGCCTCACTTTAGGTTCATACCCAAAATACACCAAATTACTTTGGGCAAATGATAATTTGCCAAAATTTACTTTGACGTATTAGTTTTTTTTTTTTTTTTTGAAAATGACGTGTTAGTTCAAATCTGCCATGATTCTCAAATTTTTAGGGAAAATGACGGCTTAGGACGTGTTTTGATAATTAATACTCTTTTAAGGACATGATAAGAACATTTGTTAATGAACAAAATGTTCTTGACGGATATTAATTATCAAAACACGTCATTGGCCGTCATTTTCCCAAATTTTTAAAACCGGCCCAAACCTTGAATCCATAGACCAGCCCAAAATGTAGGGTTCAATTTGTTTCGGACCGGCAGGAAGGAATTGGAACCGCCCAAAGTCCCCCCGATCAAGCCCAGCCCACTCATACAAATCGCAGGCAGCCCTAGTTTCGCTTCCTCAATTTCAGATTCTGTAATTTTGCTTCCCTTCTCTCTCGTCTCTCTCACCAGTCACCACCCCTCTTGACAATAGTCAAGTCTGTTGAAGCGCAAGGGTACTCTCTCTCTCTCTCTCTCTCTCCATAGACATGTTTTCTAGGGTTGTAGAAAAGAACAGTATTTGTAGCAATATCATATCTAACGTTTCTCCAATCCTTCACAGGAAAGAACCCAACAGATTCACACCTCAAAACCCTAAAACCAAAAACCACCCTTTTCTCCTCATACCCTTATCTATATAGGGTTCTGTTTTGCTTTGCTTTGCTTTTGAAATTTGCTCATTATCCTCTGATTATTGGTGCAATTTGTGTTTGGTTTTGGTTACGTAAAGAAAACAATGGCTGACTTTGATTGCCAAAAAATAAGAAACATATGTATTCTTGCCCATGTTGATCACGGCAAGACCACGCTTGCTGACCATTTGATTGCCTCGTACGGGGGCGGGGTACTCCACCCGAAGCAAGCGGGTAAGCTTAGGTTTATGGATTACCTCGACGAAGAACAGAGGCGTGCGATAACGATGAAGAGTTCTTCGATATCTCTACAATACAAAGACCATTCAATAAACCTTATAGACTCGCCAGGTCACATGGACTTTTGCAGTGAGGTTTCCACTGCTGCCCGGTTGAGTGATGGGGCTTTAGTCCTGGTGGATGCCGTTGAGGGTGTCCACATTCAGACGCACGCAGTCTTGCGCCAAGCTTGGATTGAAAAGCTTAATCCTTGTTTGGTGCTAAATAAGATGGATAGGTTGATTTCCGAACTGAAGTTGAGTCCGATGGAGGCTTATAATCGTTTGCAAAGGATTGTTCACGAGGTTAATTCTATTATGAGTGCTTACAAGTCGGAGAAGTATCTTTCAGATGTAGATTCCATTCTGGCGGGGCCTTCTGGTGAGGTTGGCGATGAGAATCTTGAGTTTATAGACGATGATGAGGAAGATACGTTTCAACCGCACAAGGGGAATGTTGCTTTTGTGTGTGCACTGGATGGCTGGGGTTTCAATATTAGTGAGTTTGCAGGGTTCTATGCTTCAAAGCTTGGGGCTAGCTCAGCTGCATTACTAAAAGCTTTATGGGGCCCTCGGTATTTCAATCCCAAGACTAAGATGATTGTGGGCAAGAAGGCAATGGGTGGAGGAAGTAAAGCTCGCCCTATGTTTGTGCAGTTTGTGCTTGAGCCACTTTGGCAGGTTTACCAGGCAGCTTTAGAAGCTGATGGAGGCAAAGGGGTACTTGAGAAAGTTATTAAATCGTTCAACTTGTCTATACCTCCTAGGGAACTTCAGAACAAGGATCCAAAAGCGGTGCTTCAATCTGTCATGAGTCGCTGGCTTCCTTTGTCAGATACAATCTTGTCTATGGTTGTGAAGTGTATGCCAGACCCAATTGCCGCCCAATCTTTACGGATAACACGGTTGATTCCGAAGAGAGAAGTTTTAAGCAACGGGATTGTCTCTGAAGTGCTTGCTGAAGCAGAGCTTGTAAGAAAATCTGTTGAGCTTTGTGATTCAAGTCCTGAAGCCCCGTGTGTTGCTTTTGTATCTAAGATGTTTGCTGTTCCTTCGAAAATGCTACCTCAAAGGGGCGTAAATGGTGAGTTTGTGAATAATTCTGCTGATGACGGTGAGTCAGATGAGTGCTTCCTTGCATTTGCACGAATTTTTAGCGGTGTTCTTTGTTCAGGACAACGGGTTTTTGTACTTTCAGCTTTGTATGACCCATTAAAAGGGGAATCGATGCAAAAGCATGTCCAAGAAGCTGAGTTGCATTCATTGTATCTGATGATGGGTCAAGGCTTGAAACCAGTGGCGTCTGCAAAGGCTGGGAACGTGGTGGCTATTAGAGGGCTTGGCCAGCATATATTGAAAAGTGCAACTCTTTCATCTACTAAGAACTGTTGGCCTTTTTCCAGTATGGTGTTTCAGGTTTCTCCCACTCTTAAAGTTGCAATTGAGCCCACCGATCCTGCTGATATGGTGGCACTCATGAAAGGTTTAAGGCTATTGAACCATGCGGACCCATTTGTAGAGGTCACTGTTTCTTCTAGAGGAGAGCACGTGCTTGCCGCGGCAGGAGAGGTTCACCTTGAGAGATGCATAAAAGATTTGAAGGAGAGATTTGCAAAAGTAAGCTTGGAAGTTTCTCCCCCACTAGTCTCCTATAAAGAGACCATTGAGGTTGAGGCCTTCCATCCATTAGATTATTTGAAGTTTTTAAGTTGCAGCTCCGATTACATTGAGAAGACAACACCAAATAGTAGATGTGTTGTTCGAGTGCAGGTCGTGAAGCTTCCACCTGCTCTAACTAAGGTGCTTGATGATAGTTCCGATGTGCTAGGAGGCATTATTGGAGGTAAATCGGGTCATACTAGTGACAAAAGCTTAGAAACTCAAAGAACAAGCATCATGGAAGACGACAACCCAACTGAAGTGCTTAAGAAACGGATAAGTGATGCTATAAAGAGTGATATGCCATCCGGCATTGCAGATATGGACAAGGAGAAGTGGAATATAGTGTGGGAAAGGTTGCTTAAGAGAATCTGGGCACTAGGTCCTCGACAGGTTGGTCCTAACATCCTCCTCACACCCGACGACTACAAAGGAAAGACAACGGAATCTGTTCTTGTCCGGGGTTCTCCTCTTGTGTCTGAAAGATTAGGTTTTGTGGGTGTATGTAGCAATGTTGACGAAGCACTGGAGGCATCATCTGTGGCAACTCATGCACTGTACCAAGAGGCGGAGACTCTTGAGAACAGTGTTATATCTGGATTTCAACTAGCTACAGTAGCTGGCCCTTTGTGCGAGGAACCTATGTGGGGTTTGGCATTCATTGTCGAGGCTTGTATTTCTCCATTGATTGGGCAATTAAATGAATCTGAAACTCCTCATCAACAACCGGAACAATATGGGATCTTGACTGGGCAGGTTATGACAACTGTCAAGGATGCCTGTAGGTCAGCCGTACTTCAGAAGAAACCCCGGCTCGTGGAGGCCTTGTATTTCTGTGAACTGAACACTCCAACTGAGTACTTGGGCCCCATGTATGCAGTGCTTGCTAGGAGGCGGGCTCGAGTTTTGAAGGAGGAAATGCAGGAAGGTTCTCCGTTGTTCACTGTGCACGCTTATGTGCCAGTTGCTGAGAGCTTTGGCTTTGCGGATGAGTTGAGGAGATGGACTTCTGGGGCTTCGAGTGCTCTGCTTGTTTTTAGTCATTGGGAAGCACTGTATGAGGATCCTTTCTTTGTGCCCAAGACAGAAGAAGAGCTTGAAGAGTTCGGAGACGGTTCTAATGTTCCACCTAATACAGCGAGGAAACTCATCGATGCTGTGAGGCGGCGGAAGGGTCTTCCCGTGGAGGAAAAGGTAGTCCAACATGCTACAAAGCAGAGGACCCTAGCCCGTAAAGTGTAGGAAGTTTTTCTGATCTTATGTTGTCATTGTCTCTTATATAAGATTTCTAAGGGAACACATACTTCTTTCCTTTTTGCCTGAAACGGGCTATTATACGATTACGGTCGCACGCAATTTTTGGCCATAGGTAACATTTTTCTCATTTTTCTGTTTTTGTACCGGTATCTGGTTGATAGTAGTGATTAGTTCCAAATTGAGACTTTTTAAGTGTTGGATTAGTTTGCCGGTGGCGTATGAAGTTCTTTGTGGAGTCATTCTTCTTGTATAATTTTAGACTTCTGTTGTAAGTCGTTCTACTTTCTTGTTGGTGATACTTTTTTTGTTGGTCGGCTAAATTAAAGGACCCGTGGCTATGGAATTTTTTCCCACTATAATTCGTAAATCTCTCTTTTATTTTTCTTCTTCCCTCTCCAGCAGCAATTCGAAAAAAAAAAAATCCAAATATTCAGTCTCTATTCAAGAGTTTTAACTATATGTAGGAAAGATAGCACCTATTTCAAGATCGACATGAACTTATTTTATTGATCATATCTTCATCGACAGCAAAAAAAAAAAACATTTTAGCCATTGAGCACAACTTGATTGGGAGAATCCTATAAACTCAACAAGGAGAGGCAAACATAGGCAAATTTTAGCCATATGGAAAATGAAATCTTAAATAGATATATTCATTCGATTGATAATAAGAATCCCATTTCATATAAGAGAGGAAGGAAAAAAAGAAAAAAGGAACAAAACTTGCATAGCTAGCTTGAACCCCCTTACAAGAAAGGGCCCAAATTGGCATAAATTATTCAGAAGTTAGTTGTCCAACTGAGCTGACCTAACTGAGAGGTTGCTGCTGATAAACATCGATTTGGGCGCCAAGTGTTGCCGCAGCCACTTCAACTCCAACATTCCCGCTCATGGCAGGCCCCAAATGGTGGTGATTGGTAATTCCGGTGGGCTGTGGCGGATGATGGTATAAGCCTGGGAACAGCATAAGGGAAGATTGTGCTGCAGCAGGATTGAGAAAGCATGACCGATGTGAGGCGACAAATGCGCCGCATGAGGTCTTTGACCTGTCATGTAGTAAGAAGCAAACTGCATACAAGAGGCAGAAAGCCCCCTTGGTTTTTGAATCCAAATTTCTGAAGTCTCAGCCTGTCATTTGAAATGCCACGCTATGCTAAATGGAAATGATACGTGGGTCAATAAAGAGAAAAATGATGCCATTGTGAGCATAATACACTTGACGTAACTGCGCATACACTTTGGCGGGCCAAAAGTATGTTCTCAATGACACAAACAGAGAACATTGGTTCAATTTTAATCAGCTGAGTGTCCCTCATGCCAAACTGAATGCCAAGGTAATGGTTGGTTAAATAATCCACTGAAAATTTGCTCAATTTTGTGAAAAATCATGTTTGATTTCTTGAGTTCTTTGATATTTAGCCCCATGTGTGCGTCTGCTCTCGGACATGATTAACTAAATAATAATCTTTTACAAGGCAAATATGAGAGAACTAAATTCTAAGCTGGTTAGCATAACTAAAGTCAGGCAAAAACTGATTTACATGAATTTGGTTTAATCAGTAAAAAACAAATTGAGGACGTGGTAGACACCAAAACATACCAAACATATTGACTTGAGACCCAATAATTAGGGCAATTTGCTGGTCTACAGACTCTCTACAAGCCATTAGTAGCTTACAAAACCCAAAAATTAGTGAAACGTCATGACAGGAAATATGTACCTGTGGAGGCTTTGGAAAATAAAAGTTGCCATCTTTATACTTGAGCAGAGATGAATCTTCAAACCTTACTGCACTGCCGACGACACCTGGAGCATATCTAGTTGGACTAGTGAAGTTTTCAAACCCTGTAGGCCTGCCTGCAGGGATAGTCTTAAACTGCAGGATTCCGTACTTAAGCTAATTGCATTAAGATGAGCTACCTCCAGGCATCAGCAAGTAACCGCATCCACTTGAGGGATGAGGATAGGAAGCATTAATAGAATACACAGGCATGGGCATTGGTGGAAAACAGACAGGAGAAAGGAACTGGTGGTATGGCATAAGATTGGCAAAATGCGAAATGTGAACTGGTGGATACATTTGTGCAATAGGTGCCAATTGCTGTTGAACCGTGGGTGGAGCGGACATGGTCATGCTGTTGGGCGTGTGCGAGCTCAGGGCTGGTGACCAAAGGCCATAAAATTGCTGATGATGCAAAAAAATAAAATACTTATTGGTTTTAGCAATTTGGTACAAGAATGTGATGAGCTGCTCATATCAATGTGTCCAATATTCTGGGATTGAAGAATTTATGCTTCCAAGAGGTTTATGGCATTCAACTATACGTCCTGAGGAGATGGTAGACTGTGCCTCCTAACGTTCTCATACATTGCTTGTTTGAAATACAGGATATTGTAACCAGTCTGAGGATCATATGCCTGCTTCCGAACATCAGAAATTAAGACGTCAAATCAGAAGTAAAGAAGATATATGCACAGAATGCAACTTAATCTCCTTTGGGAGAATCAAGAGCTTAATAATATCAAAGCACACACCGAAGTTATAAACAGTCGGTCCACACTCTTTGATCAAGCAACCAAAGCTCTGTGGCCAAATTTGGTAAATGTAGACAGCTGACTCACCGATAAACTTGGTGATTCAGAAGCATATTGCTGCTGTTGCAACGTACTCTGAAGGAGTGTACAATGCAGTGTTGACACAAACTAACCCAACGTGACATAACTGTCCGAATTCTAAAGACTTGAAGACTGTTGCAGAATTGCTTATCAAGCAGCTGGTTTTCAGACACCCAACCTGATTTTGAGTATTGGAACCTGAATTTTGAACATGATCATCAAGTAAATCTACATGCTTGCTTGCACAAGAAGCACAATTTGCAGTTGAATCATAAATCCTCTTCAATTTAGAAATAAAGGGCAATTGTTAAATTAATAGCCAAACCAAACCGAGCCTTAAAGTCCCAATCAATTGGGGTCGGCTACATGAATCCGTGTTTTCCATTGAGCTCTGTCGAGAGCATCATGTTCCGTAACATCCAGTTAGCCTAGATCCTTGAGCACTTGTACCTTTAGGAGGATAGGTTTGATGATGATGTATATAAGGATGGCTTGGCTGTATTTCCATTTCTCTGCTTGTACCTTTAGGAGGATAGGTTTGATGATGATGTATTGTAGGGAAATAGCAATACCTTGAGAACTTTAGGTCATAGTGCCTTTGGATTTTGCACCATCCGCCAGAAGTGTTTAGCTAACAAGGCCGAGTTTTTGGTCTCTACGGTCTCGAAAAACCACTCCACCAAGTACTATTGGAGTCTTTGTATTCAGATTATCTTACGAGGAAATATGCCAGAGGGGCCTAATCTCCTCATCTTCCTTTATACAACCTCAAAATTCATGCCATATAATTTGAAGTGCGCTTCTACACTATTGAGAGCTCAATGCCTAATTTTGCTTTCCATGGAATTAGCTGCATGCATCATTTCAATAATTGTCCATCCTTCTTTTCCAAATCCGTTGTGTTTTGAATGGGTAGTGATTATTGATTAACCTAAACTTCTTCTTTACTTAAATCACTCTAGTTGGACTGTTGGACACCTTAGAATTGACCAACAGTCAAACACCATTATCTTACTATGGAAAAGAAGCATAAAAACATCAGAAATCATTGAAGGTTACCCGGTTTTGAATTTTTTCAGACTTGGCCCAGAGGAATAGATTGTCAAGTAGGAGCCTTAGAACACTAGAGACAAGTGACAGAAGTGCATAGCCAGATTTCTCAAACACCAGTCATAATTACTAACAGAATCCCCATTACAAGAAATTTTCTTCCTCCACAGCATGACATCTGCAACTGTTAGATGAAAGGAAATATTAAGGCTTTGTTTGGATAGACATGGATTTCAAAATGAAGAAATTTTATGTTCAATTTCAACAAGCATATGAAACTAGAGTAGACCACAGTTAGAACATATAATTCCTGTATTGTTACAATCGTCAAGATCAAGGATCTGTTGCACGGTTTTGGATTGAACTCAACCCCAAAAGCTAGCTCTTGAAGTGAGTGTTCCCTCACGCTTATATTCTTCACATTACTTTGGTACCTAGATGATGTGGGACTTCGCCTCACACCCAACGTGCTCAATCGGCAATACCTACTGTGTGCAGGCCAGGGACATGCACCCTACCCATCCTTAGCATACCCAGCTCTGATACCATGTTACACGGTCTAGGTAACTCTTGAAATGAGGGTGCCCTCATGCTTATATTCTTCATATTACTTTGGTACCCAGATGACATGAGACTTCAATTAACTCCTATTAACTAGTTATTTCAATCATGATTAGCCTCCTAAACTCATATAGCAATCCATATCTGAGCTATCCATTAACTGTATAATAATGGCAAATCCATTCGTTTGAAATCCACATTTATCCAAACAAAGCCCAAAAGGTAAATGAAGTTCCACCATTTATAGCACCATACAAACCAACCGACCAAGCTTGAGTTTTGGGCTTGTTTAGTAAACGAGCCGAGCTCGACACTCAAAAGCTCGGCTCGGCTCGCAAAAGCTTGGGTCGTTCATATTGGCTCAACTCGCTTAAAGAGGCTTGTTTAGTAAATTAGCCAGCTTGGGTCGTTCATATACGCTCGACTCGTTTAAGGAGGCTTGTTTAGTAAATTAGCCAGGCTCGGCTCATTAGGGGCTCAGCTCGTTTACAAACTAGCGGAGCTCGAGCTTGAGTGTTTAGGCTCCTTTAAGTAAATGAGCCAAGCTCAAACACTACGAAGCTCGGCTCGGCTTGTTTACACCCCTAGCTTTGCTGCAACGGATTGAAGACAGGCATTCCTAATTTCCTATACAAGCAGTCATTGAACAATTCCAGTCTCAAACACTAGTAAAAAATTCTTAGTTAAAATGCCAAATCATCTTTATCCATAGAAGAACTTGAATTAGGGGAAACACATGCTTTGGGTGAGGAATTACGGTACCTGATCAGATGATCGAGTCGGAGAATCGAGTTCGGTGCTCGGTGTTCTTCGTAAGTTTCGTTGGAGATGGAGCCCTGTGTTTTTGTGTGAGAAGAAGATGCGTCAATCACAAACACGGTTTTAGTACTTTTGATGAGTGTGTGGCCTCGTCTGTTTTAACTTGTGGCCGCATTATTTTAAAAGCGTGAAATGGACACACGCTTTTTCTTTAAAATGTGGATGCGCAATGTTATTTGAAAACCGTCAAGCGGACACACGCTTTTTTTAACTGCGGCCGTGAAATTTTGCTCCGACCGCATAATTTTGCTTTTGGCCGCATTATTTGAAAAGCGTAAAACGGACACACGCTTTTTCTTTAAAATGTGGACGCCTAATGTTGCTCCTAGCTGCATAATTTTGCTCTTGCCCTCGATATTTGAAAACTGTGAAGTGGACACACGCTTTTTTTTAAACTGCGGACGCGAAATTTTGCTTCCGGCCGCATTATTTGAAACGCGTGAACCAGAAACACGCTTTGTTTTAAACTGTGGACGTGCAATTTTGCTCCTGCCCGCATTATTTGAAAATCGTGAAACGGACACACGCTTTTTTATAAACTGTGGACGCCAAATTTTGCTCTCTGTGAACTCACATTTCTGAAGCACGAGTTCGGCGTACATCAGGTTGCTACCCAAGATACGAGCTCCTCCATCTCTCAGCACCACAGACGGCGGCGTTCGACCTTTACTTCCTCCACCAACCGACTACGGTGGCATCAACACCCTGTTCGTCTCCGGCCTCCTCAAGACCCGCGAGATTCACAACTTCTTCCGCCGCCGTCCCGGCTTCGAATCTTGCCAGCTCAAGTACACAGGCCGCGGAAATCAGGTCATCTCTATCTCTCTCTCTCTCCATTCTTTTTCTGGGAAATTGCTGGGCTTTTGAAGCCTGATTAGACAAGGACGGGGTATTAAGGTAGTTGACGATGTAAACAATACTAAATACTTGCTATACGCAGCCGAGGTAACTTGTACTCCATTCTTGGTTCTATATATAGTGAAAGTTTAGTGTGAGCCGTGTAAGTTCTTAACTACAACAGTTGGGGAACCCCGTAGAAATCTATGTTGTCTGACAGTCTTTTCTGTTCTTGATTGTTTTCCGTGCGTTGTGTCTTTGTTTGTTTGGCCAATTTCTCAACAAAAATACTATCATTTTGAGTGAAAGTTCCAGACTAAAAAATGGTACTAAAAAGGAGTGATTTTTCCTCGTATTATTATGATTTTTGGGGATATAGGTACGGAGTACTACGTAAGAGGAAATTGGGGGTGGCTGATCAAAAAATAATAATTTGTTGGTGTTTTTTTGGGTAATTTATAATTTGTTGGTGTTGTGAAGAACCATATAGTATATCTTCCGGGGATGCCAGAACAATTCTTGTTACATTCTTATGTATTGTGCATTGAAGAACCTTTGGCTTCGTTCACTTGTCAAAAAATTAATGCATGAAAACTATTCCCCGAGGAAATTATAGTCAAGCAAAAGAAAATGGAAATTATTTCTCTTTCATGTGCTCATTTGATTAGAAATTTTCTTGTTTGGTTGGTTCCTTGCCCACCTTTGTTATTGGGAGGTGGGTGGCATATGGTTGTCCAATCCAAAGGTGCCATTGATGGGATGTTTACTTTTGTTTGTGATGCCGTCATGCTCATCGTCCTTTCAATGATTTTTGTTTGTGTTTGCAAGTAGTTGGGATATTGAAAATGCCCACGCAATAGACTTCAATAATCTCTAAAATGTCACTTGGAACTTTACGACGACCTTTTCCGGTGCTATTATGAAAGGATTTTACTGTTGTTGTATCTCACAAAACCTGTGTGAAGAAACTAGTAGGGGCTTGTGATGACAGTCTCAACTAATATATTTAGCTTCCAGTGATTTGCACGTTGAAGGATACTGTGTTGGAAAAAAAGAAACAGAAGAAACCAATTGTTATGACAGACGTGATGGGTTGTTATTTTTCTAAATGTCATTTCTTTCCACCTGGTTTCTTTCTTTTTTGCATTGATTGGTGTCCTCTCTTGAGAGTTGCTTGCTTTAAATTCTCTTAAGAGTCTTGGTGGATTTAAGTGGTGATCGTTTTGGGTGTTCTTTGATTCGTGTTTTGATTCGGTTTGCAAGAGAGCGTTTTGCGGAATGTTAAAGAGTGAAGCAGAATTGTGATGATAGTCTTGTGTGGAGTTTGGAGAAGAACGGAGAGTTTTCTATGTAATCGACTTGCAAGCAGTTGATGAGTTGAGTGGGTCGCACACAAAAAAATTCAGAATTTTGTCCCTCCCAGTATTCTGCCTTTTCTTGGTGATGCATTTACCTGATAATCTTTCTGCACTCGTGACGTGTTGATCATCTTTTTTTGCAGCCACATGATGTTTGTCAACCAAGGTACAGAGATCTGAATTTGGGAAGCTGTATTTTTCACTACCTCATGGCCAATTTGGCTTGGAAATTTTGCTGTGTTTGAGAGGGTGTATATATTTGGTGGCTAAGGTGATTGAACTAAACATTAGAGTAGCTTTTTGGGTTGAGGCTAAGCACAAGAATTTGGTACTCTAGACAAGATGAGTCTGCTCATCTTACTTCAGCTTTCTCTGCTATGGAGCGCCTGTTTTGAATCAAGGTATGGAGGAATTTTTCAGTGCTGGGTGGGCACGGGCCACGTGGTGCCGAGCACGTATCTCGGCCGTCTAAACGTGTTTTGGACAGCCCAGATCTGTTTGGGCTTGAGAAGGTGTTTTAGTAATTTTATACTAAAAAATTATCCAAACAGATCTGGGCCATCCAAAACATGCTTAGACGGCCGAGATCGTGCTCAGCACCACGTGGCCCGTGCCCACCTGGCACTAAAAAACTTCTCCTGGGTATGGCTGTGAAAATGCAACTTATCTATGTAAAACTAAGTCAGTTGATGAAGTCTTTCGGCTAAAAAGTAGTATTTGATTTCTGGCTTTCTTATGGTTTACTTGACATTTGTTTCAATTTAAGCAAATTACAAATTTGGCAATAACCAAAAAAACACATGCAATAACCTTCAAATGAGCACGAAACAACGTACGTGGCACGTTTGCGTGATGTGTAAATCGTCTTCATTTACTTGCAATGCTAGATGTTTTAGAATTTGTGGGAAACTTGAAAGAAACTTTCCAGTAACCTCTTCTAGTTTTTACTTTTCGCAGAGAGAAAGGAAATCCCTGGTTCAACAGCACACGAGAAATGACCAATGGGTCTGCAAAAATGTCAATCATTCAAATAATTATCATCACAACTATCAGAGAAAATTTGCACCACAATTACCGCTATTGTTATTTTTAGCTGTTGTGGTTAAAGGTAATAAAACCCTCGTTCCCGTATACTCTACACATCATGAAGAACTCAATATTAAGTTACAAATTTGACAAGGCTTTCAAGTCATTAAATTGAAAATGAACGCAGAGCAAGCAATGGCTTTATCTTACTGTATCTTTAAAGAGAATCGGAATCTATTTCAGATGCTGAGGCTAACCAATAGCAGCATATTACTATGAAATAAAGTTTTACCCTGGTACCATTTGTTGTCTGTAACTTCATGGTGAAAAACCCACTAAATTAAGAAAAGGAAACATGGTCTGCTTGATCACCGCTGAATCGCAATTAAATTATGTAATCACAAGTATTGTTCTTGTATCCTGGCTCGGTTCTCTTCCCACCATATTCTCGCGTGCATTTCTCCAAACATTTCTCGGCTGCACATAACCAAATAATATCAATGGCCCAGAAAATATAACCAGAACTGTATTGGTATATTACATGGGCATACAAATTTGGTCTGTTTTGATTGTAGTATTTGATATATAAAATGGAAATGGAGCTCTGTGCAACTATATTTTAATGGAGCACAAAATTTTGTGGAACCACATGCCCAGGCCAAAGTAGGGGGAAGATAAACCAGAGGGCTTGAATCAATCGGGGAAATAATAGGTGGGGACCAGCTTCAAACCCAAGGCACACAAATGTGCACGAGTAATTGCAAGGAATGGAGCTTGCACAAATCCATGGAATGCAGCTTTTTGTAGGATTGATTTCTTATTATATCCAGTAATCCAGATTACTTAAAGATCAAAATGCCAACTCATTAGAAAGACAATATTGCAAATAAAGGTAAGTTTCACCACCATTGTGCATCGCACCATCGCTCAATCCTTAGAATCTTGAAAGGACCACATTCTAGAATCTAGTAAACTAACAACAAAAATACTTGTTTGAAATGCACTGAAAACCAAGACAAATATGTATGTGTATATATATCCACTCTGTATAGATTAAGGATTGAAATTTCAGTATAACGAGGTTTAAAAGTGCCCCCAATTCAACCTTGATCTTGCCGCCAAGAGTGGCAGCAGTACCAGAATAGGTTAATCACAATGAACCAACTTTTTTATGTCAATACTCATATCTTTACTTAATAAACAGCAAAAATCTACCAACAAAGGCTATCAGCCAGGGGATGTAAAAGCAGCTATATTATATATGCCGTTGACTAATTCCAATTCAACTTCAGAACAAGCGCATAGAATTTACTAACCTGAACCGAACTCGTCGAAGCTCCCTAGTGCCACCTGGCAATGATCTGATAGTGATGTAGACTCCTGGCTCATCCTGTTCAACCCATTCAGTCTCCAAATCACTAGCATTACTGACAGACAGCTCCCCTGAGTGATCTGCCTCTCTTGACGAGCTACTCCTTCCAGAAGCATCCACTGATGATGTCTCTGTTTTTGCACCACTGATACTAGACAGTTTCGGGGTTGAAGCAAGCCCACTGGTATCATAGTAACGATGGGATTGGATCGGGTGGTGGTCAAGTGAATCGGATGAAGAGTAGTTCATCCCTGTCGGACGGTGGAAGTTGCGGGGTAGGCGCTCAGTGCTGAGAGGTGGTGTCACAGGGATGTCTTCAGCAGATTCAACCTTTGAGCTCTGAAAAAGGCATAAAGTGCTTGTTAACACCAAATAGTGATCTAAAACATTGAAATCATCTTGACTGAGGACATAATCAGGCCCGACATCAGAAAATGGTGTCAGCAGGTTCAGTGGGATTGCATGTTGAGTGGCTGGTGCTGGCCCTACATGTGGTCTTCATATGGATCCAACAGTTCCCTATGGTGATCCCATCCCTTTTACAAAGACCAAATCCAACAATAAGTGGCCCTTCTTTTTGAAATGAAAAGACCACAAGCACAGTCTCCTCACGAGTGCAGGAGTACATCTATGTTTTATCTCAACCAGTAGATCAAGCTAAGCTAATCCAACGGCCAAAAACATGTCAGAAACTCTCATATGCATGCATCATTGTCTCCGTCAAGAGCCAAATCAAACCCTCACTCTAGTGTTTACTGTTGTAAGAAATATAATTGGTGTGTACTGTGTTGAAAGTTGAGCAAAGTCCACTTTGATCCCCTGTGGTTATCTCCATGTGCAGATACCTCCCTTATAGTTCAAAACTGACCACATAACTTACCTGTGGTTTTGAAAATGTGCGGATAGACCCCCTGCCGTCATATTTTCCATCCAAATTTACGGACACAATATTAAAAGACCGACATACCCTCATCATGTCACTTGATTCTTCTTCTTTTTTAATTCTAACCACACCATCCCTTATATCAAAAATTGAATCCAAATCGTTGATATGGTAAATTTTGACGAGTACTACATCTATGCCAAAATTCAAGTTAATCAAAAAAGAAAAGCTCATGATCAAATCGATTTTGTTATTAAATTAAAATTTCAAATTTGAATTTACTAAAAATTAGATCACTGGGTTATTGATGTCTGATCGAGATGATTTTTTATAGAGATACTCTATTCTTTATTTAATACATTATGAATGACTCAGATTACATTCTAGAGGCATGTGAAATATACCTCCGTTAATATGGATGGAAAACATGACGGCAGGGGGTCAATCCGCACATTTTCAAAACCACAGGTAGGTTATGTGGTCAATTTTAAACCATGAGGGGGGTATCCGCACATGACGATAATCACAAGGGGTGAAAGTGGACTTTACTCTTGAAAGTTGTTAGTAAAAGTCTATGCAAGAACAGTATAAGACAATTATATGTAATACTGTTCAATGATGTAAGTGATGATGTAATGCAGATAACAAAAGAATGAACAGGTAGCTCCACATCGGAACTTTCATGCATCTTGCAACTCTCTTCTCAGGGCTCAACGGAGGAAATCAAAGGTTTCAATTGATGAAATTACTGATCTCAAAAGACAAGATTTCCATCTATGTAACAAAAGAAGATTAAGGTTGAGTAGGTTCATCTGAAACCACTCCAATAAATGTGGTATCGCCACTGGGCATAGCTACACAAAGAAAACAACTATGATCCTCCACAATCGACATGTAGGGATAATGCATTCAGTTATATTCCCATCACAACTGATTTTGAGAGCATTCTGAATGCATCAAATAATGGTTATCAATGATCTCCTTTCCATGGGATTTTATAATCAGAACAAGCCATAAAAGGACACCATTCACCAAAATACAAATGTGCAACAAGGCAACAACATTCCACATGTATGAATCAACTGATCTAACAATTATTAGTAAGCCATTAAAATAGCACTAGGTACAGGGCTACAGGCACTGCTGTAATCAGGGTCCATAAATAAAACCACTAGAGAGATCACTATTGAAACTATGATGAATCCACACCATCTCTGGAGAGCCATGTGCAATATTACTAGCTAAGTGAATGAGAGCTTACCTCATCCTCGGATCTTGCTGGTGTTGGTCCCGGTACTGTTTGTTGATTGAATCTCTGAACATTGTATAATTCCATAACCTTATCGTAGTTCTCAGCCCACCATCTTTGAGCTTGCCATTTATTGAACATCTCGCGACTGCCCAAATCAACACAACAATCATCAGCGCTCCTAACTCAAACCATATCCAGCTGAATGAGGTGGGAGAAAATATAAGGTAGCTCTTGGGTTAGTAGAGTGTTCAAATCATTAAATGAATTACAACACCTAGCTGTGCATCAATCTAGTTCACAACCAATCAAGGACCAAAGGCACTTACTGGATAGTAACACATGAAAAACGGGGAAACAACATCAAAATGATACCAGGGATATATTTTAGATCCCAAGGCAAATGCCTTGTCAGCTAGTACTTTCCGAGTTATTCTAGCACAATAGACAAGTTTAACTAGTGTTCTTTGCACTTTTGTAATTTATGAACCGACATACTGGTAAGAGTCAAAATAAATTGTTGAATAATGAAGACCTAAAAATCTGCAATGCCGCATATCTACGACTTGGTATCAAACCATAAGGTAGCAAACTCACTAGCCAATGAAAATAAAAACTCTGGTTCACAAAGAAAATGTCAAATGGGGGACTCACGTTTTGAGTCCTTAGTTTATCCGTTAATAGTTACCATCATGAAGAAGGTTATTAAAAGCTTAATTAAGAAAAAGAAAAAGGCAGTGAATGGGGTGGGTACCAACACCACACGCACCAGACAAGTTAATAATTTTCGGCTTTTAGCAGCATGCTTAATATATGATCATCAGTACCCTTTGCTTTTACGGTATTTGTGAAGATAAAGGTTTCACTGTAAGCAGTACTAAAGCTCCCAATTAATCCACAGAAATCACCACAATTGGCAAAAAGTTGGGAGGCCGTGGGCTCACTAAATGATGCTTCACCACAGTGCACCATGCCACCACATTCTCCCATGACCTAATGACCCACATTAAGTTTCTAAGAGTTATTTAAAGAGATTTTCCCATCGCATGGCTGATTCTCATCAAACCAGATGATTTGTAGTATCATTCATTTACCAAAGACGACCCATTTGATAGTCTCCAATTTTTGTTCATTCTTTGCAAAATCCAATGAATACCATACGGCCTGATTAGTTCAGTACCCAAGCTTACCGTTAATTTGCACTTTTAAGTGAAATATTCTGGGAGACCCATCTCGGGGCCACCTCCTTAATTTCAGTTTAAAGCCAAAAAGTGACTTCACATGCAAATTCAGATATATAGCTACATGCCTACATCACTGCCAAATATAAATAAAAACCAAAATGCAAAAGGCCATGGGCCAACCACAATCATATCCACTTTATCGAAAACATTTGATCACCACCAAACAAATCAGTACTTTCAAATTGAGATAGCAAAGTTCTGTTCTAAATACTAAAGCCCTTTAATGTCAATCAAATTCCACAACACAGTCCGCTTTAGCAAGATTGTGATAAGGAATTCCCAAATTGCACGGTGATTCTCATCAAACCAGCTGATCTTAAGTACGATTAGTCAACGTAAGAAGACTGGTCCAAAAATGGACTGATTTGGTTTAAAAGGTGACCAAACCTTACAATTATTCAGCATTTTAAAACAAATTTCTCTCGAAGACCCACTTTGGGGCCACCTCCTTAACTTCGATTTAAAGCAAACCAGTGACTGCACATGCAAATTGAGTGTAGCTGCAAATTAAAACCCATAATGCCAAAGCCCATGGGCCAACACTTCACATCTACTTTATTGAATACAGATAATCACTCGCAAACAAACCATAACTTTAAAAGTTACGAAGATCAAGAACAGGGGAAAAACAAGGAGTATTACCTGAACCGAATCCGCTTCAAATCGTTCCCTCCTTGAGGCAGCGAAACAAATGTGATAAGAACACCAGGCTCCACCTGGGCAACCCATTCCTTGGGCTCATCTTCCTCCATAAACACTACTGATTCGGTCCGGCCACTCACCGACGCCGGCGTGTTTTCCCCGCTAGATAGCCCCTTCAACCTTGCCTCCATTTCCTTCCCCCACAGCCTCGGGGTCGAAATCGAGCTACCCCCTGTCCGTCGGTACGAGCAATTAAACCTCTCTGATACCGAAGCCACATCGGAATCGGCGTAATTCCTGTTCCGGTTGTGATTCGAAGAACCAGAACACGGCGGCTTGCAGTTCTTGTATGCTCCCGAAGCTTTTAACGCAATGTCTTTGATCTGAAAATTGAAACCAATTGTCTCAATCTGACTACAAGTTCCATAGCTATCTTTGATCTGAATTTTTAACGGAACAATCAAGAAAAGAAAACAAGGCCACGAGACACATAGATTTTTACGTGGTTCTCCAATTGTGTTACAGTAGTTGAGTACGATCACAACTCACGCCAATTTTCACCCTGTATCAAATGAAGTTAGTACAAATCGAATTAGGCTTCACATGCCCAACAATTTCGCTACTTATTTCTTCACATTTTCTTTTACCTCGTCTAAATCCAAACACATCCTCGAGTACAAATGGAAGTACCTGAGAAATAGCCATTACTAGACGAAGAAATCGTCATTTCACTATTTCCTACAATCAATTCAGCTAAACAAACACTCCCTAGAAATTCGAATAGAGCAAAAAATTGAGATTCACGGGGGGATACCTGAGAGGTAAGAGCTTTGATGGCTTGCTTGGTGCTAGGTGTATTGGCGGTGTCATCGTCGTCGTCTTGTTGCGTGAGAGATCCAACGCCCAGCTGCTTCGAACACGGCATACAAGTCAGCATCTTCGATTAATCTAGTCCACGCTACAAGATTTTGGCCACAAAGCTGCTAACAATAACTTATTACGGGTTAGATCTCCCGTTACAAACAAATGTTGCTTAAAACAGAGACTTCAGCCACGGTAATTACACCAAAGATCTAGGTCATCAGAAGCAGTTTGAAACGAGTACATCGAGATTCTAAGTACAAATCCAATCTTGAAAAGGTATAACCAATCTGTTTGGATTCGAAGAAAATTGGAAGGAAAACGATGATACGGTGACGAACAATGAATACTACGGTCAGGAATTCAGTCTCTCACAGTGGCAGAAGTGCAGGTGAGACAGAGAAAGGTGAGAATTGGAGTAATTAATGAGGTGATAGAGAGGGAATGCAATACAGACAAGCATGAGTGAGACTACAAAACAGAGAGAGAGAGAGAGAGAGAGAGAGAGAGAGAGAGAAATTGGGATACAGTGTGACAAGGTTGGATCGAAATGTGAAACAGCAAAAGCCAGAGCGGAAGAGTAAGAAACAAGCACACAAGTTCCTCTTCTGTGTCTACAAAACACACTCTCCCTCTCTCTCTCTCTCTCTCTCTCTCTCTCTCTCTCTCTCTCTCCCTGGAATTAAAATATGGTCTCCCTCTCTCTCTCTCTCTCTCTCTCTCTGTATAACTGACTCACAGAGGGTGATGCCGTGGGAGGAGATTGGTGGGGATATCAAGGATGCAAGTTGGGGAGGTGGCTGCGTGGAGAGTAAATTGTAAATTTGGCAGTATTTAATAAGGGGGGGAATGGGAGAGGCGGAATGTGCGCGGGGGTGGGTTTTGTCTTGTTTATTACAGCATTAGAGAGAGAAGACCCGCCCTAAATATTGGAGCAATGTTACGCTGGTTATGTCTGAATACCATAATTCGAGTATGTAATATTCTTCCAGTTTTGATTTATTTGTCCATTTTTTTGAACTTTTTAAGTGTTTCGTCCATTTTACTTCTAATTGAATCAATTTTTTCTTTTTGCCCTTTCTTTAGTGGAATAAATCACTATTTTTTAAAAAAAATATTAAGAGTAAATGTGGATAGTTGTATCTTTTTAGGTGTAATCATTGTGTTATCTAAAAATGTTGAATTTTTTAGATTGGACAAACAAATCAGAACGGATGGAATATGTTATTATTGTACGGATCGAATATGCTCTGCTACATAATAATGAGATACATCCTACTAATACAGTGACAACAACCACATCCAAAATGATACATGATCGTCAAAGCAATAGGTATACCGAGAAGGAGAAGCTTCAAAACACTCAACCCCTATGCCTAAATTTTTGGGTTCTAAGTAGTTGCTTTCTCTTATGTTTTTATTAATTTAGGTTCAAATTTTAAGATTAATTATGTCTCAATGAGAAAAATCAAAAACTATATATATATATATAGAAAAGTTGAAAAAAAATTCACTAGAGAAGAAAAGAGTCTTTAGTGTCGTCTTATATAAAATTTTTAAACTTTAATTTAAATTTTTTTATTTTTTCATTTCTCTCGTTGAGATGAACAATGTATTTTAAAAATTACGACGGAAAACTAGAAAATATAACTAAAAATTAGATAATATTGACTGACTTTAGCACACACAAAAAATGGTTCAGGCTCAACCTAATTCGTACTATTAAGTATGAGGGTTTCTATTTATTTTGATTTTTTTTAATTTGACAAAAATTGCCGAAGTTTGATTCGTGTTATTGTATACATTTACATAGATGTCCTCATGTATATGCCCACACATGATCCAACTAGGATTTAGATTAGAAGTTCACGGCAACACTTACCGGAAAGTCTCGTACTCCTGTCACACTCTCTCACCCCTTCACCAGTTCACCTCACGTTGCGTTTGTCACACTCATCAGTCGGTCTGCCTCAATTTTGACGGGGTTTTGTTAAAACTGTGGCTCATAGAATTCTAAAAAAAGGCTAGATACAGAGGTATTTTTGGATACAGACCAAATATTAGATTAGGGTTAGAATAGAATTAGTATAAATACTCCATGTTGTACACTATTTCACCACTGTGATTAGAAAGAACAGCAACCGCTCTCGCTCCCGTGGACGTACCCGGTTTTGAGAAACCACGTATATCTCTGCGTTGATTTTTTACTGTTTATACTCGTAAATCGTGTGCGTGTGTGTGACGATCCTAACAGATTTCTCTTTTCCCCTCCCCATCATGTCTTACTCTACGTTTGAAAGAAAGAAAAAAAAACACATCCTCATTAGGTACGGGTATGATATGATCTAGATTAAAAAAAAAAAAAACCCATCAAATTTCAGTTTGAGTACGATAGAAATTGTGTATTTCGGATTTCAATTTGGTTTCGTTTATCCAAACCGAACCGACCCGTGACCATCCCGAGATTGATTCCAAAGCAAAAATATCAAACCAAAAGCAAAGCAAGCTAAAGCATGAGAAGAAAAGAAGCTTCGGTTGTGACCCCACTGGCTTTGGTGCCTTCCTTCATTGCCCGCCTGACGGGCTTGGAAGCCTTTGTTTTATGGGAGTGTTGTTTTAAGCCTGATCATCTTTTTTTGTCTGGAGATCGAAGAAGACCGAAAATGAGTTAAAATTACCTGTTCATTCTTGTCTTTTTGCTTTATAAATTTTATAGTATATCGAGATGAAAATAACCTTAAAACATTGATCATGGGCCGGGGAAAAACAACTGAAGGTCAACAGTGGGTGTCTGGTAATTGATTTCGTACAAGCTAATACTTTTTGAAAACATATGTAACTTGTTGTTTGTTTCTTAGTTGACCCGAGATTAGCGACCTTCAAATAAATATTTGAGCCATTTTTTGATGAGCTTAATAAGTCAAACACGCTACACTTATTGAACAACTAATGTATTGTTGAAGTTATGGTTCAAAACTTTACAACTTTTAAAAATATGTTCAAGTTTTGTCTGTTTGTTTCACAGTCAATGAATTTTACATGAACTCTCGATAAGTTGAGCACGAGACAAGAAGCAACTTAATTTAATTTGAAGATAAAGCCATTTCCTTTTGTTCATACGGGGAAAAAAATAATTTTTATTTTTTGATCGTCTTTATTAGATATGGAGTACTTTACACTTTGCTTCCTAGATCAGTTCCATCTTGGCTTTAGCCTTCGACTTTTCAACTTTTCCAAATGGGTCCCTAAAGTGCTGGATTCTCGCCCTTTGTAGTCCAATTGGAATTCAAATCTCAAATCAGTACAGCATGGAGCATGTACCTAACAAACCATATTGCCCGCCCAACATTTTTATTTTCTGCCCCAGTTTATGAGGATTTGGTCTCTTTTTGTGGTTTCGGCCAGTCAATAGCTAGGCAACAAACTGTACGTGGAGATGATCTCAATGAGCTAATGGGACAAAAAGATGCACTGCTTAAACAACTACTTTGGCCCCGTTTTTATGGCATCAAGTACAGTGCTGATATATATATATATACAAATACCAAAAATAGTACATATTTGGATCACGGATTAGGTAAAATCATTGGGCGGTACTCTCTCATTAAAACTAAAATCACATATGATCATTAGTTGTCAATCCCGTAGAGGGTTCACCACATTAACCTCGGGCTATTGCGTGTTTGTTCGATCATTAATTTTAAAGCCTTATAATTAGTTAAGGTGCGCATGAGTTATTTCAGATATTTGGTATGGAAAAAAAAATAGACAAGTTCAAATACCGTTTTTTGTTTTTTGTTTTGAAGATAAGTTCATACGTACACTTGTTCAGTGATATTTGATACGCGCTGTGTAAGGATGGCTAGTGCATGTCATGTATGTTTTTAAATCACTTTACAAACGGCGCACAAGCCGTTACGAATTGTTCTCAACATTCCAATTCGAAGATAAACCTTGATTTATTTTTTTAAGAGAGACCGTATCAAAGTGACATGCACATGCATGGTATATCCAAATGCATTTTTTAGATAACAAATATAATAAATGAAATAAAAACCCAAACCCATGGATCTCTGTATCAAAGTGGGGGATATATAATTAATTTTTGTAGAGGCAAAAATATATATATCTGGATCTCATCCATCAAATTCACGTGATGATCACGTGACCAAATTGATTACTTCAAGTCCTAGCTACAGTGGAGTACATTGGCAAGACATGACGCCTTTTCTGTCACATGACATGGTGCCATCCACATGCACTGCGTTTATGTACCTACCATAAAATGGAACGTGGAAGAGCCGACCTTCTGCAAAGGCTGAGGGCCGTTATTACTCTGTCTATATAGGTGTCGGAATGAACGGTGAGCACGAGGGCTCACACGCACTGTGGTGTTGTAGTTATATCAAGTTTGAGATCATTTGAGTTAGGTGTTCGGATCAGCTTACGCGCACCTTAATTAATTTTGAAAGTTCGATCCCAGCTAACTTGCGGGAAGTACTGTTACATGTTTTGTTTTTTTATCGGCAACCAAACTGCGTATTTGGTTATTGTTTTTAACTTTGTATCTTACGGTGATTTGTAGTATAAAAATTGATGCAAGACGGGTTGCCAGAGAGTTTTTAAGTATTTGAAGGACGAAGGATTTGAACAATCAAACTTGATTCGAGAGGGTAACTCAACTAGTGAAAAAGAGAGAGGTAAGTGTATTGCAAATTTACAAGCGCAAGTCTCTAATTACTTGACCCCGCCATGAAAGCAAATATGATTAAGTCTATGATTCATCCTCTCTACAAGTACAAATTGTGTACGAAATAGCCAAGGAGTATGACTCTAATTTACTGTGCGGTCACGTGACTTAAAGTTGCAATCGATGGTCGACGCAGTTGGAAATCAACCCCAAAAAAACTCATAAATGGTCCAATGACAAAACCAATCTCCTTTCCTCCGACGAGTTTGGAGTAAATTTGTGTCTCCTATTCTTATTTCAAATTTGTCCTACAAACATTTTATTTTCAAAAATGTTAGAATAATCATTTTTCTCTTAACTAGCAATGAAAATAAAATAGTAGCAGCATAATACATGACACTCAGAACATAAAAATGTGCATGATATATTCATGTTCCGAGTGTCATGTATTATGCGGCTACTCTTTTATTTTCATTGCTAATTAAGAGAAAAATGATTTTCCATAGCTGAAAGGACAAACATGGAATTTCACAACCACCAATTATTTGGAACTACTTCAGACCAAAGAAACTTCTTTCCTGCTTAGTGAATTTAAATAACCTTTTCCTTTCCATTATTGCAATGATAGAGGAGGGGCGTAGCGTAGGGTTTCCTTATCCCGAGGTTCTGGGTCGACAGCTTGATCTTCCATAGTTTAATACATAATTAACGATTTTAATACTTTCAACTTAACCTGGTTGATGGAGTATTAATTAACATCCTAATTATAAATACAGGCCAGCTGACAAAGTGGAAGCCCATGAAAGTAGTTTAAGTTTAATTAAAAGCTGCACGACGTCTGTGCTTTTCTTTATGGTAACACAACTCCAACTTACTTTGTTTTTTTAATCTCTGAAAGTAAAAAAGGCATCTTGATCAGTTTAAAAATAGGGTTAGATGTATCTTTCTAACTGGCAGACTAATGTATGCATATGATTGTTGTATACTATATGTGAATATACATAACGTGAGGAACATTCTAAAAAGTATTTTTTATTTTTTTACCGATTAAAGTGTTCGGATCAGCTTACATGCATCTCAGCTAATCTTCTTCCCGGTCTGGTTGAAGACAAGCTATCCATGCTAGAACTGAGAAATTTACAAGAAATTACTTTATTGCGGTCGAACTCCAAGAAACAAATCATGATCAGCTATGTGGGGAGCAAATCTACCAACCAACCGAACTAACGCCCACTGCTATTATAAAAAGTTGGTTGATTAGATGTGCAAGTAGTTGCATTTTGTGTTTCAAAATATGAAGGCTCTGGAGAGTTATGCTTAATTTGCTTGCCCAAAGTGTGCAACCACAAGCAAACTATGTGGTTGTTCTCCTTAGTTTTTTGCGTTGATTTTTTTTGTTTTGTTTAGTCTTGCGCTAAATTTTTTTTTGTTGTTTATTGATTACTTTTACAATTTTTTTTTGGAAATTACTATATCCAAGAAAAAACTCAAAAAAAATTTCTTGGATATTTTTAAAAGTACTTGGGTAAAAGTAAATTTTTTTTTTTTACTTTCTCGATTTCTCTAGTCGAGACAAATCAATAAAAAAAATGAGGGCCTAATGAAGCATAATGACCACAAACAAATGAGCCAGACTACGACCACCACACATGTGGTGCGGTGACGGTCCACTGCACGGCTATTGGAGCTCATTTCAGTCCCCACAAAAATACAGAAAAATATGCTTTTTGAATTTATAGGGGCGAAAACTGAGAAACTGAGCAGTTTCTCTCCTACAAATTCAAAAAACATACCTGCTGATATCCGTTTGAGTTGATTTTTTACAGGGTCCCATAAAATATTATTTTAAAGTTTATGAATATTTTTCTATATTTTTGTGGGATTTAGAATGGGTCCCAATAACCATGTGGTGGATCGGTCACCGTATTCTATGCAGTGTACCTAGCATTTCTGCAAGGGAATAAAAAGTTCAGAGGTGATTGTGCTCCTTAAAGTGAAGGCTTTGCAGGGTAATTAATATGCTTTGCTTCCTGAGATGCAACCTTCTGTCTACTGCATGTGTCTTCTATGGAATGGTAGGTTTGGAATTAGAGATAATGAGATATTTATTACTCATCTTTTTAATCCCAGGGGTTGGCAAACTGCCAGAGTGGCCGGGCACTAGAAAGCAATAGTGTTTGATTTTGAGATTGCATGTTCGAATTTCACGAAAGCCAACCATTCTAAATCTTGGGATCTCTGGGGGTTATGCCCGGTCATAATCCTCATAAGGATCTTAAAATTAGTCGAGATGCGTGTAAATTGGCCCAGATATCTGGTTAGAAAATAAAAAAACTACTCATCTTTTTTCATGCAAATTCTAAATCACATAAGTGAACACAAAGCTTTTGGGCTGACAACAATTGGGATCATGCGAAATCACTTGACATTTTCTCGTTCAAAAAATTAGTTTGTCTCAAGTGTCCGGCTTTGTCGAAACAATGTTTTTTCATCTAAATATATAGGTAGATGAATATTATATTTATGTTCTTCAGATTAGTCGAAATAGTGAAATATATTACTTTCGGTTGAAATTCAGTCCACCAGTAATATTCGTTTAGATCAAGCGAACAAAACTAGATTCCACTCTGTTCGTCAGGAGAGCTCAGGACAATAGATTAGCACTATTCCTCTTGCATGGAGGGATTTGGTTTGCATTTCTAAATCTGTACGTGAGCATAAATATCTAAAATTTTTGGCTAGTTAAGACTCGTGAATAAATTTGAGTTCAAGACAAACCTCGGCAAGCTCGACCCGAGTTCATTTTAAAACTTAATGAATGAATCTTAATATTCTAAAACTTGGTTCATTTATGGTCCTTTATCGTTTGATAATGGTGCAAGCCGCAAGGAGATGGTGGTTGCAAGAAGTTGCCTCCTAGCTCCGTTGACCGGGCAGGTAATTGATTGGGTACTTTCGTGAGGGTTCAAACCTCACCCTCCACTTCTTGTTCTTTTCTATCGCCTGTTGGGAAAAAGAAGAGAGGGTGAGATTTAGGAAAAATGACGGCCCATGACGTGTTTTAATAATTAATATCCATCAAGAACATTTTCAACATTAACAAATGCTGAAAATGTCCTTGACGAATATTTATTATCAAAACACGTTCTTGGCCATCATTTTCCATGAGGTTTATTACCCGAAACCCACTCACAATAAGTGAGGGTCCTGGGTGGGCTTCGGGTAATAAAAACGCCCAGCCGGCCCGATAAAGAGCAAGAGTCCATCTAAGTTGCATCGAGTGTAATTGTTGGGCCTAACTATGTTGGTAGTTACTGGCTGAAGCTTTTCTGGGCTTGAGACAACCCACCAAGGTAATGAAGCCCGACTTTTCACAATGTCCGGAAACGGCCCACAAAACTACACTGCGACTGTGCGACACGCCGACACCATAAGTTTTTTTTTTAGTAATTTGATTCACGATAAGCAAAGAAAAGTTTGCTGAAGACAAAACTTGGGATTTTTTGGGGTGTCTACAATGTGTTATATCAATTTTTTTCAACTTCGGCTTGCGTTATATACTTTTTCGATTTCTTTCGTTGTTGGATGGAGCGATTAATTTCAGAAATTACAATAAAAAACGGAAAATGATTTTGGCACTCCAATTTTTTATGATGGCACTCCAAAATTTATCTTTTAATGTGCTTGCTATATATAATTTTTACATTAAAAGACAAGTTTTAGAGTGCCATCATCAAAAATTGGTGTACCAAAATCATTTGCTTAAAAAACTAAAAAAAAAAATGAGTTTTAGCAAAAAAATTATCAAAGACAAAAACTTTAGCGTGAACTAACGTGTTTCAAAATATACTTAAACATAATTTCCAGAGCACGCATAAAAACAAGTTAAGAAGTACTACTCAATTGAGATTTAAAAAAGGGGTATTACTACGGCTCCATTCTACTAATTTTTTTTGAAGTAGTTATTTTTTATTTTACGAGACAAGTTATTTTTTCTCAATATTATAGTTCAGAAAATAAATATTTATTTTAAAAATAAATATCTCCATTTTGGTTGGTGGAACGCACGTTACGCACCTGGAGCCTGAACAGTAAGTAACTTAACCATGGTTCATATCTCAAGAATCAAGTTATGGACTGGGGTTTGGGCTTGGCGGGTCCGTAGCCTGAACAGTTTAGCACACCATCGGCTCCCGTCTTCCGGTCTCTCCTGGTTTGGTTCTGACTCTTCAGAACTTCGGCGCGGCGGTGCCCCACCGTCGAAGATAGAGACTCCACCCTTCTTTTTCCGCTCATGTGATCAATCTCCGCGTTCGCAGATCGACACCCCTCTCTCTCTTTCTCTCTCCGTTTTCGGGGTAAGCAATCTCTCTCTCTCTCAGTTGGCATAGATACAGATGTCGACGCGTAGATCACAGGGCTTACAAACATAAGAGGGCGTGGGGGGGTTTCCCATGGATAGACACATTTGTGTGATTTCACACAAATTGAACTCTGTTGAGGCGCTGTTGAATAGCTTTACGCTAATATTCTAGGGTTCCCTCATGATTTGAAATTTGAGTAGGTTTCCCTGCTTTGCTTACTCTCTAGCTAAAGCCAATTGCTTCAAATTTTGCTACCCATATGTGGTAATGTTTTCAATCTTATTTGATTAGACAAGTTTTTTGATCCCAGTACGGGCCTCTTCTTCCACCTGTTATCAGTAATCAGTTTGCTTGGGGTTCAATGCTACATTATTTGTTGCTTACATTGAGTGTTATAATTGCTACTCAAGCGATGTTAGACAGAGCTAAGCTACTTAAAAACTCCCTTTTGTAGTAGACTTTTTCCTTCTATGACTTCAGTTAAAGCTTAACATGAGCTTAAAAGCAGGCATTGAAACTTCCTAACACCCTTTTGGTCTTACATTGTGACATAGAGCTGCTATTCTCCTTTCATGCGTAAAACTACTAAAACTTCTAGCAGAAGAAACGCTCCTCAACTTGTCAACTTGAAAGTGTGATTCCTTGTATGCGGCTCGACTCTTCTGTGGGTGAAGTGCCTTGTAGTGGTACTGGTATGCTTTAACAAGGACAACTGGACTGATTGTGTGGTTACATAACTAGTCCTACGGCTGCTTCAAGTTATAACCACTTATGGGATGGAAGAATAGACTTCAACTTTGCAATTACAATTTTCTTGTTGTTTTCGGTGATGAGTATCCCCTCCAATGCAGGGCTCCTTAGACCCACCCTGTAAGGTAAAGGCCAGATACCTATAGCACCCACAAACCACATGTATTGGGTAACCGAAGGCATCGCCAACAAGAGTTCAACATGAGCTCAATGCATGCGCTTCGGGTTATAATTTTTTCTTTAAGACAAACTATGATGTTGGGTCTAGTGTCAGGTATGGCTTAACATGGCCTTTCCTGATTATCAACCCAAACTAAGCTCCCACTCAATTGGGGTCTACGATCTCATGAATCTGTTTGTGCCATTTGGTTTTGTAAGAGCCTTATGATCAATTAAGTTTCACAAACTCAATTTATTTTCACTACTAATCCCAAATCAATATAAGTCTTCCCCCCCTCTATCATTTATAAGAACAGCTGTCCCATCTCTCTCTTGCCTTTGCCACTACATAGCCAAACATTTTAATCTGTTCTGTCTCAGCTTATGCTCAACTGGTGCTACTTCTACCATTTCTCATAGTATTTCCTTGTCTTACTACTCATCCATGTAAGCATCCTTATACCAACTACACTAATTTCATTTTGAGTTGTTTCTAAGAAGCCAATATTTTCCTTCTTAGTAAGAAAGTTAAAAAAGGTGTAAAGAGTATGCAAGCCATATAGAAAAGAGCCCAACATATGAGCAGGCTCTATACAGGTAGCTTACGGGTTAAAACACAGGACGCTTTAATGGAAACAGACCTAGCCAGGTTTAATGGAAAAAAATGGTCCATTTGTTTTTAATAGAAAACACAGGTAGCTTAATGGAAACGGACGTAGCCAGAAGACCTTCATTTTGAAATTACTCATACAGGCCTTTGTTGTTTCTGAATTAGTTTTCTATATCCTTTTCATTTGTAGAGGTTGTCTAAATTGCTATTACGCTTTTATCAGTAGAGCTCACTTAAGGAATGAATCTGCAAGAAGCTATACAGCCCAGACCATCGGCTAATGGATATGGTCGTCGGAAGGTTGAAAGAGAAAGTGTGAATAGGACGGAGCATAAGGCGCAATCCGGAAAAACAAACTCGAGCAGACAGACAAGTGCAGGTGAGGATAGTTGAGCTAGAGCTAGGTTGGTTATTGTTGTGTTGCATCCTTTGTTCTAACTTCAGTTGGAGCAGGTGTCCCGGCTGGAAGTAATGGTGGAGACTATAGAAGTCCTTCACTTGAGCGACTAGTATATTTAACGACATGTCTTATTGGTCATCGTGTGGAAGTCCAAGTGACAGATGGATCTGTATACTCTGGAATATTTCATACAACAAATGCTGAAAAAGATTTTGGTATGTTCTGAAAGTTCATGTTTTTCCTGAAAAGAATGCATCGCCATGTGTCGTAGAAATTTTCTTACCAAACAATTACACGCACTTTGGTATATACCCAATTGCTTTCCCATACTAGCTTTGTTGCCTTCTGTAGGTATCATTTTGAAGATGGCACACTCAGCAAGGACTGGTGCTTCCCAAGGACAGAAGTCTATTGCGAAGTCTGTCAGCCAGGCTCCTTCAAAGACTTTGATTATACCCGCTAAAGAACTTGTACAGATCACTGCAAAGGTGCTACTGGGTTTTCTTTTCATTTTTCAACTATGTTTACTACATTGTGGATTTCACCTGGTTCAAATAAATTAACATATTTTAGACTAATGAAGTTAAAATACTATTGTAAAAAGGCAATGATGCCAAGGGCGGTATTATGGTAGTTGTAGCAAGTTGGACTTCATGGCATTGGATGAAGCAGCTATATGAATGGTATTTATGGTATTGATCTACTCTTGTTATTCGCTTTGACCAGGGTGTGTCTGTAACTAGGGATGGTTTCACAAATGATCTTCAGCATGTAAAACAGCAGGACATCATGATAGACTCCTCTATATCACAATCTCATCATGTTGATGTGGAAAGGGATTTGGAGCGGTGGGTCCCTGATGAAGATGATCCGCAACGTCCTGAATTGGAGAATATATTTGATGACCCTTGGAAAAGGTTGCTACCTTTTCTGGTTCCTTCTACACATAAATAACTAGTTGGTTATCATTGCTGCAGTTTATTGGTGATTCTCTATGATTCTATTCTATGTTGCTTTGACAGATGCAATTCATATTTTGTACATTTAGGGGCTGGGATCAATTTGAAGCAAATGCAACATTATTTGGAGTAAAAAGCACCTTTGATGAGGAACTTTATACAACGAAACTTGAGAGGGGCCCTCAGATGAAAGATTTGGAAAGGGAAGCTTTAAGAATAGCAAGAGAAATTGAGGGTGAGGAAACCCATGATCTACATTTAGCAGAGGTGATGACTAACTCAAAATATTTTAATTATTCAGCTTGTACTCATATGTCCACTGAAAATTCTCTTCTTTAGTTTCTGAATTTTACAATTATGAATTCTTTTAATATCATAGGAACGAGGCATTCACCTTCATGAGAACTTTGACATTGATGAGGAAACCAGATTTTCATCGGTATTTAGAGGGGTTGATGACAGTGGATATGATGAAGATGAGGAAGTATTGTTTGAGACGCGTAATGATGAAACCTTCGGTGCCTCTAGTTCTGTTGTTAGCAAATCTTTTAGTAACTTGACCTGTGGAAAAACTGATGATGGTGCTCAAGTGTCATCTTGTTCTTCTTCTAAGGTAACTCTAAGAACTCTTCTAACAAGCCAAGTGTATGGTTTCCCTGTTGACTGGGCTGTTAATATTTGTAAAATTATCTAGACGATAAAGGGGTCACAACCTCTAAAAAGTTGGAACAAATCAAGGCCCAAGGGAAAGTCATTAATCATTATATAAGAAAATCTACGAAGTAACATGAAAATTCATGGGACTTCACTTTGAGCCGTAAGCATGAGAGTGTTGACTCTATATTAGAAAACAGGGAGTGACTCTCCTAGATTTCCCCCATGTTTCATGTGGTGTGGGAAGCCTGAGGTTTTCCCTAGATTTTCTCCAAGATCGGATCTTTATGAAGTCAACAGTCTCAGGCTTCCCATGTCACTTTGCACGTAGAGAGCCACTCTCCTTTCTCACCCTGTCAGGCTGCACCCAGCTGTTCAACACATATAACTGCATTGGTGAACATCGGCACAAGCAACTGAACTCCAAAAATAGAAAATTGAATACTCTCAAACCGTCTAAATCAACCTCCCAATACAATAGTAAATTATCTACCAACTCTACCTTTCTACACTTCTAGACATCCAGCGTCAGCTCAGACCCTTTGCCCAAGTCATTGATAGTAAGAATAGCATCCAGCCTGCCAAATGAGGGCAACCTTATTTGCAATTTTTGATAATAAATTTTTTTGCTCAGCAGGGTTGATAGTTATTACTTATTAGGACACCTGAAGTGGCTAATGGACATGAATAATACTTACTAATTGCATCTTTTTTTTAAAAAATTGTGATCGAGATACTATTTACTTGCTGCCTGTTCTGTTGGGAAGGAAATCTGGGTAACTTCTCATTTTAATCCATATGCTTTTCCTCGTATTTTTTTTGGCATGCAGGATGAAGTACAATCTTCTCTGTCAAGCACTGTGGAGGATTTACACCATGCAGATTCTGGTGATCACTCAAAATGGCCTTCATCTGAACTTCTCTCTAAACGTCCATCGTCGGATGGTGAAATCAGGTTCCTCAATATTTTTGCCGATTAAATGCCTATTTCTTATATTTTCAATTACGATTACAGTGTCATTATCACTTCTGTTCTATTATGTTTATTGGCTGTAATTCTACATTCTTACTTTTAGGATTCAAGAGAATCAGTCCAGTGATCCGCTTGCCGGATATAATTACTTAAAGGAGCTTGTAGAAAAGGAAATGGTGAGTCAATCATTGATTGCTATTACGGTTTCTCATATTGATGTGAAGGTATCTCCAAACTGATTTTGGTTTTGTTGCTGATGACACTTCCTAACAATTCTATTTCTGTCATTTCAATGCAGTTGGCTGAGGAGGCACAAAAATCGAAATCGGAGGGTGAGTGGGCCTTCACTCTGAGGAGTCTGTGAACTTGCTATATGTTATTATGATTAGGTTTTCTGTGCACAAATCCTCTAAATTTGTTGTTTATCCTAAATGGTGTTGGTGACCTAAATCCTTTGGAGATTTGCGGACTCCATGAGATGAATCCATGTGCTAGCCATGCTCCGAGATTTCCAATTTGTGAGATCAAAGAGTAGTTGCCCTCCCAGATGGACGTGCTACAGCACTTAGGTTAGATCCCGCAGGGATGAGTGGAGCGTAATAGTAGATATTCGTCATTGCTTTCTCTGTAGAAGAGGGCTGGAAGATAAGAAAGGGAAAATGAGGCCATAGTTATCGCACTTATTCCTTACCTGTTAAGTTTATTTTTTTTAGAAGTATTCATTATTAGCTGTTAGTGTGATGATCTTTTGTAGTTGTTTTGCATGGGGTTACGCTGCTACCCACACATATAAATAGGTACATATTTTACACAGATTTTTTGTGGGGCCCACATCGGGTCCCACATAAATGATCCAAGCCGTTCATTAAATGTAAAAAAAATATTCAAGGGCCCCCGCAAAAAATTAGCTCAATCCAATACTTATAGATGCTCGATCCAATCATCCAATTTTTCATTTTGATTTCCAGATAATGAATAGTTACATGATTGGATCAAGAATCTATAAATATTGGATTGAGCTGATTTTTAGCGGGGGCCCTTGAAAAACTGTTTTACGTTTAATGAACGCCTTGGATCGTTTGTGTGAGACCCGAGGTGGGCCCCACAAAAAATCTGTGTAGAATACATACCCTATTTATAGGTGTGCTTAGACTTTTCGTATCCTTTATGTGGTGACCCATGATATGGTTGTGGATGCCTCTTACCTTATGTAGTTATATTAGGATTGGTTATGTCATTCTTGCATTGGTTAGTTGATTTCGTACTTTTATCTGCATTGGAAATCCTGATTTGCTTGTACATTCAAGTAGTTGTAATTCTGTGTGCGCCTTTTGGGTTTTCAACCATTTAAAATCATTTGGCTCAAGGACTAGATTTGAAAGAGTAACTTTATAAAATAGACGAGGGAATCTTCTATTGAATCATTTGAATGGGATATGGTCTCAAATATTTAAATTTTGCTTTTTTTTTTTTTTTACTGGAGGATTGATTGCATGCAGATTTGCAGTCATCTATGAGAACAGAGAAAGATGGCACTCATATTGGGGTGTCATGCCAGAACTCGACTTCACATGCATCTACATCTCTTGGATCATCCATTGGTCAGGAAAAGAGGAGCTCTCCTGGTGAACAAAGAGATGATGTGACACCTGTGATACCACTAGGACAAACACAATCTGCAAGATTTCGAGGACGACCTGGCAATTCTGCGTCATCCACTTCAGAGCGCGGAGGTTCTGCCTCAGCTTCTAGTTTTCCTGGCTTATCTCCAAGCTCGTCATTGAGTTCGTTGACTTCAGAAAAGTCAACCCTGAATCCCCATGCTAAGGTGGGATGATTTGATCTTTTGTGGCTTTTTCGTGATTAAAGAACCTTTAGCTTCTACCATTCCCAATCGCATGTGCATGCATATGCTTATGCTTTCCAATTTCAAGTGAACAAGTTTACACTGTTTTGGTAGGTTTGTCTATTAATCGCTGAGTGATCATGTGGGATTTTTTTTGCTTTTTTAAATCCTTGTTCAGGAGTTCAAACTCAATCCAAATGCAAAGAGCTTCATGCCATCTCCAACTCCTTTAAGACCTGCTTCTCCAGTGTCTGATGGTTCCTTTTACTTTCCACCTAGCGTGGCTGCTGGTTCGCACATGCATGGCATGCCTGTAGGTGTTGGGGTAAGTAGTTCAATGTGTTGCTTACGGAGTTTCTCTTTTTTCTAAGTGTATAGGGTGGCACCAATATGTTATTTGACGAGTTTTAAACATGGACTCCTCCCAACTGATACTTTCTCTGTAGTACGATTGGCCTGAATTAATAGTTCTTTCTATTTCATATCTCAGTACTACTAGGTGGCAACACATAAGAGAACCGTGTTTTAAATTTTGGTGTGCTGCTTCTCCCTTTGATTACATACGAGGATCCTTGCTTTTGTGAAGCTAGTTCTCTCTCTCTCTCTCTCTCTCTCTCTCTCTCTCTCTCTCTCTCTCTCTCATGTGGAGAATAGTCTTGTCAAAGTTTTTCTTGTACTAGTAATCTGTGGAGAATAGTCTTTTTATAGTTTTTCTTGTACCCAGCAAAAGAATTTGGGAGATATCTTTGGGTCAAAGTTTTTATGGTTCTATTGTTGGGGAGTTTCACTTAAATTACGACATTTGGAATCCTTATGCTGGGTATTTAAGATCACTTTGTACGCATTTATTTGGACATGTAAACCATATTGGTAGGAATGGAAGTAGCTGCAATGGTACATGTTGAATTAGACAGTACTTGCTTGCAAACATTATATTCTTTTGCAAGCAAGGAAAGTGGTCGAAAGAGTTGGTGTATGATTGCATCCAGTTCTGCTGGCTACTTGTTGATGGTTAATTATAATTATTTGGTTGTCACAGATGGGACCCTCATTTGCACAGCACCCTGTTGTATTCAATCCGCAAATTGCACCAATGCCATCGCAACAGGGCTATTTCCATCCTAATGGACCTCAGGTAATCCGTTGCTTTATTAATCATCACCAGCCCATCTTGCTATTGTTCACCATGTTCATTCTTAAAATTGAACATAAACTTGTGTATTAACCATTGTATTCATCATTCATATTGCAGTACAGGCAGCAGATGATTCTTGGTCACCCTCGACAAGTTCTTTACATGCCAACTTATCCCCCAGTAAGAAAATTGGATTGCATCCGTTCCTTCCTTTATGCAGGCTTATTAAGTAGTTCCAGAAATATCTTTTCAGACGATGAGTCAAATGGAGACCCATATTCAAGCAAAAAATTCCCCAACCAACATTATATAGGAATGTTAAAAATGGCTACCGCTTTCCTTTTTTTTGGCTGTTGCAATCTTCAATTATTGCTCTATTTGTTATTTTCTGCTAGGCAATTAGTGTGAAGACTTCCTTTATAAGTTGTGAATCACGAGATAAAAAAAACTGTTTTTTCTCTTCCAAATGAGTGGTGATAAATCTCTGGCAAGATAAAAGAAAACCCCGAATATGCATCACGGCAGTAGCAATTACTTGCATGAAGCTAGACTTGCGAAATGAAAATCAGAAGACAGTCTTCTGCAGTATCTTTGGTACCATAATTTTCCAATTTGCAGTAATAATGCTAAACTTATCCTTTTGCATACCTTGTTTTTACAGGAAATGCCTTACAAGGGAAGAGATTTTAAGTAAATGGGCCTCAGTCAGTGTCTCGTCTGCTCTCTTTGCAAATAAGCTATTGGTGCCAGACTGTTAACAATTTTCCATTGAAAAAGCCCAGCGGGAGGTGAAAGACCAAGCACTATTTGCAATGGGGCATCTTCTCTGGAATTCCATTAATTCTAACCTTGTAACCTTCACCATGCTCTGATGAAGTTGGTTGATTTTCATAAAGGGATGCAATAGTGCCTTCTGAGTGGGTATTTTGACTTGATAAAAGCTAGTTGAATCAATTCAAGGGGCATGCAAAAGTTTTACATTCTCTGAACTGTGTTTTGTGTGGCTTTTTTGTGTCCCATTTGGCAGTGATATGCGAAGTTCTTGTGGTGTTTTATGGTTAGGGTGAGAACAACTCTGCTTGGGTGATTCTAACTAGAAAAGGATGTTGTGGGACCCACTTAGCATGCCATGTAGTAAAGACAAATCAAGTTGATCAGACAACGATAATCACATGGTTGGATTGTCTCTGTCTTCATAAGATGGACAAATATTCTTTTCCAAAACATCATGGGGAAGCAAAGATTTTGAAGACAAATGTGCTATGCGGTTATCAATTCTAATTTTATTGGATCCTAAAAAATGAAAGCTTTAGATAATCAAAGATTCAAAGTAGACTTACCTTTATTCCACCAATTCAATTAGAAGTTGGCTTCCAAATGAATACCACTGGAATGCAGAATATCGTAGTTTATAAAGTAGGATGGGAGATTCCATTAGTGGGTATGATCTATAAAATTTGGTTAATCATCCATCTTATAAAGTGAGCTGTAGTTGAGCTGACGTGATGTATTACCCCACTAATTATTTTGACAAATCTCTTCCTTTATGTTTGAGAATGGAATTGCCAATCAAACGAAGCTAAAACAAAGGAGAATTTAGTCATACTAGTTATTTTCACTGTCCAAATGTCGTACTTTTTTCGTCGGTATACACCGACATAGATGTGTCTGGAGTTGTTCAAATACATTGAATATCTTTGTCTGAATTGTGTTTGGATAACTATATATACACTGCTCTCCAAAAAATTATTGGATGCTAGATTAATACCTATAGTTAGAAATTACCATCACCATTAATGTGTCCATTTCTTTGACTATGCCCCTCATCCACTCATTTTAAACTGTTAATTAGTAACATTAGAGAATCCCCATTGTAATAAGCAAAGCAAAGCTAATTTAACAATTCTCAAAAAACACCACATATTGTAATAAGCAAAATTACAAGTATTTTAGCAAATAACTAAATATTACTCATTCCATAGCCAAACTTAACAACTTTTACCAATAACCAAACTCAAAAACACCCCCACATTGAAATCGTCTCATCGAGCCGAATAATTTGGTATGGTCAGATATGTGATTGAAACTCGTTTATAATTGAACAAATGTGCATTGTGTATTGTGGGGAGGTTTTTTTTTTGTTAGGGATGCAAAAATAACTAATGTGGAGGTAGATGTTATTAAGTTTGATTATGAACTAAAAGGATAATCAAATGCTTACGTGACACATTTTGATTATTGATTTTGATTATTACCATTGCGGATATATTTATTTCAACAGTTGTAGATTATCACTAACTAGTAGATTGTCGATGCCTGGGCACACTATATAACCGATTTTAGCACAACCCAAACTAACCATTATCCTATGATCAATTGATTACACCTCCGAATGGTACCCATCTTAGGACCATAATGAAAATAATGACATGAAATACAAAGGAATCCAAGCAAAATAGTCACTAATCAATTGGCAAACTTTTAAAAAGATGCTAATCCAGTTTTTTAAGGTCAGGAGAGAGAGAGAGAGAGAGAGAGAGAGAGAGAGAGAGAGAGAGAGGAAAAAGAAAAAAAAAAAAAAAAAAGAACTAACAATATGCTTAACTATTTGAATTCATTAACAAACACATAGTCGTATCCCAATGTGCAATGCAATTAGAATAGTTCACAACAATAAGAATATGAAATTTGATAAAGAACAAGAGCAATTTTTTTTATCGGCAAAAATAATTTATTAATCTTTAGAAAGGATTACAAAGATTAAATAGGCCAAAGGCACAACAGCAATCGCCACCCGAGACCCTACAAGAAGGCAGAGAGTCAACCAAACCAACAGAACCAAACGAAAAAAAGAGAGCAGCAAAACAATCGCAACAAATAACATCGGCACGGCAAGAAAAGCTCCCACCAAGATCAGACAACCGCAAGGGAGACAAGAGAATGCAGCAACCAAAACAACAACGAAACAGCAGCCAACACTAAAGCAAAAACTCCTGAACAGCTGAATCAAAACACCCAAACTAGCAAAGAAAAATCCTCCAAAAAGAAGCAAAATCGCCAAGGGAACACCCCTACAGAAACACCCTTCAGACAGATAAAAAAGCCGCTAAAGGAACAAGCAAAACTCAACATCAAAGGAGCACTAGACCATAACGCCAAGCATCAAGAGGAGCCAATTAACAAAGCATGGGTAAATCGAAACTAATAATGCATACAAATGCATATGTAGGCACGAAATAAAGATTTTTGATATGCACTTTTTTACAGAAAATATTAGAGGTGGCAAATGGGTGAGTTTGAACGGGTTGAAGTAGGTCGCGGGTCAAATATGGGTTAAATAGTAAACAGGTTGAGTCAAACCCAAACCCGAACCGACCCGTTTTCCTCCTCCTCTTCTTCTTCTTCTTCTTCTTTTTTTTTTTTTTTTCCCCACCTTCCTTCTGATTTGTCTCAATAAGATGAAACTAAAAAGTAAAAATTTGTGATTAAAATTTAATTTTTTTAATAAAAACGAAAATAAGCCAAAAAGACATAACTTTTAACTTAATTTCATCTTTGTTACAAAAATTATGAGTTTTGATCATTATTTTTTACTTTTTCTAATCCTCTCAACGAAACTAATACAGTAAAAAAGTTACAAAAGTTTGTTGCATAATTAACAAATGCAAATATTTTTTGTCTTTCAAAGTTTGTGCGCCTGTGTGGTTGTAAAAGTTTGCCTCTTAGTAAGGGGGATGAATGTTTATTGACTTATGTTTGTCTTTTTTATTCAAAAAATTTGAATTTTGATCGTTAGCGGAAATGGTAATTTAAAGAATGACATTCATTAAATTGCAAAGTGAGTGCAACATGTACACTATGGCCCACAATTACGACGCCACTAAACTATTACATGCCAAATAGAATGCTTATTAAACAAAGCACAATAATTACGGATGATAAACCACACGATACTGGTAGCGCCAATCTTACCGACAGCATCCTGAAAGGGTTTCATGGGGCCTGGCTATCATGTGAATCCACTAGTCCCCGGCTGGATGACCTTTGATTGGAACGGGTAGGAAAATAGGCGAGATACGCGTAAACTCGTTCGGACATCTTTATAATCGAAACAAAAAAAAACAAGGAGAAAAAAAGGCAAACAAACAGAGTCTAATAAATATCTGCTTAAAAAAGCGGGCTCGACAACATAAAATGTTTCAGCACTAGAAATTATTACGTTAATACAGTTGGTCTAAATTAACACGTTTGTATCTATAATAAGCTTTAATTTAGTCTAATCACACAGGGGAGAGAGAGGGGGGAATAAGAATGCTGAGGAGTAAGGCTACAGTTCCCGACCGAAATCCCGACGGCTGATCGGAGCCGACCAAACAAAAAAATGGAGTGTTTGGATTGGCCACCTACACACATCAGATGCCGTTGATTCCCGCGCGGACCCACTCATTTTTTTTATAGAATTTTTGGTCGGCTCCGATCAGCCGTCCGGTGGCCGGAGTGGGCCCGGCATGGTATCGGGATTTCGGTCGGGAAGCTCAGACTTTCTGAATGCTGAGAGAGAGAGAGTAGGGGGAATACTGCTTCTTTGGACGAGTGTGGGTTTTGGACCAGAGAGGGGAGCAATTAAAAAAACAGGCTAGCATGAATATTTTTCTTTTAATTCATATTGAACTCATTTTCAACCCATTTAAGTCCATATAAATATGAGTTCAATCCATATCAACCCATTATATAATATGGACGGGTTGAGTTGGGTTCTAAGTGGACGAATTTAGACGAGTTAAAAAACATGGATTGAAATTGTCACCTCTAGAAAATAGGGAAATAACGGCCCAGGATGTGTTTTGATAGTTAATACCCGTCAAGGACAAGTTAAGAACATTTATTAATGCTGAAAATATTCTTAGCAGATATTAATTATCAAAACACGTTATTAACCATCATTTTCCATAGAAAATATCGTCTAGAGAAAAAGGTGTGAAAGTGAAGAGAGAGTGAGCAAGAGAATTGGCATTAGATTTTTTTTCTTCATATAAATACAGAAAGAGTGAAAGAGAGATCGACAGACTCGATAGCGATCTATTCTTTGTACAAATTTTGATCGCATGACAACAACTTCAACAACAACAGACGGGACAGCTGTAGATGTGATTTGCGTTTGGACCCTTTGGACATTTTTGAAAACTCTGCTCCATTTCATTTCATTAGATTACGCCTTTGGGTATTGTTCTTCATTATTTTTACGGTTTCTTCTCTTTCTTTTTATTATTATCCTTAAAAAAGATGTGTTGAACTAGCAAAATGTGCAGTGGAATTAACAAGACCGTTGCCTTCTAAATTATAGCGCTTGTCGGATGAACAATTAGAAATCAAGTTAATTGGATGCCTATGAGTATATATTTAATCAGAGCACATATATATGTTCGAAAGAGATAAGTAGCGCACACAAGATTACAACTCGAAGATTAATTCTTTTCTAACATACATGTGCTCAATCAGATACTCTTAGGCTAGGTGTCTGATTAACTTGATCTTCTACATGTTTGTTTTACTCGATCAGGATGATAATGAAACAAGTTCGATCACTGAAATGAAACCAACATAGATTCGAAAATGACAAGACTGTACGAGATTATACGGAATACAATTCACGACCAAGCTGTAGAAAAGCCATCTTCTCCTCTATAAACATGGCAACCATGACCTTGATGGATCTTCCACCTGTATGAATCTATGATAGGAGTACCCATAACCCATTAAAGGGTTAAATATGTATATCGGTTCAGCATACAGTCATATGGTCCTAATAAAAGATAAGATATGGAAATATGTTTTCAAAGCGAAAATTTATCACTCATAAAATACAGAAAAAGTTGAGATAAGGACAAAAGTTGGGATGATGGAGGGGCTGAATGGATGTTTTCGTAAATAATAGGGGGTACACTAATAAAAAAAAAAAAGGCACAGGTAACGAACTCTCGCAGCGCGTGTATTATGGGGACTTATAGAGATGAAGTTACAGACGGTGGTGGATTCGAGTTTGAGTTCGTATTCGTTTGTTAAAATCCATTTGAAATAATTTATTACTCTTTCCGTGTTAAATTGGATGATAATTTTTAATATTTGTTTCAATTTTAATTCATTATATTTTTCAATATGAATCTTAAAAAATATGTAGTATGGGCTTTGTTCGATAATTCTCGATTAGTTTTATTATACAAAGTTTTCAAACTCATGAAAAATATTATAGATTAAAATATATAAGCGATGAAAAAATGTATGAATTTCGAAGATTGTCATCGTTTTTGGGACAGACGAAATATGTAAGAAATCAAGTATAAACATTTCTTTTAATTTTGTTAAGTCCTGAAACCAATCTCAACAAAATTACTACTAGTTCAACTTATGTTGTTTAAAGAATTTACTCATTTTATCAAAATTAGAATTTGATAGTCCCGATCTCAAACTACTGAAGATCAAAATTAGAATTTGATCAAAATTAGAATTTGAACATTATTTTTAAAGGCTATTGATTTTGCCACTCTATTTTTTGTTAACGCCACTCTCCTGCAAGTATATTTTTAGTGTAAAAACACACTTGCGGAGGAGTGCCGTTAACAAAAAAAGAGTGGCAAAAATCATTTCCCTTTTTAAAACTTATAAACTTAAAAAGTGAACTATTCGATTAGATTGATTCGTTTTATCGGTAGAGGTGATAAACGAGCCAAACATGTAGTTGATCAAGCTTTGTTTAAAAATTTAATGAGCTTTAAATATATGTTTGAGCTTAGTTTGTTTATGAGACGAGCCGATCTCAAACTAGCTTTAATCAAGCAAAACACGAGTCGATATCGAGTAGCTTGAATTTTTTATTTTAATGATCCGAATGAGCTAAGTAGTAATTTATTCAAGCTTAGTTTAAAATCTTAACAAGCTTTAAAGAATATTTAAGCTTAATTTATTTATGTAATAAATCAATCTTGAACAAAATTTTAACAAAAATGTGCTAACTCAATTATTCAAATTCAAGTAGCTTGGTTCGTTTAACAACTCTGGTTGTCGGTCATAATTTGGGCTCAGTGGGATTACACTCCTTTTTTTTTTTAAAGAGGGATTGGGATTACACTCGACGCAATATAATCGCGTGAACTGTCTGTTGAAATAAAGGGCGGCTGTGGTATTTGAGAGAGAAAGAGAGAGAGAGAGAGACCTACTGCAATTCTGAACATGAATTCACTACTGAATACACATCACACCACACAGAACAAAACAAACAATAAAATACTGTTAAAGTGTACCAATATGAGAATTTTAGAACTGAAAAAAGATTCAATAGAAAGGTTTTGAGTGGGGTGGGGGAGAGAGAGTGAGATATTGTTAATGGTGGAAGGACGGGGAAGACACGCAGCTTTTTAAAGCCAAGAAGAAAAGAAAGATACATACATACATGCATACAGTATATATGTGTAGAGCTTCATAGAGGGAAGAAACCTGGGGGGTTGTAGAGAGAGAGGGAGCATGACTGTGGGGGGGTTTGAAGAAGGGAAACATGCCCTACTCCATTCCAACATTTCCGTAACTCCTTACTAAATCCAAAAGGTCTCTCTCACCTTACCTGCTGTTTTTTTCTTTTCTTTGGTTTTACCAGACCTTACCTGCTGTGTTTTTTTTTCTTTTCTTTGGTTTTACCCTACATGTAATTTTTCCCATTTAAAAGGACATCTTCAAAGTAGTGGTCGAGAACTTCAAATTATATTTGTGTTATTATATCTGCTGGGTTCTGATTTCTGGTAATGATTGGAGCTTGATACGGTTAGGTGGTGGTTTTAGCTGTTGCTGTGTTGAAATCAGGTGGTTTCTGGTACTGGGCAACGGCTGCATGTGTTGTTGATTCCACAGTTTTTGCTGTTTTGATTATTCAAATGTTTGCATTTTCTGGAGACATTCTTGGGTGTTTATGATTCAAAGGGTTTCCAGCCATGGGCTTCTTGGGAGAGTCCCTGGAAAACAGTTCTTGGCTAATCCCCTTATGTTTTTATTTTCTGCCTTCTTTATACTCCTTTGTGATTGATGAATAAATGACTTTAAGGATAGGTTTTGTGCCCAATCTGATTTTGCTTAGTGGAATATCCTTTAGTCTTTCTTCCTTCTACTTTCCTTGTCCTTTCCTTTTCTTTTGGGGGATGCACTCTGTTGGATTGTTCTGTTCTGTGATTGGTTTAATCTGCTGTTGTTTTCTGGCCATTTTTCTATCCATTGGGGCACGGGTTATTAGGTCCATCAGGTGGTGGAGAAGAATCCCTGATTTGTTTGTGATAGAGGAAATAAGGATATGGATACTAGTTGAGAGCGTTAAATTAATTTTTGAACGCATTTGGTGGTTATTTCTTGAGTCTTTTGGCAAATTGTTGTATCTATTTGTCAGATCCGTTCATCCTTGGTGGGTGAAAGCCAAGGGATGAAGCAGGTGAGCTGTGTGGAAAGGATACTGATGGAGAAAGCAATTAGGGCCCGTTTGGTTCGCATAGCTTATATTTCTTACAGCCAAGAATAAGAAAATCGTTTGCCTACCAGTTGCTTATTCTCTTACTCTGTGTCTTGATCTTCTTTGAAAGCAATTAAGCAACCCAACTCCACCATAAGCAACAGCCAAACAAGCATGTGAACCAAACCAGCCCTTAGTTTCAACTACGTGAATGCCACAAGTCAATTTTTATTAAAGGTTCAAGTGTTTTTGTTACTCTTGCGTTTCTGTAACTTTTATCTCTTAATTGATAGTAAAACATTAGATTGCTTGTATGTTGCCTTTGTTTGCTAACTTAGCAAAACTTCAATAACTGGATTGCCGCCAAATCAAACTTGGGATTTCTGTTTTCTTGTGATTAGGTTATATAAAAACAGTGGAAGTCACCGTATAGCCATTTACCACCCAGAAGAATGCAGGATTACTATAAGAAAGATTGCGATCTTAGTTCTGCCCATTCAATGGCTCCACGTGTTGCTGGTTGTGCATCTTGGTGGACTTCTGCTGCATCTCAAGTTGAACAATCCTCTCTATCAAAAAATTTAAGCTTGAACATTGCGACCCCCAATCAACATGGTCACGTGGCAAAGCAAATGGAATTTCAATTTCATGACCAGGACTCATCCTCAACTCAATCAACTGGTCAATCCTACAATGAAGTGGCTAGTGTAGAAGAAAGCAACCATTGCGGACAAAGCATATTCTCAACGCAATTAGGTAATTACGTCTATTTGCTATTTTTTTCATTAATTTCAGAACATTGAATTATGATTTGTTAACTAGAAGTTGATTTGAGAATTACGAAAAGGAAAAGGGTGTATGCTTGCTTAACTCCTTTGATTGTGCAAAGGCACAGAATTACCGTGGTTGATGGAATTGGTAGATTTACTGCAACTGCCTCCCGTGTTTAGCAAGAAGGTTGAGGGATTAATGGTTGACTTTTGGAAGTTGAAAGTAGTTATAAGGTTAGATTGTTATGTAATCAGTGTACAATGACAGCAATGTCAACAAAGTGTGTAAAATGAGCTTGCTTCAATAGAATTCATGCTTTATGTGTCTTACCACCATTTTTTTTGACATACTGTGAAATCTGTAATCTTGGTTTCTTTTGGCAAGAGATCACTGATGCTCCTATATGATCAACTTGTCCCCTGAACATGCATGGATGTTCAGCTGTTTGTTGAAGCCTAGAAAATGCAACAGAAGTATGTCGAGTGTTGTGATTTACTTTGGGGATCGGTGGGAGGCTAACAGTTCTCAAGGACAAGTAACTAATGGGCAAATATGGGTTTTCCTTATCATTTTTCATCTCTGGTTTCTCTGGCTGAGCATGGAGAAGGTGTATACTGTAATAGACATACAGATAAAATACACTGAACAAAAAATATACTTAATGGCTTCCCTAACACTAAAGTATGAACTACCCTTTCATAGTGGTTTTATAAAAGTTGCGCAATCCACTTCCCACTGAAGCTTTTTTGTGGTTAGACTTGCAATCAAATTGGGATTTTCTTCTAAATGAGTATCTTGTTTTTTCTTCTGTACCTTTAACCTGCCTTGTTCATTGGCTAAGTATCCTGTTTTTTCAGGACATAATGGAACTCAGGGGAAGCTTGAAGTGGGTCAAGTCAAGTCAGATGTATCGATGGGAACTGAGGAATGTCTTCTGCCTCCTTCACATGTTGGTTATAGACAATCATTCGTAAGTAGAATAGGGCTATTCGTTCTAAACTAATTCTCACCTGTTCACTTATCCTCTTTATAATGAGTTATGGTTTTCTGTTTTAGGCTTGCATTCCACATTCATACACGGATCCTTACTATAATGGATTACTAGCTGCTTATGTTCCACAGGCTATGGTTAGTACATGTGATGCAATTCTGATTACTTTTTCCTATTGTATTCTAGACTTCTAGTAACCTCTAACATGAGTGTAGTTTAAAGGTGCAAATAAATTTCATTATAAAGAATCTGATTCTCTCAATTTACATAAAATGATTATAGAATTGTTCTATTTCTTGCAAGGAAAATGAATAATCGCTGGTGGCTAGATATTTAATTGATCAGGATGTCAAAATTACGTTGGAAACCTGGTAGTAGTCATTGCTTTTGTGGTGTATCTGCTTCTATGTAATGCTGTGTTTTTTTTTTAATTGGCGGAAGTCAGAATAGAGCATTTTGGAAGAGGAGTTGAATAGTTAGATTAGCATCTTGGAAGATGAATTGAACTCCTGACCTCCTCTCTCCTAGCACCTAAGTGCACCCTTGATGCTGTTGGGCCAAAAGTCTCTTGACTTCCATGCATTGCTGTGTAGATGAAGCATTAGATCATAGCCTGTTTGAAAAAAATAAAAAATATTCTGCTGGCCTTGGATATTGTTAGGAAAAGGAGGTTTGGAAAAAAAAAAGAAAAAGAAGAAGTCATCCCATAAGAACTACTAGAGTTTTTATTGTTTATTTTTATAGTTTCACCTCCTTTGTTTGATTCTGCTTTTCTTCCAGCAGTTTCTTGTGTTTTGGTACAGATGTAGAGTTCCTCTAGTTTTTCATTTAGTTTATGAGGTATAACACTATATCCTCAAGGTGTCGATTCAAGAATGTTAATAACAGCAATACATATGGTTGAAGTAGGGAAGAAACCAAAATGATTAACTTTTTTTTTGTTGGTAAATGCCACGTTTTGTAGCCTATCAGAGTATCAGTCCACTTTTCAGTGGTTGTAACTTGTAACGATTCTGGTCTTCTTGTCTGGTAATCAACGTATGATCTGCTTGATTTCTTAATCCACGCCACTTGTAGTGCTTTACTGTCCAAGAGGTGTTTTCCTTTTATGAGATACTTACCATTGCCGCATTGCCAGATTCATTCTCCCCAAATGCTGGGGATGGCAAATGCTCGTGTGCCACTTCCTCTCGATCTGCCCCAGAATGAGCCCATTTATGTTAATGCAAAGCAGTACCGAGCAATTCTAAGGCGAAGGCAGTACCGTGCAAAGCTCGAAGCTCAAAACAAACTTTCAAAAGCCCGAAAGGTACTACTTTTGAGCCTTTCATATTTCGAAAAAAGCTACAGTGTGTATATATTGTGGAAGGTATTTTTTGTGGCTTTAGTTTAGTACCTCTGTTGTTTAGTTAAAATATGCTGGATACCATAGAAAAGAGGAGTTATGCAGTTTTGTGGTTGGTTATGCAATTTGTGGTGCATTTGTTTCATATTTTTGTGATCTGATTGGTTATGTATTTTGTGGTTTTTTCGTGGTTTTGTATTAACATGAGACAAATAGGTACGTGGGGTGCGTATATGATGGTTACGAACAATGGTGATAGTTTCAGAAATTTTGGTTCCATGTGTGATAGTTTCAGAAATTTTGGTTCCATGTGTGATAGTTTCAGAAATTTTGGTTCCATGTGTACCATAGGGCTTCCCGTTATTTTTCAGCTTCTGTTTCCTGTGGCTATTTGACCTGAAAAAAGGCGTTGGTTTTAACTTATTCTCGTTCTTAATCTCTCAGCCTTATCTCCATGAGTCTCGCCATCTACATGCATTAAAGAGAGCTAGAGGATCTGGTGGACGATTTCTCAACACAAAGAAACTCCAAGATTGCAATTCTAATGATGGCATGACCAATGGACATGACAAATCGGGCCCAAACCGACTCTCTTTGACCGCTATGTCAGAATCTGAATTTCACCCGCCTGACAACTACAAAGATGGTGCTTCGACAACCTCTTGTTCCGACATCACGAGTGCCTCCAACAGTAATAGTTTCTCCCATCAGCATGAGTTCAGGTTCTCTCTTTACCCTCCTTGCATTGGTGGGGCCATGCAAAGTGGCGGGTTCAATTCGCGTGGCGTCAACCAGCCTTATCTCTCTGCCCACCTGTGAGAGATGAAGGCAGCATTTGAATCAGCAGTTCATGTTGATCAAATAGGGAAGTCATCCTTGGCTATGTTGCTCTGTGTTTGCTTGCTTTTGTGGTGTTTTATTTAGTTCTTGTTCTATGGGTTAGCTGGAAAACATGATATGTGAAGGTTTTAAGTTTGTTATTGGTGATTGGGGACAATGAACATACATTGCTTTCATGTGTCCTAATTTCTGGTTCAGCTTTTGAATATAAGGTGTGTGTAAGACTTCGCCACGATTATTTGCTTTAATCACGAAGTTGAAGACTTTGAGAACCGAACCGATTCATGAAACTCATAGAACCCGGATCAATTCAAATCATTTATAGCGCTATTAAAATGGGATGAACTAGGCAAATTGAAACTTATTTTTGATCGATTTCCATTGAAAGTCACGAAAAGCTAGTTTTACAGACTCCATATTATGCATGAGTTTAGTTTTAAAGGGTATATTATACCCACCCACGAGGCTAAAACGCAGTTTGACATTCTTACTGAATTGGATAAAAAAAAAAAAAAAAGAACATTCTTACTGGATACTTTCACAAGAATTTTGTATGGAGGGGAGGCTAAAAAGCAGTTTGACATTATTACTGAATACTTTCACGAGAATTTTGTATAGAGGAGGAAAGGTCAAGGATTTACCAACGTGAGATATCACATTGTTCGAGGAGAAAATTGAAACTATTGGCATAAATCCACGGACTAAATTATTCACACTAGAAATTGAAAGTTTGAATTGGATTTGTAATTCGGTAGATTTTTGCTTTCCTATATAAATCTAATCATCCTTTGAATCGGGTTAAGTTAAAATTTGCGTAATTAATCAAACTCAAGTACCAAATTTTTCATATTTCATATTAGTTCATCAAGTTAAGCGTGGCCCGAGGTCAATAGCACTTATCCACGGGAAGATTATATCTCTAACAGTCCAATAGTACCACATTTTTCGTATTGCATATAGTTCTTCAAGTTAACTGCAATCCAGAACTCTCTATTTTTAAAAAACCCTAGCTGCCTCTCCTACTTCATCTCTCTCTCCCCCCCCTAGAATTTTCACTGCCCATATGCGGCGGCAGAAGCGGAGGGTTTTACCCTTGATGGACGTTTCCTTATTTTGTAGAGCTGGCTTTCTCTTGTTTTCAATAACTCCGAATTTTCAATGAGCCTTCTCTCTCGGTCTCACACACATGAGAGTTTCTTCGTGTTATCTCATCTTTTCCTTCCTCTTGGTTTTACCTTCATCACCAAGGTGCCGGTTCAGATTCCGACAGTGGAGGCGGCGATGGTTACCTATTGAAGGAAGGTAGTTGCGGCGGTGGTTCAAGGACAAATCAGATCAACCCAATTATAAGGTCCAGGGAAAGATTAGATCTCTAACAAAGTCCAAACAAAGCCCTAATCGTATTCGGGCCCATAATAATAAAGCCAGACCCAGTCAGGCCCATTAGCCGTTGACCAGTCCAAAGACTGGTCCATCCATATATCTGTCTCGGACTCATCCCCTCTCTCTCAAATATAGTTAAACCCGTCTCCCCTCTACAGATTCAAATCCGCCCCACCATTCTCTCTTTCTCTCTCCTCAATTGCAGTCTCTCCCTCTCTCTCTCTCTCTCTCTCTCTCTCTCTCTCTCTCTCTCTCCTCTCTCTCATTCCTTTCTCCCTCCTCTGAAAGTACGTGCTTTTGTTTTGCTCCAAAAATTCATTACTCTCACCCTTCACGAATCCTCTCTCTCTCTCTCTAAAACCTGTGTAATTTACATTGCCGTCCTCTCTCTCTCTCTCTCTTTGTTTTTCTCACTCACTCTCTGTGGTTATAAAAGAATGGACGGAGGAGCGCAGTACAATCCGCGTACAGTCGAAGAGGTTTTTAGGGATTTCAAAGGCCGTCGAGCCGGCATGATTAAAGCCCTCACCTCAGGTTCTTTTCCCTGCTCTTGCTTTTCAGTTTTGTTTTACCGTTGCTTTTTTACGTTTTTTTTTTTTTTTTGTTTCAATTGTTGAAACGTGTTTCGTTTTCTCTTTTTGTTTGCAGATGTCGAAGAATTTTACCAGCAGTGTGATCCTGGTTTGTATTTTTTCTTTTTACCATTTTTTTTGAGTTTTAAATTTTTTACCGGCGTGTGTACAATTATGTTACTCCGGTTAAATTTTTGCATGTCGTTCGTTGAAGAAAATTACATGTTCTTGTTTCGATCACGGGAAAAGCACGTTCGTGATTTTGTTTCCGTTGTAATTATCCACTTTTTGAAATGTTTGTGTTGGAGAAATTTTTAACTTATGTCAGTGTTTTCCGGGTAATGATTTTTGCACTCCCCGCTTTTCTTAAAAATGCATTTCAAAATTTGTCGTGTTAGAAGTTATGCATAACACAAGCACTAAAGGACAAATTTTGAGGTATGTTTACAAGAAAGTGGTGTGCGAAAATCATTTTCTATTTTCTCTATGGTTGTTGGATTGTGCGGTTTCTATTTGAACAGGGATTGGAAAGTTAAATAAACAAATTAGTAAACTGTATTTGGTAGTTTGTTTGAGGATTGGGTATTCATCTGTCTATGTGATGGGTTTATATACTGATGCTCTGGAATTTGTGGGTTTTTAACAATTGGTTTGGGTACCTAAGGTTAACTATCTGAACGAAATTATTCAAGGCTTCTTTCAGGATTCTCTGCCATAAATTTGCCTGTTTTTAGATTCTGTGGCCTAGTTTGTGATGAGTAGTGTCTCATGACTCACATAGACTAACATTATATCAGCCATTCCAATAACTAGACAATTCAGCACCATGATGTAAAACTTTGAGAGCTAGAAAACTTCCAATCATCATGAGTGATATCAAGGCAAAGAGTGATGGGGCATAAATGTGCTAATAGACGATTATAGTTTTTCTGTAGCATTTATAAAACACTTAATTTCTAGCATTGTATTTGTAAGATTATCCGTTCTTCCATACAATGTCGCGAGGATGAGTGTGTTCTAATCCGTTCCTCTTTCTGTGAGAGCGAACTGTGAAACAAACAACTTGTTAGTGCCAACTGGCTGAAAGTCGGCCAGAGGACACTCCAATGTGTGTTGGACACCAAGATTATGTAGCTGTTAATACAGCAAAAGTTATGGAAACTGTTGAACTGCTCTCAGAAAGCATGCTCTCGTGCTTGTGCAATTGCATGCCTACTTACATTTCTATCATCATCATTATCAGTTAAAGGGTTCATTATTCCTTGTTTTGTATTTCTTCTCTCCAAGTTTTAATCCTTCATGATTGTGGTTTGTTTTAATGGTTTGAAATATGTGTAATGGAAACTCGTTTTGATTGTTTTGGTAATCCTACCATTATATGCTTCAAGGCCTTCTATAAGCTAGTATGGCTAGAAGTTAAAAGTTTCGTTATTTGATCTGTGTGGTGAAGTTGTGTTACTGTAGAAATATGATTTTCCCAGTTTCCGTCACTCAGATTTCATGGCACTTAATTTTTTATTGTTGTCTCTCTCCAACTTTTGGTTTCCATATCAATACATGCTTTTATTGTGTCACACAGAGAAGGAAAACCTGTGCTTGTACGGATTTCCAAGTGAGCAATGGGAGGTCAATTTACCTGCTGAAGAAGTGCCTCCAGAACTTCCAGAGCCTGCATTGGGTATTAACTTTGCCAGAGATGGGATGCAGGAAAAGGATTGGTTATCTTTAGTTGCTGTCCACAGTGATGCATGGTTGCTTTCTGTTGCCTTCTACTTCGGTGCTAGATTCGGGTTTGATAAAGCGGACAGGTAACTGTAGTTGTCATGGACTGCTAACTTTAAACGGTTTTTTTTTTGGTTGTTAGGATGTGGTTAGTGGTGAAAGCTATGATGACAATACCAATTTAGTTCCATGACATGAGCCTCAAAACTATTATTCAATGATGCAGTTTTTGCTGTTTTTATGGATAATGAAATAAAATAGATAATAGGCAGGGATCACCAGGAACGTAGCACCAAAGAGCATCCAGTATAGATAATGACCACGTTTAGATATGCATATCAGATAGTGGTTCTTGTATTGTATTTGGTTCTACTTTAGATTGATGATTTCTACATTGAACCTAGAATTTTATCCTTCGTGCAGGAAGCGGCTTTTTAACATGATAAATGATCTCCCTACGGTATTTGAAGTTGTAACTGGTGCTGCAAAGAAACAACAGAAGGAGAAATTGTCTGTCCCAAATAACAGCGGCAACAAATCCAAGTCAAATTCTAAAGCGGTAAACATGATATTTTCTTGGGTAGTTCCTAATTGTGGTTACATATGCTTTTGTGGGTACTGGGTACAGTGGGTAGGGACTGTCAAGTGTCAAGGTTGGACCAAAGTCCTGTAGTTTGTTTCTTTTTAGAATTGAGCTTATGGAAATCATAACCTTCTCCCTGGTGGTAGTAACTAATCTCCACTTCTGTTCAAGCTTGATTTTTTTATTTTTTATTTCTTTTCATGTCAATGTTGAACATCAGCTTAAGTTAGCTTTAGAAGAAGTTAGCTTTGTTGATTGCCAAGCTGTTAAAACAAGAATTAGGGAATTTAAAGCCTTCTCAGGATTTTGTTTGTGCCTTTTGAGATGTGAGGAGATCTTGATATCATTTTGACCTAGAGCGCGACCTATTCCAAATAATCATATCTAATTGCCCCTTCTTCTCTTTGTTGGTTTTTGGTGTGCACATAAATTGGTTTGGGTCTCTAGGCCTGCCCTTGCTGATGCTTTTCGGCTTTTATTTGGGGGCATGGTTTTGCAGCATAACGTCCCTTTAGCTCCTCGGTAGGGGGGCCACTGTTTCGGTGGTATTCTGAGAGTAGCCACTTTGTGCATATATTGCCAAAGGTTAGGTTTGTCTCTAATGGTTCTGTTAATGTTGTTGTATTCTGTTTGCCCAATAGTATCTAATGCGTTGTAGAAGTAGCCTACTTGGAACTTTCCATCTTTTTCACATAGACCCTGATCTTGTCCTTATTATCCATCCAGTTATCCGTTCTTCTCTTTGTTGCTTTATGTGTGCTTTTTATTTTTTGCTTGACCAAAGGAGCATGGATCCGACTCTCAGGGAAAGTTTTCAAAGCCACAGCCAAAAGACGAAGAGGAAGGCTTGGATGAGGATGACGAAGATGAGCATGGGGAGACCTTGTGTGGGGCATGTGGGGAGAACTATGCGTCGGATGAATTCTGGATCTGTTGCGACATATGTGAGAAGTGGTTCCATGGTAAGTGTGTGAAGATTACCCCTGCAAGAGCTGAGCATATTAAGCAGTACAAGTGTCCATCCTGCAGCGGCAGCAACAAGAGAGCCCGTCCTTGATATAGCTGGGAAGTATGGGTTCTCTCTCTAGCTTTGTACTCTTGATGCAGTCAGTTTTTTCTTCTTCTTCTTTCTGATTTGGCAGAACTTGTGAATGTGTACTTTTTTCTGGTTTGGGGGATCTCACTTTTCGTTAGACTTAGTTGTTGTAGCTTCGCAAAAAAATTGCCCCCATTTTATTTGAAGGAATTGCTATCATCTCCTTGTTGAATTTACTAGAAATTTTAGTCTCTTAGATCATGGTTTGATACAAGGCTTCTCTTCTCTCCTCTTACTCTTTTCAATTGAAGTTGATTATTTTGATTCCTCATTAATGTTTTATCTTTTGGAATGAGATTTTGAGGAAAGTAAAACGGCATGGGCTGTTTGCTGTTGCCTTCATCTGGAAGGTTATTATTGATTGCATGCATGCATGCATGCATACATACATACATACATACATACATACATACATACATACATACATACAGAGACCTGATCTCTTGAGATTGGCCATCCTATGAATTTATCAAACAGAAAGCGCAACTACAGGTCCCACACAGTTCACTAAATGTAAAACATCTTTTCGAGGGTCTTTGCGAAAAATCAGCTCAATTCAATATAGGTGCTCGATTTAATCATCTAACCATGTTCTGTGCACAAAATCTGTGCAGTTAGCATCCGTCTTTAACAAATGATTTGTTTTGCCCAAAGGGTTTTCTAGCATCAGGTAGTTTGCTCTTGGACATACAGAGAGCTAATCTTGTTGAGATTGCCAAACTGTGGAATGATCTAAGGAAATGCAATTGTTTTTTCTTCCTTCCAAACATTGAGAATTCTGGTATTATATAACATTGTGAATTTGGGCTCTTAAAGTTGTCATTGGAGACTCTAATATTCTGGGCAATGCTCTCTTCTCTCAGCTCTATTGCCGAAGTGATTACTCGTTCTCCGAATTTTTTCCCCTATAACCATTACCTGGAGAATTGGTGTTTTTATCTTTCCATATCACGGTATTAGCCTATAATTTTTATTCAAGATCTATTATTTAGCAAGGGCTTGGTTGCCTGGTGAGCATACAACCGTAAGCAGTACAAGAAACCAGAGAATACAGTCAATTCATTTTCCCAAAATATTTGTATGGTCTACATAACAAGGACTTTAAATACGCCGCTTCTTTTTCAAGAATATTTTAAAACTTTTTCCACGCATAGTGGCAGGTTGATGATATATTGTATGGTCTACATAACAAAAACTTTAAATACGCCGCTTCTTTTTCAAGAATATTTTAAAACTTTTTTCCACGCATTGTGGCAGGTTGATGATATATAAATTTACCAAAACTGTAATATTTACATGGCCAGAAACAGCTATACATTATGCCTGCCATTTCTCTTCCCTTTTTTCCTCGCTCGCTTTCACTATACATGTATTCTATTTGTGGATACACTGTTCCGTTTGCTAATTTTTAAAATGTCAAAATCCTTCAAGCAAAGGAAGAAACAAACGACACCTAAACTGAAGAAAATAACAAACAAAGGCTACGACAGAAGGCCAAAAACAAACCAAACCAAACTAAGGGACTCCTTTCCTACCCTTAGCAAGAATCTGAGGAGGATCAGGGGTTGGCAAAACCACCCATCCTTGCACAAGAGCCCTTGCCGTCCCGGATGAAGCCAATGTGCAGCCTCATTATCTTCTCTTGGGATCCATTGCACAAACAAGCCCAAATTGGTGTTAAAAGACATAATCCAAGAGAACCGTAGCAACTTCCCAAGGTGGATCCAACTCCGGAACGCTTCATGAAATCAAACTAGAATTGTCACCCTCAACAATGAAATCCTGTAGGATAGAAGCCTTGATGAAGAGGCATGCATCCCTTGGGCAAGGACCTCTGTTCCATTTGCTAACTTAGCAAACCGTATTTCTCAAACAAAAGAAAGAAGCTGTGTCATCTAATTGATTAGTCTCTTGAGTATTGCATTAGCTCAAACCACTGCAGCAACAAATCGAAAGATCAAGAAGAAGAAATCAGTTTATACAGTAAAAACACCATGATCTACACGAGAATATCACAACAAATAAGCTGCAATTGTTTGTTACTGTACGACATTACCTGTCTCAATAAATCGGCCAGGGTTCTTGGAAGTGCTTCTATGTTCTTGAGGACTATATAGTACGGAAAGGGGAACGAGTCGAGGTACTTTGCAAACTTCATATTTTCACCCTGAAATGATGCTTCCTGGAGGCCCAAAAATGCATAATTAAGTTCATAGAGGAGCTATTTTCGTTCAGGAAGTTAAAAAAAAAAAAAAAAAAAAAAGAGGGAAAAACTAGTCTAGAAATTATTTCTGCACTCCCCTTTTGTACAAAAAACAGTCCTTTTTTCTTAATATTATTACATTAAAATAAAAACTACCTTCAACTCGTTACTTTTGGGGAACATTCTCACAAATCAAAAGGGCAATTTTGTGAAATGGGGTGTATTTTTAGAGAAGAGGGAATGTGACAACCACAATAAAGAAAGAGATACCATGAGATCCATTATGGACTCTTGAGGGCTATCAAGAAGCAGAAATGCGACCATGCGCTTTCTACTCAAGACATCCCTTACGCAGCGCTTCAAGTTTTCCTGCATTTGATTTGGGTATAAACAAGAATCGGTCAAAAGTACAAAAACGAACAAACCATATAGCTGCAGGAGATGAGCATAGTTGCTGCTGTCAATGTGACAGAAAGAGGTTACCTTTTCGTGGAACCGACCATCGGCTATTATCAGAACAAGCTGTTGCAGAGGATTCTGTCCTGAAGGGAGTCGTGCATTAGCAACTGCAACATCCAGCATGTTGTTCACATACTTCAAGAGATCAACCACCGGTTCATCTGCTATTGTATTCTCTTGCTTAAATGTCAAGCTTGAGATCATCTGTACAAGTTAGTCAAATGTCAGATCAAAAAGAAAAAGTGGACATATGTATTTCTTTCCATGGATGGAGAGAATAATAGAATGGCACCAAATAAAGCAATCCTTTGGAGCGCTTTTTTTTCCAATGCAATGGTTATTTGTGATGCCCTCTCACATGATATGGATCCCATTTCTATGTAGGTCACACCCCATGTTAGAGAGAGGCTTTATAAATAACTGTTGCATTGAAAATTTTCTCCTTCGGAACATGCTAAGGCCTGTTTGGCTTGCCTTGCTAATATTTTCAGATTTTTTCATAGCTAGTGAATTTTATTCATTTGTTTTTTGTCAAATTTCATCCTTGTCCTAATGAGATTTATTCATTTAAAATAAAAAAAAATTCATCCTTGTCCTAATGAGAAGAACTAGGAAAATAAAAGTTTTTGGGCCGCATTGGAACAAAGACCAAGAAGCAAAAATAATCCATGTATTTCACTTATTTGTCTTGTTTCCAATTACTTTACCCATCTTCCTAGAGTTGTGTAAGTGTGCGTACGTGTGTAAACTCGGTGTCAGCAAAAATACAAACCTTGATCCCGGCCTCTCCTGTGAATGGCTTATCAAATTCGTGGAGTACCCTAATGTTTCCCTTCTGCCCAAAGCTTGCAACAGCCAAGTTCCCCACTTCCAATTGAGACATCGCACGGCATACCGTCACCAAAGCTTCAATAGCAACATCACCACACTGACTCTCTGACATGCTACGGGAATCATCCACAGCAATGACAACTTGATAATCACGTTTGTTGGGCCGGGTCCGCCTCAGCCATATCTTGTCTTTCCTATAATGGCTTGCAATGTACGGGATCACCTGGCAATTCCCAATACAAATTTTCAATTAGAAAAGAAATGAGGCCATAAATGTACGGTAATTTTTTTTTATATATATTCCTTTTACCTTCTTCATATTAATCCTTTTTCCAGTCTTGTAATCACCTTGGAGCTTGCTAGCTAGAGTGGGCTCCATGACCAAACGCAACTGTTCTGCTAATTCCTGCGACAACCTCGTTGTCTGCAGTTCATATTTTCTCCAGAGAACAGTAGCATTTTCATTAAAATCACCAGGAATTTCCTCAAGATTGTGAGGAGTCCCAAGCTCCCTGTCTAGCAGGGAAAGTTGACCAAGTTGGCCAATGTCCTCAGCCATGTATGATCTCTTCAAGGACACCAAACTCTCTGACAGGCTTCTATCATTTTCGTTTTGGCTGTGAATTGCTTGGGATTCCTCGGGTGGTTCCTCTAACCGTTGGATCTCCACCTGTGCCTTAATCTTTTCTGTGTGGTTGGAGGCCAAAGTTTTAACAGGACGCCCTTCTGAATCCTGATTTTCAATCTCCATATCGTTAAGATCTTCTCTATCCAATGTCTTACCATCTTCATCAGGTTTGTCAACATTGATGTTCTTGTCCGTCTGTTCAAATGTAGCAGGACCCAACGCCTGAGCCGTTCCCTTATCAAACTCGGAGGTGTACCCAAACTCATCTGCATCCCCATCTACCACATCATCTGGAGCCTCTACCTTGTCCTCCTGAAGATCAACTGTCACTTTGACTCTTTCTTTCCATTCCTCAAGCGCATCACCAACGTTACGACAAGGGTTTGGTTGGAGCTTCTGAGATGATGAAGAATCATGATGTTGAGGTGACTGATTTTGCAGTTGTTGATCATCATTCATTCTCCCTCTCTTTGATGAGTCAGGCACTGTGATTTCAACCTCAGAGGCATTATGTTGGCCTTCCATAGGAGCAAGGTCATTCTGAGTGTCACTCGTATTAGACCACTTTGCTTCTACAGCTTCCGGCGCAATCTCTCTTAAATCTGCCGCACGAGAGTCACCCTTCGGTTGTGTTGTGGATTCAGCATTTGGCACTTGGTCAACGGTTTTGTTAGAAGTGGACGATTTAAGCACATCTTTCTCTGGCCCCACCAAGTCCATCTCTTTAGCCTCTTCATTAGTACCACCCATCCGATCCTTCTCACTATTTCCACCTTGTTCCTCATCTTCAGTCTTTTCTGGGCATTCATCCATCGGCTCGTTCTTCTCTTCATCACAATTCACAATTTCATCAGACTCATCAAGCTCATCTTGGCCCACATCTTCTACGGAATCTGCATTTTCTTGTTCATTCATCTCAATATCTTCAGATTCTTTGTTAGGTTCATCAACATTCAATCCCGTAGGGTCGGCAAAAGCTTCACCTTTGTCCAAGTTCATGTCATCCATATTCTCAGCATTGTCAATATCGTCGTGTTCGTCAAACTCATTAGGGTTAATTTCTCCAGCTTCATCAGCGGGAGTGGTGGAATCTGTCTCTTCCTTAGCTCTAAGCTCTCTACCACTAGAATCTGTGTCTTTGACTGAAGGCCCAGACTCATATTTGTCTTTTGCGTTCTTAGGGTTTTCTTCATCATCCTTATTATCCCAGAGTTTCTCATCGATGATTTCGCTCTCGGCACCAGCTTCCCCAATTACAGAGTCCAGTTGGTCATCCTCACCATCTTCATCTTCGTCATCTCCTGATTCCTCACTAACACTAAATGTATCAGCTGCAAAATCCTGTTCCATCTCAATACCTTTGTTGTTTTTGCTGGGAACTTCACCTAAGTCAGCTTGTCCATCATTTGGCTGCAGAAGCACAAAGGAGAAAAAGATATTAGGAACCAAATTTCCATTATCTGCTAGAAGATAAATTGCATCAATACTTATGGGCTCTGAAGTCTGGATCCATACCTTTTCTGAATCCCCAAGGAGTTGATCTTCGTCAGTTATTTGATCACTGACATCAGTTTGCCCTGCACCCTCTCCCATACCTGTGCCTTTTGCCTCTTGAGTTTTATCAAGGCTAGATTCCTCCATTGCTTCTTCATTACAGATCCCATATCCTTTCGAATATAACGAGGCAAAAATCTCAGCAAGGAAATGAGTTATTATAGATACCTGCCATTAAATTTACAAGAGATGTCCAGAAGTCAGAAATGAGAGAGAAGCAAAGAACAAGAAAAGAAAGCAAATAGAGAATTGCATATAAATCTGTGACAACAATATAGAAGCTCTTTGCAGACTTAGGTTTAACAGATTCTGTCAAACTGAAATTTACGCAGATCTAAAATCATGACAATTTAGAGTGATCTAACATACCATTCTGTGGACAACTAGGAAATCATGCAGAAGACTTTGGCCAAAGTTCAATACAGCATCAACTAGGGAATAGAGATGCTTCATATGTGCTCCAACTAGGACAGTGAGATGGGGGCTTTCATTGCAGTCGTTTACAAGCTTTACCTGATGAAGTCATATCAGATGATAGATTAAACTAAGAAGGAATAAAAAAAAATGAAAGAGTAAAAAAACAAATCTTCCAAGAACAGTCCAATAATATAACTTACAGCAAAATCAATTGCCTTGACTACTGCATCAGATATGATGTCTAACCGCAGATTCGCTACATATCTCTCAAATAGAGCCTTCCACAGGGTGATGTTCCCAAGTGACTCTACAGAAAATGTGTCAATGCTATTCCAAGTGCCTATGCTGTGAAATGCCTCCACAATATGCTTATAAGTTTCTTTGACAGCTTCACTAAACCCAGCTTCAAGTGTGCACGCAGTTTCTGCGCGACAATCAGTGCCGTTCTCATTATGGCTTGATTGCAGGTTACCAATATAATCTTCTTCTAGTAAGCTAGCCTGCAAAAGATCAAACTGTTTGGTTTTATAGTCCTATATCAACAACTTTATTCTTTAATTCAAGGTTTGTATATAGACGCTTTGTATTGCATAAACTACGTTCAACAAATTGGTTGGCTAGATTAAAAAGACTACATTGGAATCTGAAGCAACAGATTCATTGTGGTCAAATCTTTCTAAGATGGGGTCCATGGGGAAAACATACTGATTACTGAAAATATGTATATATGTATACATTTATGTATGCATTTATAGGGAAAGTCTATTAACACAACAATTTGCAACAATATGCGCAACTTGTTGAGGTGGCACTGTATCATTGGGCAATGTAAAATGATGTCTCATTTATTACCAATGATGCAATCCCACCCAAGCATGTTGTGCAAAGTGTTGTGCTATTGTCATACTTCATATGTATATATGTATGAATCTACTACCTTCTTTAATATATCATCAAACCGACCAAGTAGAACCTCTTTAACAGATCCTCTATCCTCATCTTGCTCGCGCAAAGCACGCAGATACCTCTCAAACTCCTTTACCATCTGGAAATTCTGCAAGACAAACTGCTCCATTTGCTTCGAAATGACATAAGGATACAAAGGTGCCGTCACTGAGGTTAGAACTCTTTCCCGGCCAAGCAGAAGATTATCCAGTAAATCCTGGTGGAAAGTTTCCATTATAAGAGCACTTGGATACCGAGGTGAAACACCACTTGAAAGAAAAAAAATAAACCAATCAAGTGTTACTACAATGAATAATATGAGCACCTTAGATTTCTGAAAGTCCGGAATAAACTTCTCGAGGAAAATGTAAACCCTATTTGCGGCACCTTTGACACTTTGGCAAGTGTTAAAATGAGTACTTTCAACTGTTTTTAGCAGCAGACAATCTTCAACCAACATAGAACACAAAGTTCCAAGTAGTTGCTGCATACAGAAGCGTTGTCACAATCCAAGGCTCTAGACAGTAAAGTTTCATAGCCACCATTTTAAATAAAGGGGAAAGCTTACCTTTTGTTGCCACATGCAATTATATGTGGTATGCTGGTTCTGTGCAAAATAGCACCCGCTACTTGCAACAGTGTCACAGAAAAGGGAGCTGGAGAAGAGATTTTCAAAAAGTGTCGCACATTTCCTTAAGCGCGTCAGCTGGTTGGCCAAACCATATGCGGCAGCCCGTTGCTGCTGCTGTATTTCAATAAGATGGTCAAGGAAAGAACCTGATCTGTTAACCTACACAAACAATGAGATATCATACGTGTCAGGTATAGTCTTAATAGATATTACAGTCTGGAAAATTTCGAAATACAATACAATCTAATTGTTGAACTGAACGAAATCCTGTTAGCATTTTCTTTAGAATGGGTAGCAAAGCTTTTTTGTGTGAGCTCAGTTTGCAAGTGCAGAGTGAAGACGGAGGGTTGATCAGACAAGAATAATCATCCTGCAACATTGAGTCTCTCAAACATAGGACTCCGAAAGCAACAAAATTGGACAAATCGATATCCTAACCATCATACTACTGAAAAAATATTAAGTTAAGAATCTACAGAACTTCGTGTACATAAGATTTACTTACCACAGTTGGCATGAGTTTCCAATATTTACCTGATATTTTAACCAGCATCCGAGCACTAAGCAAACTGGGGGGGAATTTTATTTTTTTTGATAAGTAAATAATTATATAAAAGAAGGCATTAAGGGAATACCGCCCATATACAAGGCGGCCATGAAACAAAAAGGCCCTATACACTTCCAAGAGAAAACAAAAGCTCAAACCAATCTAAAAATTGGTGAAGAGAAGGATCACATTCTCTCTTGTCCCAACTAAACAAAATATTCACCAAAAAACCTTTGATTCTAAATAAAGGCTTCTTGACGCCTTCAAAGCATCTCGAATTTCTTTCTCGCCAAATGATCCACATTAAACAAAGAGGGCTGGGGTAAAAATTCTTAAGATCCTTATGGACATTCCACAGACAATTCCGAACATTGGACTCATCCCCACCACCACAACACATGCGCACACCAGAAATATAACAATAGGCAAACAAATAAACAACTAAAAACCGAAAGGGAAGAAAGAAAACGCAGAACCAAAGGTTAGTTGGTATGCAGACAAGAAACATGCACTGCCGGCTTTAACATTTTGGGCCCAAACCGAACTCCCAATATCAGATGCAATGTATCTTCGAGCAAAACATATTAAAAGATGGCAAAATACAAACTAAAGGGTATGATTGCAAGGCCCGTATTTTTATATACAAAAAACAAAAAAGACATGATTGCAAGAGTTGTACAAATAAGGTACTCCCTCCATCCCACACAAAGTTGGTACCTTTTGGGGAATCAAACTTTCTAAGGGAACACAATCCTTACTCCAAATAAATGGATTTCCAAAAGTGCTGCCTTTTGAAAATGTAATGATTACGTTTTAAACTCTAATTCAATTTCCCTCCGCTTTTGTGTTTCCTCCGTTTTTTGTTGCTTTTGTTGAATACTTGAATCTAATTCGCAAATTCGCCAGAAGCAACTAGTCGCCTACTTTGAATTTGGGAATGAAGGGCAAATTTTTTGGGACCAATGGAGTATTTTGTTTCATCTTTCAACTAAATCCATGGAAAATAATAATATAGTCGTATTAGCTTGCTCGAATGTCTTGATACCCAACTTTGTGAGAAAGAAATTTGATCAAATGCAACAACGTATCAGTCATACATTACTTTTCCTTAACTGCAAAAGTACTAATAGCGTAATTAATTTAGGTATTTTTCCTTATATTGTTCACGGGAAAAAAAGAAAATGAAGCGAGCAGGAGACGATATCCAACAACTGAAATGCCTGATAGTCGGACATGAGATGCATGGATTTAATGCATCAGACGCTAACCACCACTCCATGTCTCTAATATATGCACCAACTGGAAGCTTTTTTTTATATTGTAGTGTAACTAATATAAAGTGAAGCCCCAAATTTGTGCCAACATTTGGGGCCAAAGCAGTTGCTTCTTGGGCTTTCCCCAGGCCCTGGAAACATGGTAATTCCTGTACAGCAAAACCAACTTGAGCTCTAACTATTCCTGACGGACAATTTTGTCCTGTGGTTAAAACCAACATGCAGCACTACTGATGGCTCAACCTGTCAACAACTAAAACATCATGCCCTCCAAATAAAAGATCTACCTGTTCAAGAGTGAAGTCTTTATGGAAATTGAGGCAAATGTGCCGCAAAACGTGGACTGAGGCCATGCTCTTAAAGTAGTATCGGTTTGCTGTTTCCCATTCCCATTCGCTCTCCAAACTTTCATGGGGAAAACTTGGAAGCTGGCCCGTAGCAGAAAATGAATCCTTGGATGACAGTCCACCTTGTGTAAGCAACAAATTCTTCATCTTATATGAAGGCTGCATAAGCCACCGATTTGGTTGGTTGGATTCCAATTGATCCTATATAATGCCAGCCAACAAAGAAAAGCCATTGTCAGACTTGCAACAAACAAGGATTCAAAAGGGAAAAATAAAGTTCTTTTCAAATCAGAAGGCTGAAATCAAAATTATGGGTAAGCTAATTTACCTCCAAAAATGTGGACCTGTGCTTAGATAACCCATATCCATCCAATAGCTTCAGGAGGTGGGCTAGAGCCCTCCTCTTCCCCAAGCTCTTGTTTTCATCCTTCCAAAGCTCATTACAATCAATTGCAGTTCTACAAATATCTCCAATGGTAGACCATACTTGTTTGCGTTCTTCCTGGTACACGATGCTTGTAGACTGGGAAGCTAAGAATTGGCTGATGGTACTTCCAACCACTGCATAATGAGTTCTAATAACTTCAGATACAGGAATAACAGCAGAAAATGAAGAAACGGAAGTTCCAGGGAAATCCAAAGCCAAAATAAAACAGAGAGAATTCAGGAAAAAAGTCTTCAACATCCTTACCCGAGGAATATAAGAGTTCAAACTCAGGTGTCTTCTCAAGGAGCAACTTTTGCATAACACAATCTACTTTCCTTTTCCAATCCGAAAACCATGTAGCCCTGCAGAGGAGAAAACAAGCGACAATTGAGGAACAGATTTTATAGAACACCAAAAAACATAATAGATGGCCTCAGAGGCAGTAGTTTGAAAGGATGTATGTTTTTATCATGGAACACAATGCCCTCGATAGAGCTCAATGGAAAAAAGGGACTCATGCAGCGAACCCCAATTGATGGGGCGTTAAGGCTCCATTTTGTTTTTGTTGGTTTCCAGCATACATAATATAAAACAGACGAAGATACCTGTCCTTTTCTCTGAACAGAGTCTGATCACATGCAACATTCAGCATCTCCTTGTTCTTGTCAGAAGACTCAATGAGGTGTTGAGGACCTTGCAGTGCAGATGGCAGTTTTAACCCTCTTTCTGATGCTTCTTGGTTGATAATAAACATTACCGGATGTTGCATTACTTCCTGTACATATTATATAATCAATAGACAAAGTTAAATCACCAGTCTTCAGATTTTGCACGCAGCTAGGCTGGTCACACACTGAAACTTCTTGTTGACAAGAAAAACTCATCAGTAAATTTATTGTAAGAAAGATTTTACAAATGTAGAAAGTACGAAGAAATACACATAATACAATAATGACGAGAATGAGACAATATACCAACTATGATACTTACAGTATATTTTTGTATGACATCTTTAAGTTTCTGCCTCCTGCTTTTTGACTTCTCTATAGAAACGTAGCTTTGGTGAATCTCCCAGCAACATAGCTTTGAATGTTCTTTCAACTTCCCCTCGATACCTTTTCTCTTATCTTCCATGTACTCCAATACCCTGAACAAGATATCAGCAACAAAATACTTCAGAACATTTTCAGTTGGAAAATAAATGCTTATAAATTTCAACTATTGATAGAGGACTCACATTGGCAAATATTGCACATAGAAGCCAAATAAATTGTATAAAATCTTCAAATTTTCCATATGGCAGGGACTGCAAAAGTAAAAAATAGTCAGTGGTTGAAAGAAGTATAATGAAGGGCCTTCATTTATTTCAACATAGGTGCTTCTTACAAGACACTGCCAACTAAAACATCAAAGCACTTTGCAATTAAAGAACATGAAGTACATCTGTAAGTTGTCCTTGTAAGAATTACTAACTAAACAGACGGTTGAATACTTTCATTCAGAAAGGTGTACCTTAAGTAAGACCCTCTACATATTCCAGTGCTGATTTGGCCATGGAAAGCAAAAAGAAGTTGAAGCCGTGTTCTGAATTCACCAACACTGGATGTTTGAATGAACTCCTCCAAACTGCAGGTTAAATTATGACTTACCGTTTGAAAGATAATAAATTCAATTAAACTTAAACTGAAGCTACATCCCTACTGGCACATGCCTTTGGATAGTAGATCTATCATATTCAGCAACATCAGCAGGATGTCTATTTTGAAGAACTGAATATAAAGGAAACCACAGCTGCAAGAAGACAGAAATATGTAATTAGTTCAAAGAATGCGAAAAATCTATTATCCGTACAAACAGGAGAAAAAAGAATACAGCAGCATAATTATTTTCCGAAAGCTTGCCGCTTTAAGTTACAAAAGGTGCATTCAGGAGCTTATATCCCACCGTATGTTCAACCAGAACAGACCGCCAAGAGGCCTGGCACAGTACAGGAAACTGTACAGGAAGAAAACTGGACAGTCCGGATCATCCAGTTTTCATCCTGGACAGTTTCATTTTTGTCCCGCCAAAACAAATTTACATGTTCATCAAGAGGTATGATACTAATGTATAATCATTATTTGTCAGCTCATTATGCCCTTATCTAAGTACTTGATAACTTAATCATACTGCTGGCATGGCTTCAAAGCTTCAAGTTATCTGAAAAGATCAGCCATTCTCCAGGCCATACAGTAGTTATTTTGGTTACTCAGTAAATATCTTCAACTAAAAGGAGAAATTATCATCTCTTATTCATTATAAGTACGGTGGGCATTAGAAAGACAGCAAGGGTGAGGATACAAAGTGTCCCAGATTTAAAAACATTTTCTAAATCATCCGTTGAGTGTCAGATGAATTGCTTGAGTTAGGACTAAAACAACATGCCTTGATTTCTCCACAAACTACGCACAAAAACCAAACAAACATACATTCCCAGCATTAATCTCAAATTGCATTTGAACTTCATCCAGCAAGGCAGGCCAAGACTCAAACTCCAACTTTTGCCATGAGGATACCAAGTGAAAAATTGGTTCCAGTTCACCTATCACTCAAAAGCAAAGAGAGAGAGAGAGAGAGAGAGAGAGAGAGAGAGAGAGATAATAAGAACACCAGTAAGACAGCACAATCAGGTCATGAGGACCGCAGTTCAATTTCATACCAGAGAGAGGAAATTTCGAAACAGTTTCCTGTAGCACCCGGATCCTATTGAGCAGGAATTGCAAACCAGAAAGAGCCTACAAAGAAGAAAGCACATCACAAGGTGCAGCAATAAAACACCAGTTTATGCAAAGCAGTTTCCATCAGAGAGCATCTTATCTGAATTAACCATTGTAGGCATTTCTCCACTTGTATCATTGATATTATTTGTTGCACTACAGATTATTTTACAGTCTAATACCCACTAAGAAAAAAGGATACCAGTTAGAAAACCAGACATTATAATTCATATATACTACCTTAGCTAATGGGGTGCTTAAAGGAATAGCCAAGATCATTTCAATCACATCCAAAATTTTCTGAAGAGCAGGATGATCATCCCATTCATTTAAGAGAAATGTGATTCGCTCTTGAAGAATTGTAACCCGCTCCACCATCTTAGCCATCACAGGAGCATTTGGATCCTTCACACAAAGTTAAGAAAAAGAAGGTAAGAACCACATGGTAGAAACATAAATGGAAAATGGGAACAATGAAACTTGAAAACCTTGTAAAAGTTGTATGCATGAGCTGATTGATGAGTGAAATTGAATTTCTGTTCACGCTCCAAACAAAGGCGGAATAAATGTTCAGGCGCAAGCTTAGCATCCAAATCAGATGATAATGATCCCTCTAAACCTGGAATAAGAAGGGATAGCACGAGGGATGTGATATCGAACAAACAAATTAACACATGCTCATTACAAGGTCAAAAAACTGTTTGGCTATGCTCACATCTAATCATTCTCACTCCCAGCGTGTATGACTCAATGAAGGATGACAACCGTTCTTCATCAGACACCTTGAAAATTCTAGGCTGCTTTGGGTACCACAAATTAGAATTACAGCAGCGAAATAACAAGACCAGGTATTAGATCTTTGCCTCAAAATTGAGTCTTTTTTTTTATACTAAAATGATTTTAGAGAACATACAGTTTGAACAAGATCCATGGACCCAAATAATTGGTTGTGAACATGCACCATATTGTTCATGATGGAGTCCTGCACTGAGTTCCAATCCTCCAGAGCATCGTCTTCCTCTTCAGATTTCTTCACGGGTGAAAGCAGCTTGTTAGAAAAATAACTACATCTGCACAAACGGTGTGGGACAGGTTGTGGGGGAGAGAAGACATCCTGTACAGAATCATTACCTTGCCAAAGACAACTTCTTCTGAAAGCCACTCCTGCCATTCTGTTTGAGTCTCATTTGGTAAGGAACCAACTAGACTTGATGTATCACTTTCAATGATACTATCAATCTTAAATGCACGAGGCTTGAACCTGAATTTCTGAGCTTCATGCTCTTGTTTGGTCCTCACTTTAACTTTCATATTCATCCAAAGACTAGCAATCTTATCAAATATCTTGTCCAAGAGCTGATTGAAAGACAAAATATTAGCTTAAAGCCTTGATGTAAGCACATTTATGGGAATACTTCATTTGAAATCGATTGGGTGGTTTCCTTACTGTAAAAGAAGCATTATCCACCAATTGGACCTCGGCAATACAATGTGCAACACGGAGAAGAACATTGTGATGTAAGGAAAGTTTAAGCTGTATGTCCGAAACCTGTTATCAATCGGGAGAAAATGAATATACAATTTACAGTGCAATCGCCATCACTTTGTAATATAAGTCAAGTAACGTGGAGATCTAAAAGAACTATGAGACTCAACAGACAATGTGCTCATGAGTCATGAATTCACTCAAATCCAATATGTACGGACATGAATTTTAAACTATAGTCACAGACCATCTTATCTGATCTATCATCTGTTGCTGAAGTAGCCAAATTTTCCAGCAAATTCATATCCATTCTCGTTATGTTGATAGGGACACCTACATCACAAGAAGGAAACCCGGCCAACCCAATATTGATCTTGACAGACGCAGATTCAGCTAAGAAGCCCCTAGGAAATCTCATGAAGGAATAAATTGTCTCCTGCCAAATAGTTTTCCAATTTAGCAACAAAGTGAGTTGTTAAGACACCTTCAATGAGAGAAAGAAAAAAAAAAAAAACCACCACCAGGAATGATGTATAGTACCACAATTCTGTCCATATCAACCTGTCCAATTCCATACAGAGCTTTTTTCTGTAAGGTACTTGACAGAAGCAGCGATAACCCAAGTTTCATTTCATATATTGCAACCTGAACTGGTTGAATAATATCGATATAGGCAGCATATTCGTTTGATAACTGATCTATAAAACAGGTTGCTGTTTCCTGAGACATCAAAGAAATAACAAAAAGACACAAGTTAATTACTAGATGGACAACTTATGACTACTAAATGGAAATAACACATACAAGGGGAAAAAAATTACCTGCCAGTTGTCAATTTGTTGCTTGTCCACACTGCCAACATCTTTTACCAGATCATTTGAAATTGCAATCCGTTTAAGAAACTCCTCACATTCATATTTTAACTTTACAAACTTTCCAGGATTAGAACGAAACACAATCTACAAGAGTAAGCGACCTTCATTAAGGAGTGAAATAAAAAACAATTTAAAGCTACAAAGACATTGAGGAAACCAATTACTACAATACTGTATTCCAATGACAACTGACAAGTGCAACAAACAAAAATTGCAAGCCTGTCTCTGTTGAGTATATTGCTATAAAATTCAGTACAACAGTAAAAAAAACATATCCAGTTATTCGTCAAAACACATGAGAAATCACAATCCATAATTTGAGTAGTACTCCTGATAGTACTGAATTAGTAGTTAACAGGGCAAAAAAAGTTGTATAAAAATAGGATAGCTTAAAGCGACACGATTTTCCACAACTCATCTCTAATCACTGGACAGCAAATAGCTAGACATTATGGGCCGACAGCCGCCAACAACAAATAATTTAAAGTGAGAGAAAGGTGGGCATAGAAGATGTAGAACCTTATGTTTAAGCCTTTTACACTCAGCTTTGAGGTTTTCCAATTTCATTCTTTGTTTGTCAGGCTTTCCCCACGATAGACATCCAGCTAAATAAGCACTCTCATCTCGTACCTGTAAGATATGAGATATTAAGTGCCATCAACATCTTAAAGCATTTCAATTAGGACAGCAATAGGTAATCAGATCATTTTAGCTCAGATGTGAATGTGTGGAAACCCATCAATAATATCAACGCATGTCTTGAATGGTAAAACTCATGGAATTAATAAACTCCACGGAGAAGTTTAAGCTATCTCAAATTGAGATATTCACATATTGTCATGAGATTTACGTAACTAACAAATCATGTGACAGTCCGCAATTACTAAATGAAGCTCAATAAACAACAGTGTAACAAATAGCACCATGTGGGGAAGAAACAAATCAACAAACAAAGAGGAAGGGTGAGCCCCTTGGCCTCTCAACTGACTAACTGAGAGTGTACAAGGGTGAGCCCTTGATTGTTCTTCCCTAGTAAACCTTGATAGAAAGTATCATATAATGTATGTACTTCAGTTTACCCCTAATCAAAGAGGAAGGTAAGTAATTTTAACTGCATATCCATAAATACAGGACAAGGACTACAGACTATCTGACTGCATGCTCAAATGGAACAGGAAAGTGTGCAGGGCCTGCAGGCTAAAAAATACCTCATTTTCAAGTTGAAGCAAAGCAATCTTTTCAACCAACTTCAAGTACTTGCAAGAGTACTTCATAGCAGGATCCAGATCATCAAAGGTAATCAAGAGACGATAACGTAAGCCCCCAAGTCTTAACCATGCACATCCCAAGTTATATACACGGTCTACATAACAGTTAAACAAAGTCAAAAAATTAATTATCAGCTAAAGATACCTCAAAGCTAGTCAAGAAATAAATCTAAAACTATGTCCATTCAACAAAAAATAAATTGAAGAAAAACATACTGACCAGAAGATGAGCATTGAAGATACAGTTCTCCAAGCAATGGTTCAATGACAGAATTCACCAAGGAGGCGAATCCATGGTGGCTCGACGATGTAAGCAGGGAAAGCAAAACCTCTATGTTATCCTGCTGTAAACATAATTAAAAGAGTATCGTTTATCATAGAAGTTTCTCATAATGTGCAACTTTTCCCTTAATGTAGAAGCTTTCAAGATAATCACGTACCGTTGTCATACTTTTCTGAAAGGAAGAAAGAATAGATTTGATGGCGGCATACTTATCAGCTCTAAATGACTTTCTGTGTGCATATATTATCTGGAAGCAGAAGAACATCATAAAAACAATACCCAATACTACCATTTGCATCGGTGAAGATATATCTGCCTACAAAAAGGACTGCTACCTGCTGGAAGAGAGACCGAGCCGTGGATAAAAGGAAAGTTTGCACATTAGTAACTACCGGACAACTTTGCCACAAAGTACTTGAAGCAGCTCTAATTTTCAGGCAGTGCATCGAATAGTCTTTGATGGGCAATGTGATTTGCCTGATTTGAAGTGAGGAAGACATATCAAACTACAGAAGTTGACAGTTTCAATTCTTGGAAAGTGAAGTTTATCTGATTCTAAAAAGCAATGTCATTCTAAATCTGACAATAAAGTATACATGATGAGCCGTCTAAATGATTTGGTGGTCAATATCACCGCAGTATATCAGTGAATAACATCAAATGAATTGTCCAAACCTCTATTCTTTTAAAACTTCATGGAGACAGAACATAAAACCACCAAAGATAAACATATTGCAGACAGGTCGATATGACTAAATTGGTTAAAGCATCCATCCAACTCAAAACCAATTGCGGATCAAAAAAAAAAAAAACTCAAAACCAATTGGCAATGAGTGGAGAGGTCGCCCAAGCTCATATACTAGTTTTGGAGGTCATAATTAACCAATGTTGAACAAGCTCTAACACTCACCTACACGTGGAGAGGTAAACAAATTAACCATGACAATGGAATCATAATGAGACAAGGTGCACCTATGGCACAAACAACAGGCATCAAGAGAGTCTTGTCCAAAAGCCTCCTAAAGTCTAGCTCTGAATCCTCTGGTACTAGCTTGGAATCCTCTGAATCCTCTGATACCAGGTCATTACCACTCAATTGGCAAGGTGGGACAAGCTCTAACACCATTAGACAAGCCACCATAATTCATAGTTAATGGCTTATAAGCTCCCAATATCTATTGAATGCATCAGCCTTAAACCAAAATATTCCACATCCATAAAGTACCCCAAGAATGTACCAAATGATTTATAACTTGATGTTTAGTCAATCAAGCAAAAGTGAACGAATTAAAGCAAACTAAAGCACGAGGAATCACTGTTTTCTTACAGAAGTCGGTCAATTGTTGCCATTCTCACAGGCTGGAAAAGCATATGAGGTAGTGAGATTGCATTACCATCCATTCTCGCAATGTTCTGCATGTTCGACACAGACAATCAATGGAAGTTTAGTTAATAGAATACCAATTTACCAACTAGCAAAGTTTTCCACTGCAAAACTGAAACATGTACCTTAGCCAACACAGGCTGAATGGTCCACAAAAAAGAGTGCCAACTAAACCACATTTCGAGGACAAAACTAGAAATTTTTGGATTTTCTGCAACACAAGAAGAGTGAAAACAATTGCTACAAAAGCCTAAAGGATCTATATGCCGAAATTCAGAGGGTATTATATACCTGCATTGACAGATGTCAGTGCGTCCAGAGTCCATAAGATTTTTCGATGCGGCAAGAAGTCAGTTGGAGGTCGTGATGAGAAGTTCAAGGACAAGTCCAAGGTTGGCTTCAAAAGGTCAGAGATGTTAGACAAAGCCTGTAACAACACAGAAGAGAACCAGTGAAGATACGAAGCATCAAAAACTGGAAGAACTACAAATAGCAAGGCATAACTCCAGCTATATTTGTGCACCACAAACTTGTACAAAATACAAATACACAGAATTTATTTATTTTTTTGGGTAAGTAAACAATTATATAAGAAAAGAAGGCATTAAAGGAATGCCGCCCATATACACAAATACACAGAATTTTGCACCCCAATCGATGGCTTTGAAAATGAACCCTGGTTCTTTTAAGCTCAGAATTTACGGTGCCTGTGTTTAATCACATTCGCTAAACAAAATGCACACAAAGCTCTAGGTGTGCTCCATTACGAAAAGCATAGGACAATCTTCAAAAGTTTTTATCACCTTGACAACAATAAGGTATTCCTACGTTAACCCGAACCAAGAAAAATGTTAATTCCAACATTGAAAGGTGTGCTCCATTACGAAAAGCATAGGACAATCTTCAAAAGTTTTTATCACCTTGACAACAATAAGGTATTCCTACGTTGACCCGAACCAAGAAAAATGTTAATTCCAACATTGAAACCTAAAACCTTATGCATGTTTGGACATCATTCTTTTCATTTCAATCATCGAGAAAGAACATCTTTTTCTTCCAGAACAGAACCCGTAGCATTGGCAAGGTACCCACAGAAAATCTGGACAAAACACAGGTTGTCTATTATATGATGCTAGGGAATCTTCACAACATACTCATTACTATTAAAGTCCACGCAATAGATCTCTGAGCAAATATTCAATGACTCAGTACACAACTAGGGATATAAATGGATATATTGATAATAAGCGATCTTACAAGTTGTAATTCTTCTGCCTCAACCAACACAATCCGTGATAGCTCTTGAAGTAGCTCCATATCCAAGTCAAAACTGGTGTTGTCAATTATAGGAAGAGTGTCTTGCCAACTATCTAATCCAGACCTTCTACACAACAAATAAGGGGGGAAACAGCAACAAGGAGCTAAATTTTCAACTGGATGCGCATGCTTAGTGCTCACAACAGCATCCTCCAAAATTTTCTTTTCACAATCAAACCTTGTCAAAAGCATCTGGAAAGAAACAAGATATGTTGCCATTAAAACAGGTCAGATTAACCAGCAGGAATGAAAAACAGTTTCCAGGCCTCATGAAGGCAAACCTGATGCATCTCCTCCAACTGCTGAACAACATGGAGCTCGTCATCATGACCTTCGCCCAAAATATATGATGACATGCCAACAGCTATCACAGAGGTAAACATTGAATCGTACCAAAAGAGCCATTGCATCAGGAATTCGAAAGCCAGTATTGCCGATAAAAAAATATGGAAGTCAATATAAATAATATTCAATTAGGGAAAGAGGACACTTCCAGTTCTCCCCACCCCTGCACCCCATCGCAAAACATGCATTATTACTCAAAATTCCAACATTATACTATTCCTGAATCACTATCCAGAGCCTATAAAACAGTCGCCTATCAGCCACGAAACCCTATCCCTTCGTTATCCCTTTAAAACTCAAAACGTTCTTCATCAGAATGAGCACATAGATGTCATAGTAAATAGTATCAGTAAGAGTACACCAAGTCAAATGGGTGAGAGTAGTTTTCAAAATAATACCTTCCATTGCGAGGTGGCGAAGTGCAGGAATCGATGATACAGCAGCCTCAATGAGACAATCGTACAAAGCTATGGTAATTTTGAATTAAAATACCAAAGTAGAAGGTCAGTAATAAATAAATAAGCAAAGCAACCCAAATAGACAATACACAAAATAGCCACCTTCCCTCCGCGATTTTGTATTTCTTGGCCAAATCACTTCACAGAAATTGAAAAGTTGCTGCTGCTTCTGATACAGATCAGCAGAATAAGGCAGAGACGGATGACCTCCGTGAACCCATAGCAAGGACTTTTGTGAATGGGGACACCAAGATGAAACTCTACCCAAATTCTTCCCTTCCACCTATATTGAACACATTTTCGTACGATTTCAGCTCAAAGTATGGATTACAAAGAAAAGAGATAAAGGGGGTGTACAAACTAGCTAACCTGAAACTCTTGAACTTCTCTAGGGCAGAATGCATGCAATTTTGCTACATTCTTGGTCAAAGAACGCCAAGAAATTAGTGACATCTCAAACTTGGATGAGGTGGTACCTTTCCAAAATGATATGTGGTCTTCAAGGAGGTCTGAGTAAAGTTGAAAAAGCACATCGAAAGAAGGAGAGTCGACCAGAATATTAAGGACTCTCTCTTCCACTCTACTTAAAGATCTCAAAACAGGTTCAAGACAGGAATTTTTTTCACTGAAGTCAAAATCGCTCTCAGCGTGCCATTGTTGAAAGCTAATCCTCAAAAGGGGCACACAGTCTATTGCTTTAAGGAGATGTTCTCTGGCAGATTTTGGCACATCACTTGACGGAAATAAGTCAACCAATTCTTTAGAAAGCATTGGTATTGGTCTGGATTCTAAATTTACTTCATGATGCGACATAAGCTCACGACGGCAACGCTTTATACAATTCCATATTGGATGCTTGAGTTCCTTTTTCAATAGATCCAGAAAACTGTTAAAGAAGTTGCAAAAAGGATGTAGCCGAGAAGCAAACCAACAAAACCAGAGTAGGTATAGCTTAATATCATTTTCAGAGGCTTGTTCAACTGTCCAGTTGGCAGCAAACATGAGTTTTTTCCCAACAAGGGCCAAATTATTTTCTGTTGGCCCACCAAACAGAGCAGTAATCTCATTCACATAGTTTGGGAACATCATAATATGC